>CM064483.1:21708251-21787977 GCA_032716605.1 Paralithodes platypus | reverse complement strand
AATGTAAATTTCCAATACCATCAACCCTTCTAGTTATTTTACAAATTATTGTATTCATCAACCCTTCGGGGATCACGGCGTCAGGCAATAGATAGATAGATCGACAGTATTCACCCACCCGCGCAATATGCATTGGTATTTAATGGATTTGCACATTGAAATGGTAATCTTGTAATTTTTGAATACCTCCGAAGAGATGTTGGAACTTACTAAAAAACATATTGTATGGATTGCTTAATTGATTATAAGTGGTATATTAATTCAATGCTCGATCCGTGGTTAGGCTTTTTGGTGCATATTCGAGAATATTAACACTTTCTCTCTCTCTCTCATAATATAGATATATATAGATATATAGATATATATTAATTATCATTTAATGTATTACCATGTTCACTGCAGTCATTATTTTATTTTATTTTATTTTATTTATTTTTTTATTTATTATTATTTTTTATTTTTTTTTGGGGGGGGGCTATCACAAAGGTATTTCATATGTTTTCTCCACCAATCAACTTTACTTCTAAACTCAAATCATAAAATCAACAAATACATGTGACAGTCCAGGGATTCGAACCTAGGATGCTCACACCGAAATGCAGTGCATTTATGCATTACGCTATGAAGACAGTTTAACAGACTTCAACGAGGTATGTCATAACATTATAACAAACTAGATATCTACTTATCTTTTCGCGGATATATCATAATCAGGAGAGCATTATATCCGCGTAGCAACTGATAGAGAAATTATTGAAAACTCACTTCCCAAACAGTCTCACAGATACAATATTAACGTAGCACTCTAGTGTTGTCTTAATAATACTGAACTTTTTCGAGTATATGTCATCTATATGATTAAATACATGATTCTCATAATCGTTTTTTTATGTGAAACGATTTTTATATTTGCATACGTATGCAAATACGAAATACAAGTTCAGTAATAGCTATTCACCATCTATCCTACCTAAAATCGACAGTTTCATTTTATCAAATATCAAATACAAGGTAATCGGTAAGAAAATGCTTATCTAATTCCTGCTATAGAATCTCTCTCTCTCTGAAAATGTCTGGGTTCTTAAGGGATACCAACAGATTTTTAATTTACTTTCGTAATTATTATTTGTATTGCTTCTACATTAACACACATCTATTATTAACGTTAATCTTTAGTGCAAGTTAATCAGAATCAATTAGATTAATCGTGTAACTGAATAGTTAGGGTCATAGGATTTATCCTGAATAATGTTGGCAGGCCTGAACTGTAATAACTGTGGTGTTCCAGTAGTAGCAAAAGAGTTGGTAAAAAGCTCTACATGAAGATCCATACTAATCTCAGCCTAATGTCAGAAAGCAATAAGGGTTAAACGAGACTCAAACTATGCAAATATGTAGTTCGGGGGAGGAAAGGTGATAGTTTAGCAGTCGACACAGGAAAATCAGCTTTAGAACACCATGAATAGAGACGCATTTAGTATCAAAGTTTAAACACGGTTACCAGCTACTCTAAATATGCCAATAACTCATGAGGGAAATGCTTTACCACAAATGTTTGCCTCGATGTTAATTAATTGTTCAATATATATTATATATCCGACGTGAGATATGTCTACCATTTGCTTACTACTGCTTATTACAGTGATATATGTTATCATATATGTTATATATATGTGATTTTATAGTATTGAGATATGCACGAAATATATACTGTAGGCCTATGCAGTTTGCTATAATATTTAGTAACCCACTTCCTTGATAATATTTTCCAATAGGTGTTATACACCGAGACACCATAAAATACAATAATTCATTACTAGATTATACGGTGACTGGACGACTCGGGCCATGGGACAACTCGGCTCGGACAGCTCGGCCCACTTTTGAACAACTCGGCCACGACGGCGAGACAACTCGGCCCATTATTTGAGACAGCTCGGCCCCATGTTTTGCTATGGGGCAATTTGACGAGACCAGTCAGGATTAGGATGGGGAGAGCTAAGTGGAGGGCTTATGGGTGAGGCCATGTATGCAGCACCAAATCCTGTCCTCTGCGTATGCGTGGCCTTTTCCCTAATATTTTATGTTATTTAGGCTCAACTGTTAGGCTAATTTAAGTTAGGTTAGGTTAAGATAATATAATAGTCTAAAGGGAAACAGAATCGTGCCAAGGGGCCTAAGATTCTCACGCATGCGCAGAGGAAGGATTTGCAGGATTTGGTGCTGCATACATGGCCTCCCGTTTATGGCGTGTGTGTAATGTGGGCGAAATGTTCGTTTATCGTATAATTATGTTATAGGCTAGTTCTCTCGATTCATAATGTGTAGGTTAGGTTAGGTTAATTAAGAATTGTCTCGTAATTAACACGGGGCCGAGCTGTCTCGTTTTTACTGGGCCGAGCTGTCTCGCCGTGGGCCGAGCTGTCCTGGCCGAGCTGTCCAGTTGGCCGAGTAGTCTAGCATTCGATTATACTGCTTTATAATACTACCAAATAGCAAACATGGCATATTGTTATGCTGTCAAATGTAAAGCGAGTAGCTATTGTATTGTGTATAATTTCTACATGATAATACATGTATAACAAATCATATATTAAGCCTCTGAGAATCGATGACACTCTTCTTTTCTGCTTCATGGATATTATTAGACGATTGAATTCAGATTAGGCCATTATTTCACATTGATCCTTCCTAAGCTGTAATTATTCGTCTAATTATAGCCAGGATAAACAATACAAATGCGTCAAAACCGTCAGAGGGTAAATTAATGAAGGTAAACACGATACCATTACTTATGAAATTGATAATGGTGTGTGTGTGTGTGTGTGTGTGTGTGTGTGTCAACCTCCTGTCTGGCATTGGGGTGGGGTGTAAGTGTGCGTGGGGGGGGGGGGGGGGGGGGAGCGGGGGTAGTTTGTTCTCTTCTTGGGTGGGGAAGGAAGGGGTGACAGACAGGCAAACCCTGCCCCTTCTGCCTGGGGTAGGAGTAGTAAGGGGGACTGGGCAGGGACCACCCAGTTCCTAGCTTCTGGGGTAGTAGGAGTAGGGGGTAAACCCTATGCAGGGACTTTCACTTCTGGGTGTACATGTGGTAAAAAAATAAAAATATGAAAGCCATAGGTGCAGTCGTTTCGCTGCTACGATTTTTTTTCGGCGAGTCAGTATATAATTATATACGGACCTGGCACTGGGCGTGACAACTGACATCTGACAAGGCCCTAGTCCCGGCCGTATATATATAATTATTATAAACTATATACCGTCGGACCTGGCAGTTTCGGACCTAGTTTCTCAGTTTGGACAGTTTCTGTAATTCTTTATGTCATATCATAGATATCAATGGACAGTCACAATGTCACAAACTCACAATGATATCATATCATATCATTGATATTTGATTCATTGATATGACATACAGAATAACAGAAACTGAGAAAGTGAGAAACTTAAACAGTTTAACTTCAGAAAGACACCATGACTTGAGTTTTTTTTTAATGTTTTGAATTCTTGGAATTTAGTGAAGTGAAAGACAAAGGACAAAGTGAAGGACGAAGGTAAATCATTAAATTCTGTTTTTTTACTTTTTTTTTTTATATACCTATTTTTGGGAGCGCGGAGCGGGAAGCGTATCGCGGGAAGCGCATCGGGTCTGCTGACAAAAGGAGCGCGTGAGCGCTGCCGCATTACCTTATGTCTGATGAGCACGGAGCGCTGCCGCATTACCGGTCCCACTGGAGCGCGCCCACCACTGGTTATTGCTTTATTGTACTCTTTTAATTAACATTTCTGTTTGTTTACACTTTTAAACTTCATATGATACTATAATCTTTAATGTTTGTATAATGTTTTGTTTTTATGTGTTCAATATCGTAATTGTCTTTACTTTTTTAATGTTTTAAATTACAATTTGTTTTAAGTACATTTTTAAATATACTTCTTTATCAGATCTTATAATTTGTTTACAATGTTTGAAATAGTTAATTCTTTTAAAAGTGACTATTGCTTCTATGATTTTATGCTATTCTCAATTTGTTATCCGGTTTTTACATTGTAATTTGATATGATAAAACAAATTTCAAGTAATTATTTTTGTCTTAAGTTATTTTGCTTACAGCTTCATGTTTTCATTATCACATTATTATTGATTAGGCAGAGAGTCTGCACACTACTAAGAAAGTCATAAAGAAATACCTTTATGATGATCTTACGCATGTATTATTATCATATATTGTAAATTGTGTATATTATTACTCTAATACTGGTAAATAACTTTATTATTGTATCTATGTAAGACATTACAAAATAAAATTAACGAACGAACGAACGACGATCGAACTAATAATAATAATAATAATAACCACACACAATAATATAATACATCATGGTGTACTGGAAGGGTTTAATGTAAAAGCAATTGGTAAATACGTACCATCAAGGCAGAATATTTTAAATAGCTTAACATTCCGTAAATATCGCAAAACCGCTTTTCAACAATTTAAGCAGAACATAATCGCATTGTCCTCCATTATTAATGATTAAATACAATAATTTACACATAATATGAGTGAATCTGTATTATAATAGGTTAAATTATATACTGGGATAGGTACTAACTAGTATCTGTGTCACCATATACACAAACTACCCAGGGAACTGACAACATACACAATATACTGAAATTATATAGTCTAGAATGAACATTTTATTATAGACACCTTTTTGTGTAAAGTCAAACTCTAAGGATGAGCATTATAATGATGATGAAAATGAGGATGATAATGATGATAATATGATGAAGAATATGATAACTATGAATTGATTGATGGTAAGAGTTATACAATCCCAAATATAATGCTAAATTAGCTCAATATAACAGAAATGCAGAAGTATAAAAATAACTAGCGAGCCTGTGACGTTTAACCACTCCGTTAGAACCGCATGGCTTGTCCTACAGTGACTCGCTAGGATCGCCAGGGCAGTGGATGGGGCTACAGTTTGTGTATTAGAGTGTGCTTTATTTCATATGAAAGCTCGTGTCATGGGCAGTCCAGAAAGGCTCTTTGTTTTCGCCCATGTCAAGGCTTTATATATTTAATTGTAAAGTATATATTTTATCATTAACTAGTAATGATAGGATCTGGGAGAGAGAGAGGGAGTAGAACGAGAGTGAGGGGGGCGCGCAGTGTTTTTTTGTCCCGCTCGATGACGTCACGGCTGGCTGCCTCGCGGGGGTTGTGGAGAGGCCCTTACCATGCTGTAAGCTTTGCTAGTGGTTAGATGACTTGTAACCGCTGTTTTCCCACGCGGCTCGAGCTAGTGCGAGTATATATACATTTCCTCGCCACTCTCTCCCTCAGATCTGGTTTCTAGAACACCCATCTTTTTCCCTTGCTATCTGTCCCCGCTCCGTACCTGAGAATTTTTTCCTCTGCCTATCTCTCTCATTTTCCATATCCTTCACCACCTTTTATTAATATTATACCCCCTCTGGTTAACTCTGCAAAATCAGCTTCATGCTGGCCAGTTGTATTGTGTGTTAAGGTCTGATATAGCCTATGTATGTTAGTTGTTAAGATAAGTGGATCACGAAGCATTGGTTGGCATTTATAGTGTTGAGTACTGCTTCCTTTAATTATTAGTGTTCTGCTGGATTAGATAATGCTAGACTAGGAGTCTGATATTATAAGGTATTGTTTCCTATGAGTGCTGGCTTTAGTTAAAAGCTGCACGACATACCTGAGAACTGGAGTTGATTGAGTAAATTCTAGTCTGTGTGCCATTGAGAGTAGAGCATGCACGAATGAGGGCTTTTTTGCCTATACCATTCTGCACTGTTCTAGTCTCGATTGTTTGTCTTTGAGGTACGCCAGGAGAACGCTTAATACTTCGGTATTAAGGTTTCTCAAGAGAGCTACCCTTCATTATAACGTAATATTTGACGCACAGACTTGAGATTTGCACTAGGCTATGCAGCATGCCATGCGCACCAGTATCTCGTATCATTGACTCTAGCTAGACTTTATCAGTCACAGTAGACATTAAGTATATTAACCTAATTACTCTTTTTATGCATACCGATTTATGATTACACAAGCATTTCGCAGCCTAGTTTGATGTATTGAGACACAAACGACTTAGGCTCTTTTTGTTGATAGGAATACTGCATTGTCGGGGCGATTATTATTATTGTTGTAGTGTTTAGGATATTCTTGGCTCCGACGGCATTATATATATATTCTGCCTTTTTGTGTGCATAGCCTGCACGAGCATTGTTCCGCTGCCTGCCTTTTTGGGTTCCATTTCCGATACGAGCATCTTTATACCATCTAACATTTAAAGAAGATTCCTTGTTAGTGTTGAAGGACTTTAGTGCACTTTCTTTCATGCAGGAGTGCCTGACATTTATTGATTAAAGTAACGTAAGCTGTAACTTCTCTTACCACCTTACTTTGCATACCATAACCAAGCACCTTCGGTTATAGGTAGTAATAGGCTGTTTTCACATAACATTAAGCCTAAGTAGACGCACATTTATTGAGAGTTTGATAGCCTATTATTGCATATAGAACTCTGTAGAGTATTTGTGTTCTTTGTTCACTGGGGATATACATCAGAGGTTGGAGCTAGCGCTTTCCGTTGTAACATTTATGCCATTACTAGTCCAATGAATAAGAGCCCTGATATATTTGAACCCCAGTCGTAACAAATGGCGACCTTACCTAGGATTTGGTGAACCTACATTATTAGCAGGGAACATTTGTTGTTTTGGAGAATATTTTGCGGGGATCAGCAAGAATTTTTTTTTTTTGCAACATAGTATAGCCCTTGAGTATTTCCGAGAATTTTTGTGTGTATATCGAGGTATAAGAGTTTGGGGTGCTTCTTTTCTGAATATTGTGGTGAGAAATGTTTGTGAGCATCATGTCTTATACCGGATCAGAGGAGAATGGAGACACAGTACGTAATGTCGAAACTGAGGAACAGCAGCATGATGAAAGGGTTAATCGGGTGAACTGTGAGGAGGATGCTAGGATATTTTTGCAATGGCCTGTTACTGCCGCGCGGTTGGGGGGTATGGATCGGTCGTGTGTACTGGGCAGGGTGACTGGTGAGCGAGATGGGTTGAGTGCTCAGAGCCCTTCGGCCATGCTTCCCCTACACTCGACTTCCAGCCATCCCAGTAGTTTGCCGACCCTGAGTACGCTTCCACAGGTGGGTGGTGACTGGCAGGGTGGGTTGCCCCTGGGGGGACCACCGGTAATTTCAAACATTGTAGCACCTTCACCTCCTCAAGGGTTAACTCCAGAATTATTGCTTCAGCTCGAATTAGCTAGGATCGAAGAGAGAAAGGCTATCAGCATCAGCAGCAAATAGAATCAGCCAAGATAGAAGAGAGAGTCAAGATAGAAGAGACAAAACTACCAGCCAGCAGCACATAGAGCTAGCAAAAATCCAAGCGGATTTAGAGTCGACTAGGTACTGTGCCGACATGGATGTAGAGAAGTCGCGAGTAGAGGCAACGGGACAGCGACTTGGGGCTGGTAACCGTGTTCATGAGCAGTCTCTCTCGCACTTATTGAAACTGGTTCCGGTGTTTGATGAGAGTGGTGTAACAGAATTTTTCAAACGCTTTGAGAAGAAGTGCCAGGAACACCAGTGGCCAGAGAATAAATGGGCAGCACTTGTATCCTCTAGATTAATAGGCAAGGGTCTTAAAGCCTACGATGCGTTACCTTTGGAGTTATGTATTGTGTATGAGGATCTCAAGGAGGCTGTCCTGAGGGCTTACAAACTGCAACCAGAAACGTACCGTTTGAAGTTCCGGGGTGTAACTAAGGGAAGAGATAGCACCTTTTTGGAACACGCCCGGGACTTGTCCGATGCTATGGGGAACTGGCTCCGATCTGAGAAGGTAACAACGTTTGATGGAGTTAAGCAGTTAATGATGTTGGAGCAGTTCTTTAAGAGCACGGGCGGTGATCTAACTTTGAACTTAAAGGAGAAAAACCCAAGAACTCTAGTAGAAGCAGCAGAAATGGCTGATCTACGGCTGTCGTTGATTCGGGGTTGCGGGTCCTCACAGAAGTACGATGCAAGTGCTAGGGACCGTTATCCTCCCCCTCCCCGTAACAATGACACACTTAAACAGAAGAGCAATGAAACTAAAACTGAAGCCAAACCTACCACCACACCGTATGTGAAAAGTCAGGGGCCTTTTACATCACAGTATAAGCCGAAACCGAAATTTATGTGTTTTAGGTGCCACCAGGAGGGTCATAAGCAAATGAGTGCCCTAGTCGACCTCCTCCGGCAGCCGTGTCTTTTGCTCACGGCATTGGAGTGTTCAAGAGGACATCGGAGTTTGTTAGAGGCATTTCTTCCGAGGTAAATACACTGCCAGTGCAGAAGGATCCGGAAGGCTTATTCCCTGTCCGTGATGCCTTTAGTGACCACAGGGGACTCGGTTGTGTGGAGTGGGGGGGTAGAAGACATGAGGTGAGAATTTTGCGTGACACTGGGGCATCGCAAACACTGTTGAGAAATTTCACTGGTAAACCTGTCAATACGGCGCGGGTGGTTGTGGTTCAGGGAGTTAATGCGACAAGGTCATACCCGCTTGTAAGAATGAAGGTGGAAGTTTGATGGTGTGACTCATGACCTGGATGTAGGAATTGTGGAGAAGTTACCTGTTGGGGGCGTCGACCTCCTTCTTGGCAACGACTTTGCGGGGCCTACTTCTGAGGCTCCACCCTTAGTCGTTGTCGAGAAGCCGGCCGACGTGAGTAGGGAGGAGCAGGAGTGGGTTGGGAAGTGTCCGGTGCAGCCTATGGAGTGTGTTGTCACCGGAGATTCTGCATCCAGGGAGTCACATTCTGGTCAACAATCTTTAGATCAGCGGAGGAAGGGTACCAAGAAGGGGTTGAAAGTTGATGCGGTTGAGAGTTTAGTGTCAACGGACCTTCTCGGGGACTCATTATTAGGACCACATTTCGAGTCTGGAGAAGACCCAGTAACTGTTCCTGAAGGGGCAGAGGATGGGCTTAAAAAGACGAAAGAGTTGAAGGAGGACAGTGATGCACAGTCGGGAGATGTAGCAACAAGGTACCCTGACGCGTACCCTATGAGAAATGGGTCGGCGAAGACGGTGGTCCGAAGCTTGCTAGTGTATTTTTCCCGGTATGGTTACCCGCAGGGGATTCAGTCAGTCCGGGGACCCAACTTCACTTCTAGCCTCTTTGTACAAGCAATGCCGCAGCATGGGATTGTTGGGGTTGTGTCATCTGCATATCATCCGGAGAGCCAGGGTGTGTTAGAGCGATGGCACTCAGCCTTGAAATCTGTGCTTCGTTGTTGTTGCTTTGAGAGTGGGAGGGATTGGGATCTTGGCCTGCCATGTGTTTTGTTTGCTGTGGGAGGTACCTGGGGAGAGTTTGGGATTCAGCCCTAATGAGCTCGTCTTTGGACACCGTGTCAGAGGGCCTCTCCATATGGTTGAAGAAGTATGGGAGGGCGCAGAAAAACCTTGTTCTATGCTCAAGTGTGTCCTCAACAGTCGAGAACAGATGTTGCGCAGTCTGGAGTTGGCTGGCCGTAATTTGACTAGCTCTCAGGCCCTCAGGAAGGACAGGTACGACCTCAAGGTTGAACTCAGGGAGTTTCACGTGGGTCAGGAGGTGTTGATTCTACTGCCCCTTGTAGGTCACCCCTTATCCGCGAAGTACGCTGGTCCTTATAGGGTGGTGGAGGAGCTATCGGACCTGGATTACTTGGTAGCCACTCCAGACAGCGGAAGCGCAATCAGTTATGTCATGTTAATCCCATGAAGGAGTATGGGAGGCACCCCCCTGAGCCTCTCACTGTGCCTGTGATGACGTTTAGCAGTCAAGGTGGAGAAGGAGAACGGGACAGTCAAGCTCAGGTGGAGGATAACTGGAAGGATAAGAAGTTCAAATGGGCGCCTGAGTGTGAGAAGGTGTTTAGGGAAGTAAAACACCTGTTGTGCACTCACCCGATCCTCAGGGCCCCTGACTTTAGCCTACCTTTCCAACTAGCAACGGAGGCTAGTGGTGTGGGGGCTGGGTGCCGTCCTTGTGGAAAAGGACGATGATGGGCTGGAGCATCCTGTTAGTTTCTGCTCGGAGAAGTACAATTCGGCCCAGGGGAGCTGCTCTGTTGTCGAGGAGGAGCTGCTGGCGGTTGTACTTGCTCTGCGTCATTTCGAGGTCTGTGTTCCAGCCTATGGTCCGGTCGTTGTAGTTTACCCAGATCATCACCCTCTCAAGTTCTTGGACCAGTTTCACAATCGGAATATGAGGCTGACCAGGTGGTCACTAAGGTTATTGGTATATAACCTGGACATACGCCATATTGCCGGTTGTGACAACGTGGTTGCAGATGGTCGTTCAAGGGTGTATAATCCTGGGTAGATTGACACACGGGTAGCCTCCTGCTTTAGTTTGAATAGTATTTTGCGCTGGTGCTTGTTGGCTCGTGGTTGTAGCCCAGCGTATTGGGTCGTAAAGCAGGAGTTGAGCGTTTGGTATAGAAGAAAAAACTAGGCTTGCCCCTATAGTGCAGCCGAAATAAACAAATTATAAACATAAAAAATCAAATAAAAACTCTTTCTTTGATAGTTGAATTTTTTTAGTATGTTATAGCAGTAATTCTGAGTTGCACTCCTCTCAGAATGCTGGGCTAGGGAAGCTCGCTCTTGAGGAGCATAACTACATATAATTTAACCTATGGTGTTGGGGAGGGTTATAATTTTGAAAATGTTTTGTTGAAGAACTGTGCCAGATATTTTACTGCCGCTGGGTGATGGGAAGTGGAGATATAGCATGGGTTCTAACCATCAGATTTTTGTGAGCCTTGGGGCCTCTGAGAAAAATCTTGGGGGGGGTGTGACGTTAACCACTCCGTTAGAACCGCATGGCTTGTCCTACAGTGACTCGCTAGGATCGCCAGGGCAGTGGATGGGGCTACAGTTTGTGTATTAGAGTGTGCTTTATTTCATGTGAAAGCTCGTGTCATGGGCAGTCCAGAAAGGCTCTTTGTTTTCGCCCATGTCAAGGCTTTATATATTTAATTGTAAAGTATATTTTTATCATTAATTGGAAATGATAGGATCTGGGAGAGAGAGAGGGAGTAGAACAGAGTGAGAGGGGGCGCGCAGTGTTTTTTGTCCCGCTCGATGACGTCACGGCTGGCTGCCTCGCGGGGGTTGGTGGAGAGGGGCCCTTACCATGCTGTAAGCTTTGCTAGTGGTTAGATGACTTGTAACCGCTGTTTTCCCACGCGGCTCGAGCTAGTGCGAGTATATATACAGTTCCTCGCCACTCTCTCCCTCAGATCTGGTTTCTAGAACACACCCATCTTTTTTCCCTTGCTATCTGTCCCCGCTCCGTACCTGAGAATCTTTTCCTCTGCCTATCTCTCTCATTTTCCATATCCTTCACCACCTTTTATTAATATTATACCCCCTCTGGTTAACTCTGCAAAATCAGCTTCATGCTGGCCAGTTGTATTGTGTGTTAAGGTCTGATATAGCCTATGTATGTTAGTTGTTAAGATAAGTGGATCACGAAGCATTGGTTGGCATTTATATTGTTTGGTACTGCTTCCTTTAGTTATTAGTGTTCTGCTGGATTAGATAATGCTAGACTAGGAGTCTGATATTATAAGGTATTGTTTCCTATGAGTGCTGGCTTCAGTTAAAAGCGGCACTACATACCTGAGAACTGGAGTTGATTGAGTAAATTCTAGTCTGTGTGCCATTGAGAGTAGAGCATGCACGAATGAGGGTTTTTTGCCTATACCATTCTGCACTGTTCTAGTCTCGATTGTTTGTCTTTGAGGTACGCCAGGAGAACGCTTAATACTTCGGTATTAAGGTTTCTCAAGAGAGCTACCCTTCCCTATAACGTAATATTTGACGCACAGACTTGTGATTTACACTAGGCTATGCGGCATGCCATGCGCACCAGTATCTCGTATCATTGACTCTAGCTAGACTTTATCAGTCACAGTAGACATTAAGTATATTAACCTAATTACTCTTTTTATGCATACCCATTTATGATTACACAAGCATTTCGCAGCCTAGTTTGATGTATTGAGACACAAACGACTTAGGCTCTTTTTGTTGATAGGAATACTGCATTGTCGTGGCGATTATTATTATTGTTGTTGTGTTTAGGATATTCTTGGCTCCGTCGGCAATATATATATATTCTGCCTTTTTGTGTGCATAGCCTGCACGAGCATTGTTCCGCTGCCTGCCTTTTTGGGTTCCATTTCCGATACGAGCATCTTTATAGCATCTAACATTTAAAGAAGATTCCTTGTTAGTGTTGAAGGACTTTAGTGCACTTTCTTTCATGCAGGAGTGCCTGACATTTATTGATTAAAGTAACGTAAGCTGTAACTTCTCTTACCACCTTACTTTGCATACCATAACCAAGCACCTTCGGTTATAGGTAGTAATAGGCTGTTTTCACATAACATTAAGCCTAGAGTAGACGCACATTTATTGAGAGTTTGATAGCCTATTATTGCATATAGAACTCTGTAGAGTATTTGTGTTCTTTGTTCACTGGGAATATACTTCAGAGGTTGGAGCTAGCGCTTTCCGTTGTAACATTTATGCCATTACTAGTCCAATGAATAAGAGCCCTGATATATTTGAACCCCAGTCGTAACACTAACAATAAATGTCAACGGTAGTAATCCCATCTATATCCAAACCATGTCCTCTCCTTTCCTGACCCCATAAGTACAGTACACACAACACACGCCACAAACTCTCCACAACTATTTCCTGGCAGCACTAAGCTGTCATGGATATGACCAAACTTTGTGTTTAAGAGAGAGAGCTTGGTAGCCAAATATCGTATACATTCTAGACACAACACTAACCACTCTGCCTGTCGTTTCATTTAAATAAATGAGATTTTCACTATGTATGTTTACATTGTCCAGTCATGTACTCACTGTTTTTAGTATACCGAGATTTTCACACACTTTTATTCTCACCAACCTTCCACCAACTGTACCCATTAAAAACACTGATTTATGGGAATAAGTAATTATACATTCGCTTTGTAATTGAGTCTAAACTTGTAGGTTGAGAGTGTGGGAGTGGTGGTGGTGGTGGTGATGGGGGGTGGGGAGGGGATACAGAGAGGGTAGAGATGAAGATAATACAGTCATAATGTAAAGACTGTTGATTACTGAGGCGCCCTTCATATTACGTATTTTATTATCTTCCATTCGTGAAAACTGTAAGAGAAAACAAGAAAAGGAGGCATTAACAAGAAGAATATATAGAAGATGAATGAAGGTGAGAAGGTGAAAGACAAGGAGAAGATGAAAGATGAAAAGGAAGAAAAAAAAGGTGATATATGAGAAGATAAAAGTGAAGGAAGGAGACAGAAGGGACGGAACGACAGAAGGAGGAGGAGGAGGAGCTGGAGGAGGTCTTACACAGGTGATGAGAGTTTAGTTGCAGATCGTATTTGCCCACGTTTAAAGCTGATGTATTTTTGCAATTCTTGACTGTCGGCTTCAGAATTTAAAATTTATAAAAATTCACACAAGCAATATGATATGTAAGCAATCTAATTCTCCTAACAACGCTAAAAGAAAAATAATAATAAATACATAAATATATAATCAAATACCAAAGCAAAAAATAAAACATTGACATATTACAAACAATACATACTCATCGAAAATGTAAAGGAAAAGGGGGTGTTGTTGATGTTGTAGTTCCCCAGACTTGCTGGCCAAAAGCCTCCGAGTTCGGTAGATCGAAGCCAACCCAGATGCTCGGGCCCCGAAGGGCCGAAAAGGCCAGTGTGAAATAAGATCTGCCCTTGAGAGGGCAGCGGGGGAGAGAATCATCAGCCCACGGGCTTGCACTCACGTACCAATGCCCCCACCATCTGCAGCCCCCCTTGCACTGCCACCCAATCGGGCAATCTCGCCAGCACCTAGATTCCTAGCAGGAAAAATAATACAGAAAAAGAGACAGACAGAAACGGCTAAGGTTGGGTATAGGATGCCAAACCTCACTCTGGATAGGACCAACCCTCAACCATGGAAAAGGGATTCTATGACATGGTGTTCAATGACTGCCATGTATGCCACTTAACCCGAGAAGTGTGATAAACCTAACAGAAGTATGTGTATAGCGAATGCGATAGGCATCACAGAACAAGACCATGAACAAAAAAATCAAAATTCCCCAGAGGCTCTCAAAACAAAGGAATATGTCATTAGGTGAGATTATTCCACTCTAGTACTTCTTAACACTCATCCTCATGTGTCTGAACCCCCGCCTTCCCCCCTCCTCAAGTATCGGCTATTTTTCCTCATATCTCTCCCATTAATCGGCTATTTTTTGCGCGAATTTTTCTCACGTGGTTTCGTACACACCAGCGAGTCACTTAGAGATCTTATGAAACAATGAGATCTCTCCCACAGCTCTCAGTGTGTTGCGAAGAGAGGATATGTCTCTCTCCCCCTCCCGGCTCTGCATACGACAGGGCAGCGAAATTATATTTTTTTCACACACCAATTACTATTCCCACTACTTATACCGCTCTTCAAGGTTCATATGTTCATCATATAAGTAAAATAAGTGCACATGGAAAATAAATAATGCTTTATATTGTAGATATAATGAAGTATGTCAGAATCTTATGTCATTAATTTGCATATAACTACGTTCGTCACAGGCCAGTCTCGCGCTCCCCGGGTTAACGGGTGAGCATCCACGCCATCAAACCAACACAAGTATGTTTCCATGCAAATTATATTCCCACAAATGATATATCTGGTTAACTATTTTTAAACTTACAAGGATTACAATTTACACGTGGTTGTTTGTTAACCCTTCTTTAGCGGGGTCGGACTTAAGTCCGATACGAGAAAATTGGACTAAATGGCGGGGTCGGACTTAAGTCCGTGGGCGTATTCCCGCCCTAATTTAGGTGGAAAGCGAAACTTGGTGGTCAGGCGGTGTACTACAAGGGTGCACACATCCCCACTGTGTGACCGTGACTAAGTGACCCTCAAGCAGCCATAATGGAAGGTCAAGATTTGCCCGTGTTCGATTCGGTGGCCGCCATCCCTAGTGCGTCGCGCCACCCTACTAACCACGCCCGGCTTACCACCCAGGAACTAGATATCATGCTGAACTCTTCAGAACTTTCTAATAAGCTGTTGGATGAAACCGTCGAAGGTCTGGGTGAGAGTTTTGGTAGTGTGGATGACTCGGAAGACGAAAATAACCCGATCATAGGCTCTCACCCCAAGCATAATTTGCGTGGGGTGGATGTTGTGGTTGATATTGGATAGACCCTTGAGCAAATTGGAGATGTTCCTGACGAAGAACATACTGGTGTGGGTGTTGGTAAGTACAATTTATATTTTATAATTGCTTGAAAATGTGATTGCAAGCATTTTATCACCTTACGAGCGGCTGGTGGAGTATATTTCACTGTGCCGCCCAGCGTTTTTTTTTTTTACCCTAAATGGGGTTGTTCCATGCTCTTTTTCATGCATAAACAAGACCCAGAGCGTAATACAAGTATGTATCCTGAAAGTGCGTAAATTGAGCTTTCCAATGACACCCGAACCATCCTTTTACAATCACTGGTTGTCTTTCAACGATCATAAAACACGAGTGCAAAAATCCTAAAATACGGTAATTTCCTTATATAATTCCCTGTGTGGCGAGCGGTCTTGAGGTAATTTATGCTCCTAATCACCACTCCGCTCTCTCTCAGAGCACATTATGTCCTCAAAATTGCACTCTACAAGAAATTTCCTTTGCATTTTATAGCATATTATTTGCAGGCGTTCGGTAAATTTCTTACGGTAATACAAACAACGAAAGATTGAATATTTGTGCTTGGCATTATATGATTGTGGAGAACAGATGTAGGCCTACCGTATATATTATATTTTCATATATAGGATACATGTGTAACATTTTTATATTATCACGACTCTCTCTCTCTCTGTCTCACTCTCTTTGTTTGTACTCCTTTGTACTCTCTTTGTCTGATGTAGGCCAGGGCACGCCCCTAACTTATCTCTTCCCTCCCAGGGGAAATCACACCTAGCAGATGTTTTTGACCACTCCTCTCTCTCTGTCTGTCTCTTCCTCTCTGAGTCTACCTATACTGCATGTGACATTGCAATTGCTTGAGAGTTTGATTGCAAGCATTTTATAGCGTATTATTTGCAGGCGTTCGGTAAATTTCTCACGATAACCAGGGTGTATGGTACATTTCTCACGATAATACAAGCAACAACGAAGCTTGGCGAAGATTGTGGTCTACAATATACCTTTTTATAATTGCATGTGACCTTGTAATTGCTTGAAAGTTTGATTGCAAACATTTTATAGCGTATTATTTTCAGGCGTTCAATAAATTTGATAAATATATCAAAATAAGTCCTGTGGGAATATGAAATAGCTATTATTGGACAAGGAAAATATTTTGTTCATCCCTCCACTGGAACATCAACAACAATGTCAACAACGTATCGCCGTCGGTAATCGTAAGATTCAGAGTCGTAAAGATTCCAGGAGGAGCTCAATAGAAAATGAATGAATTAAATGAATGAGTGTGCAGTACTGCCAATACGTATAGTGACTTCCGCTAGATCTAGAGACCTTTACTTCGATCTAGCAGCAATGACTTACACTAGCGGTTTTGTTTTGAAATTTCAGAACAATTTCGAAGTGATATTATATGGATGTTGCCAATTAATATTTCTAGTGGTATTTATCATGTCTTACATCTAACAATATATGCTAGCGGATTTAACTTCAATTGGGAACCCTCCCGCTCGAGTCGGCTCCAAGAAAATCGATAATGGTGGCACTTTAGTAAACAGGTGATAAACAAAACCGCATGCGGATCGGTTTGGTGTATCGGTATTATGGTAAGTTGGCTACCTACTATTGTTTATACGATATAGTAAGTAATGATAAGTAAATTATTATATATTATATATAAAACAAAAACAAAATTCCTGCAAAGCAAGCGAAACAGAAAGAGAGAGAGAGAGAATGCAGAAACTGAACTGAAGAAAGAGTGAACAAGATATAATAATACAGAAATATTACAAGCAAATAAATGAAATAGAGGGATTAGTTAGAGAAAATAATAATGAGAAATACATATACGGATGAGGAAGAGGGAAAGCGAGCGAGCCAGAGAGAGAGAGAGAGACAGGAGGAGTGAGAGGGATTAGAGAAAATAGAGAGATTGCAAGCATTTTATAGCGTATTATTTGCAGGCGTTCAGTAAATTTCTTACGGTAATACAAACAATGAAAGATTGAATATTTGTGCTTGGCATTATATGATTGTGGGGAACAGATGTAGGCCTACCGTATATATTATTTTGTTCATATATATATGATACATATGTAACATTGTTATATTATCACGACACTCTCTCTCTCTCTTGTCTCTTCCTCTCTGGGTCTACCTATAGCCTACATTTATAATTGCATGTGACCTTGAAATTGCTTGAGAGTTTGATTGCAAGCATTTTATAGCGTATTATTTGCAGGCGTTCAGTAAATTTCTTACGGTAATACAAACAACCAAACAACGAAAGATTGAATATTTGTGCTGCACATCCCTCATCCGAAATACCACTCCCACCGTATAGAGAGAATACAGAAACTGAACTGAAGAAAGACTGAAAAAGATATAATAATACAGAAATATTACAAGCAAATAAATGAAATAGAGGGATTAGTTAGAGAAAATAATAATGAGAAATACATATACGGATGAGGAAGAGAGAAAGGGAGCACAAGAGAGGGAAAGGGAGCGAGCCAGAGAGAGAGAGAGAGAGAGAGAAAGACAGACAGACAGACAGGAGTGAGAGAGAGAGAGAGAAAGAAAGAGAGAGAGAGAGAAAGAGACAGACAGACAGGAGTGAGAGAGAGAGAGAGAGAGAGAGAGAGAGAGAGAGAGAGAATACAGAAATAAGGAGAAATAAGAGAAAAATAAGACCGATTACCTAAGGAATAGTAGACGCGCGAGAGGCCGAAGTCAGGCCAAAGCGAACGCAACCGAACGCGCCCGGGAAATAGACCAAAAAGTACCTCCTCTTCCTCACCTCTTCCCACCCTCCACACTCATTCATAACATCCATTCATAGACTTATATGGGGAGACGAAGAGTTGCTCTTTCCAAAAATGATCGTTTCGTTCGCATTGGAGCCATAGTAACGGCGCTAGGGCGAGTGAAATTGAGCGAATATTTCGGGATTATGCCCGCTGAGCGGTACAGTGTAAAATACCTTACCACCCGCTAAATAAGGGTTAAGTATCAATCAATAGCATTCAATGCATTTTCATATAAATGTGTGCATATTACTATATACATTTGTGTACACTGTGCTACCTAAGATTTATTTGCAACTTTTGAGGGATATTTCTTTTAGGTAGAACTGATCATATACGTAAACAATTTTGCACGTATGCTAGTGCAAAATCTCTTCAACTCCACCTCCAGCCATGCTTGTGGTTTCGGTTGTGTTCTTATTGATGGTCAAAAAAAAAATTATAAACCTTCTTATCAAACTCATCTAATATCATATAGACTTAAAAGGCTCGGACTCCTTTTACGTTGTTAAGGGGTGTTATGGCACTTATGGCTTGGAGTTTGGTGGGGTCAGGCGAAATACCTTCTTCTGAGACTATGTGGCCGAGGAATTGCACTTCTTTCTGTGCCATGGTACATTTGGAAGGCTTGAGTTTTAGGTTGGCATCCTTGATCCGTTGGAACACTTGGCGTAAGCGTTGTAGATGTTCAGCCCAAGTTTTCTCGAAAACGACGATGTCATCGAGGTATGCCAAACATGTTTCCCAAGTTAGTCCCTGCAAAACGGATTCCATGAGCCGTGAGAAGGTTGCGGGTCCGCTACATAGTCCAAAGGGCAGCACAGGAAATTTAAATAGTCTCCCTTGACTGGTGGAGAAGGTTGTTTTTGGTTGGTGCTCAGGAAGTACGGGCACTTGCCAATATCCGGCTTGGAGGTCTAAGGTGGTGAACCATTTGGCGCCTAGTAGGGAGTCTAAAGAGTCGTCAATGCAAGGGAGTGGAGTTGCGTCCTTGATGGTTACATCATTAAGTTGCCGATAGTCAATGCAGAATCTGGTAGATCCGTCTTTTTGTCTTACTAGAACCACCGGGGAAGACCAAGAACTGGTAGAGGGTTTAACGACTCCAGTATTTAGCATTTCTTGCACTTGATTTTCTTTCTCCTGCCTTTGATTAGGGTTTTTACTGCAAATTGGTTGACGAATAGGTGGTCCTACGGTGTTAATAGTGTGGTGAAGCAAGGTGATTTTTCCTACGTCGCGGCTGGATGTGGCGAAGCAGTCTTGAAATTAAGTCGTCAAGTCTTGTAGGTCTTGTCTTTGTTGGTGAGTTAGTTGGGAAGGAATCTCAGGGAATTTAGGAGGGGGGAGGATTCTTTATCTTCGGGTAATGATAACTCTTCATCGTGGTTTTCTAGCTCTCCTATAGTTAATCCTTTTGGCAAAGTAAGGGGGTGATCTGATATGTTGGCATTTAATATGCAGTATAGTTTTTCAGGCATGATGGCTGGAGCGGTACGGCAGTCTCTATCAAAGGAGCTTTGGAGGTTCGGGGTGATGATTACATCACCGGGCAAGGTAGGTAGGATAGGAATCCATTGTTAATGATGGGGGTTAGCGTAACAGATTTGGAAACGATAGCCTGAGTAGTTTTGATAGTGTGAACGGGATGTGTTGCGTTAATTTCATGGCGGATGGCTGGAGTTACGTTAGGTTCGTTGAGCATTGTTTTATTAAATATATATTTTTTTTTAGGGTTAAACTTGATCACTCTGTGGACACAGTCGATGGTGGCATGAAGGGAAGTGAGCAAGTCAAAACCATGGTACCCATCGTATTTTACTTCTTTAGAGGGAAATATCATGAAAGGGTGATGGTGACCATGATCAGGGATGTTGGTAGCTACGTAAAGGGGGGCTGTTTCTCCACTGTTTTGGATTATGCCATCGTTTGCAACAATTAGGACGATGGTGGAGGGTTGCAGAAGCCCAAAAGTGGCCTTGTTTTGATGAAAGAATGAAGTGAATAAGCATGAACGGTTAGCTCCCGTATCGATCAAGAGATTAGCTTTCACCCCTTGAATGGTGAGGTGATTATATATGGGGGGTTTATCTGGGATTGTTCCATTACGAGCCCCCGTCAGTTTGAAGATCGGTGGGCGGGGGTGGATTAAAAATCCAGGTTATCTTGAAGGTCTGAAGCGTCCTCTATTTCCACTATTTCTTCGGTTATTCCTTCTTCTGGAGCGTCATCTATTATACCTGCAGTTCCGTCTTAATTTATGGTGGCAACACTTTTAGGTTTAATCCATAGGATCTGGCCCCAGAATTGAGGGAGTTTAGGGCGACATTTCACCAATTCACCGAAGGACTTTTTCAGAGATAAAAGAAGGCATATGGGGTTGCAAGGTTTCCAATCTGAGGGTCGGATCCTTGCCCAATCTTCCATCTTTTCTGCTGGACGAGGGTAGGATGTGAAGAAGGCGTTTAAGAAGTTTGAGGTTGGGTGGTTGCACGGCTGATTGCGGCGATCTTGTCTTGTTCTTGGCTCTTCTGTAGAGCCAAGATACGCTGGCTAATAGGTAAATCCTCGTCATAACCCTCGGGCTCTGTGATTGCGAAATGATCTGGCATTGATGTAGGTAATATCCTAAGCAAGGCATTGAACACACTCTTTTCTGTTTATGGCAGTGTCTTCTGGGAATGCAGTGACCACCAGTTTGTTTAATTGACTGATGGTGTGGTAGAGATTACCTGAAAACTTGACACTGTGGAACTGCTGATTCGCAATTATTTTACCGAGAGAAGGGTTAATGGTTCCCTTGGTAAACCTTTCAAATTGAGCCCAGGTCAATTGTGGGGTATCAAACACGTAACCTGTAACAACACAACAATGATAATCAATGGACACAGAATACACAATCAAGGTTCACAAGTTTTATTCCTTAATAGCTAGGGTACAATCATAGGTCAGAATAACATAAATCAAGATTGAATATCATGTATGGAAATAAACTCTTTAATCGAACATAAATAATGAAATATGAATATTAATAATCACTAGAATAATAATGGTTTAGGAATATATAAATTGAGTTATAAATAGTACATAGTGTAAATATGATGTTACTACAATAACCATAAGTAAGTGTACACAGAGATGTTAGTCATAACCCTTGTTTGGCAGCTGACGACTTAAGTAACATTAGAGAACCGAGGCCCAAAGGCGGCTAACAACTTAAGTAGCAAGGAATGTTGCGCACATTATCGGCAATATGAGAGAGTCACACGGGGTGGGAGGAGCGCTTGCGGGCTCTGACCGTTCAGCGTGGACCCAGTCCAGGCACTGATTTCACCACATGTGTACATATCCCTCGTCTCGCTATATAGGGTAAAATCTTGTGAAATTACCGTATTTTATGGTTTTTGTACTCGCGTTGCAACATCGTTGCAAGCGAACCCGTTGTCGTACAAAGATGATTCGGGTGTCATTGGAAAGCTCTATTATCGCCCTTTCACGGATACATAATTGTATTACGCTCTGGCTCTTGTTTACACATGAAAAAGAGCATGGAATGATGCTCGCTTAGGGTAAATCTGCCCGCCCAGCAGCACGGTCATGTCAACAAAAGGCCCCGTCCTTTGGGGGTTAAACAATAAACGGTATTCTGATAGAAAATTGGGAATGCGAGATAGCTTCACACCGAGGGTAAATAATAGTTACTGCGACAACATTCCCACAGCACTGAGTTTATGAAAAGTAAAATACGGTTTGATATATGATTAACTTTTACATTAATTCAGTGTATACAGGAGATTAAACTCAATGAACTCAAGTAGTAATAACAATTAATATAAATTCACAAATAGGTTAAATAAATATATTAGTCATGTATGCGTGCCTGAAATATCCTCGTAGGGTGGAAGGTTAACGCAACGTGGAAATACAGAATTGGAAATAACTCAAATAATACACTACAGGAGCTATGAGTTAGGTAGTGTGATAATAACATTAGTCAAATTAAGAGACTGAATAGTAAAACACTGTGAACATCTTATCTATGAATTACTTACCCAAATGATGATGTTATAATTATACAAACAAGATCTGAATAAGCGTTCACTAGTTTTACGTGTAAAAGGTGTATGTATTATTTCCCGAACAAACATATGTATTACTCTTCATAAAAATATAGGAACCTATACTCGAAGAATTATATATATATTTATCTCAAAGATAGGAGTGTGTTATATTCTCTATAAAGCGGGTTACGGGGACTAGGATAAGGAAAGAATAGAAAATCTTCAGTATTATGTTAACGTGAATCTTAACATATTTTGTTAACCCTTGTTGTAGTCATCGTTACACTTTACAAAACAAAGGTTACTAAGGGTTTGAGGAGAAAGATAGGCGCCTGGTATAGAGTCTGGCGAGCACGTAGTAACAGCGTCAGTTGTCCCTCCTATTGTACCAAGGGGCTCGGCTCTTCACACCGCACAGGTAGATGATGCTCTCGCTCTCTCTCTCTCTCTTGCTTTCTTTCTTCGGGATCACTTAGCTACACCTCTATTCACTGGTTTGCACTGTTTTTTATGACTGTTTAAGGGGAGAACTGGCTTGCCCCTACGGAAGTCACAATCCGAACTAAGGATACTAGTTAAGTATGTTCTTCCTAAGAAGAAGTACTTGACTATTATTATAACCTCAGTTTTGCCTAACTTTACCCTGGGCACGGGCCCTTTTCCAGTTAGGGTTAAGTGGCTGGTTTCTCGGGGTAGTAGGGACATGGGATAATAAGTTTTTTTATTTATCCCGAGGTTAGGAGTTTCACTAAAATTATGTGAGGGATATCTCTGTGACGGGGTGAACATTCTCCGTTTGTTTGTCTTTGGTTTGGGCCTGAAGATAGCTTGCTGGGACGATGACAAAATATTATCTGTTTGTGGAAGAAACAGAGAATTCGTAGGTTATATGAAGGTGACTTGGGAGGAAGGGGAATAGGAAATTTCTACTTGTTGGCTTGCTTGACTGCCATGATTGCGTTCGTTTTGGTCAGGAGGTACAAGAAGATATTGAAGGAGTTAGTGGTAAATTGCCATAAACATTTTCTCTGTATAGGCTAAGTTTGGCTCGGGGTAGGGTATGTCTTGATGGAAGGTGAGGGGCGTGTTTTCTCTCGCGTTACATTGTTCATGTGGAGTCTGGTGGTGGGGAAGTCTGGTGGCTCGTGATTGACTTTTTATGCTAGCAATGAGGCACTGGATGATTTGATTGTTATCTGTAGGCGGGAGCAGGTGCTTGACTGGTTTGGGCTTTTGTTGGCCGGACCCCATCATCTCAATACTATATAACTTCTCTCCCTCCTACTAACCAAATAATCTCCTCCTGTTCCTCACCTATATATTCTGCCCCTCTTCCTTCTCCTCCTTCACCCCCACCGTGCTCAACTTATCCCTCGTGCCAAGATCTCCCTCTAGGACCCTGTTAGTCTAACTTTATAATTAACTTGAGATTAATTACCATCAACTTAGACTATAGTAGTGGTGATAACATGCTGCTACCCTCTCTCTCTATATATATATATATATATATATATATATATATATATATATATATATATATATATAATATTTTATCTTGCTCTATATGTATGCAGGAGACAAAAGTCAAAGCTATCTGTAACGTGTGACTCCAACAAATTTGAAAGAGTCACAGAGAGCCAAATGCAAGGTACGTTGGAGTCAAAATGTTTAGAAACACAGAGTTTGAAGCAGATGAAGTCATACGTTGAGGGAAAGACCTATTGCGGTAGAGAGTTCCAAAGCTTACATGTTAAGTAGCAAATAGACTGGAAAAATCGGTTCACTCTTGGGGTAGAGAGTTGGACAGAATAGGGTTGTGAATATGTTGAAAGGTGGGTGGTGCAAGGGAAGAGGTATATACTGAGAAAGCTCTGAAGAACACTGATTATTGTAATAGCGGTAGAAGAGTGAGATAGATGTAACATTGCGGCGTGTAGAAATACATTGTACTGATTTAGTAAGAGTAAGTGAGTTGCTTTTACGTTAACCCTTTCGAGAAGTGGGGTTTGGGTGAAACCTCTCCTACACATGCGAACAATACTCGATACATGTGGGCTCTGTCCCCCTATACAAGGCAAGAATACTGAGAGGTGAAGGGTTGATTTGTGTATTGTTGAAGAATAAGGGACAGTCATTGTGGAAGATGGTGACGTGTTGATAGATGTGAGTGTGTGTGGAACGAGCCTTGGGTGTCTTATGCAGATTATTAGACATCCTGTTTCACCACTTGTCGTTTTTTACTGACTTTTTCTTTCCGTACCTTATTGAACTATAACGTTCTCCTACACCTTCATAAATATAGAAACACATACGCAATACACACAATACTAGCTTATTCAATTGTTATATGTTTCTGCAGCGTATAATGGAATTTGCTAACCTCCAGTAGCCTTTTCCCCCAAAAAAAAAACTTTTGGATCCTGTGTGACATATGGATAGAATTCCGAAAATACATGCAGGTGGCTCAAGATCAAATCCTCATTGGATAAAGTTTTTGTTTGTCACTCATCATAATGACCTCGAAGCCCTTTATACAATGGTGGACATCAGAGGTGCAGTAGAATATTGTTGTATTAACAATGTGAATGCTTACACCTGATCAGCCAAGTGAATGTGATCCGCTCCTTAGACCTCCATCAAACTTTAAAATAAATTCCCAAGATCCCCCTTCCAGAAAATTTTCAATAGAAAGAATGTCTTAGCTGAAGGCCGGTTCCTCCAAAATTACAGGCTCGCTATCGACATCTACATGGCAAGGAAGGTCTTAACATTGACAAAGAAATAAGGCAAAAGGTCTTATAATTGCCAAACTAATATGGCGAACGTCTTAGAATTTCATAACTGATGGGGCTAAACAAGAGGGAGAAGGGGTCTAGACAAATTTCATACCCACCCTTTAACATGAATTTAATGCCTACATGGAATATGCTTGTATAATATTAATACTGTAGTATGTATAATTTTACTCAGGCACATACATCATAACAGGGGATGGCCGACTCGAGACAGAGCCAAAACAGAAACAACAAAGCATGAGAAAAATACAAAAATACAAGAAAATATATATACATTATTATAATAAAACACATATTTAGTAAAAATGCAGTATTTCCAAAGGAGGTAATACCTCTTGTTTTATTATTTCTAAAAATGTGTGATTATTGTAAGCTACTAAAATAGCTCTATATAAAGATATTCAGGGCTAATTTGAAATATAATTGACTGCTGTTCCAAATGCAAAACCTGGATGTACAGTCAAGTGTTCAGACAAACCCTCTCACCTATTTATGCCCAATACCATAATATCTTCTAAGGATGTACTCTCAGCTCTCTCTCTGGGTTTGATACTAAGAAGGCGTACGGACCGAATGACTCGCTACCGCCAGACGCTGCAGACGCTCTCACGATATCAACCATAATTTGAGTATAACTACTCATCCTCTTCATTCTTGTGCATGAAAAGTAGTTAAGAGCATGTTTAACCATCCTGTAGCTTAGAAAGTAACACTGCACGATATTTCGCTGTGTATTGACTGATAAACTTTGTGTTTATCACAAGACTTCTGTTCGGACAGGGCGCTACTAACGCCATATGTTGTTTTGTTTTGTTTTGTAAACAAACGCTCTCTTATTATTTTATATACAATCATAGCCCCTAATTTTACCCATTACCTACTGTAGTAAGTATCTATTTAACTGCCTTGTATGTACGTAAAGCTTTGCATATTAATTTGCTAATTAACCCATAAACGGCGGCAACGCTCATAAGAAGTTTTACTGGGCGAGGGCGGCAAAGCTCTTAAGAGGGAGGCCTAAAAAAAAACATTTAAACGGCCCCAGTAGCATTAAATTATTATTTTTTTTTTTTTTGTCCTATACCTCATATCACTCCTCCACATCCCCTCCTTTCCCCCTTTCCCCTCCCCCTTCAATTATCATCTATTTTCCCTGTTATTCCCTAATTTGTTGGTATATATTTGACTAAAACATTAGCAAAATGTGTGGAGGATGTGCTTACGTGCCTAGCGAGTGTGTTACACAACCGAGAGTGTGAATGAGTAGGCTCAGTGTGGCTTGAGGCCTCGTGGAGGGAGGGGTTGCCTCAATTTGCTCCATAATTCATGAATGGGCTGCTCCATGTTTATTCGCGATTTTCACCAGAAAAATGATATTTTCACTTGTTTTATTGTTGTTATAGGTTACTATCTTCATAGTGAAGGTAAAATAGGCTCATATGAATAAGTAATAATGATATTTATCATAAAATGACGATTATAGGCCTGAATGAAGCCTATATGCTCGCCCATGGGCATCGAGTTCAATACCCCCCCCTCGCCGTTCCCGGGTTAACAATATTGTTTACTAACTAACCTGCCTACAGGGATGAACACGATGCCATTTTGTAAACAAACTGTTTTGGGGGGATTGTACATATTAAATTCCAGCCAATTTTGTACCAAATTTAAGTGCATTAATTAATCTTTTCCCCCTAGGTATATTCTTGACTTTTCTCCTCATACTGATTTTACTTTAAGCTAAGGGTGATATTTGTACAAACTAACCTAGCCTAACCCAACCTGCCAAGCTTTTAACCTAACCCAAACCTAGCCTAGCCTAAAGCCAGCCAATCTGTTTTTCTTTTCAACTGTAGTAGATATTGTATTTAGTATCCTACTGTAGCTACTGTATATATATCTGTAATTTTAGTTGTTGCTTGCACGATCTTGTAGTAACCTTTGACTATTATTTTTTATTTTTATTTTTTATCTAAAAGAGTAGGCTACTGCTTTACTTGGCTACAGCGACACCAGGGTCATCTGTTGATACAGTATATTAACCCCTTGTGTGCAGTCACACTTTATCTTTATATAATCTCTATTTGGTGAATTGTATATTTAGTTACATATTCTGTTATATATATATTCGTTAAAGGTTAGGTTATCACACCTGGTAGCCTATTTCTGCGTATTTCAATTTTATTATTTTCGGTTAGGCTATTCAACGCTGGTAGCCTATTGTTGCGTATTTCAATTTAAAAAAAACTTTTGGTTAAGCTATCGCCCCTGGAAGCCTAATTCTGCGTATCTCAAATTGTTTGTTTTCGGTTCAGGCTATCACCCCTGATAACCTATTTCTGCGTATTTCAACATATTTGTTTTCGGTTGAAGCGATTGAAGGGTTTTTAAAGTGAGTGAAGGGTTTTAAAGTGAGTGAAGTGTTTTAAAGTGAGTGAAGTGTTTTAAAGTGAGTGAAGTGTTTTTTAAGTGAGTGAAGTGATCTGAAGAAAGTGACTGTCACCATGCCTCGCACTTGTACGAACTGCGCCGGTAGGTTTGGTTGAGTCCATGTTTGCTACTGTCGATCTTCAAGTCTGCCGGCTCTGCCAGCAATGAGAGAATTTGACAGTGAAATTAGATGAAGCCTACAACAAGATCAACGTCCTCACCATTGTGACGCTTCTGCATAGTAGCCACGTGCGGGCGTGCGCGCGCGTCGGCTGCCCAGCCGTTTAGAAACCGGCTGGCGGCAGCCGGCCGGCAGGCTTTTCCTTAGTATATATCCTACGACAACGTAACTAATGTCTGGGATATTCTTATGTTGTTTCACAGCTTGTAGCTGCCCTTATTCTTAACCAACGCATCTTAGTATATTTTATTCTCGATAGTTGATTGTTTCATTATAATATATATAATGTAAGTCTAGTGAGAGTGGGAGGAGACGAGCGGGAGAGAGAGACCGGCTGGGGGACGTTGCTTTGCGCGGAGAGTCTAGCTTGGGACGAGCCTGAAGCGTTGCCATATGCATCCGATTGCAACGTTAGGCTTAGTTTCGACTCACGCACGGGGTAGACGATTTTGACCCGGCAACTGTGTTGAGTGTTGCCAAGCCTGGGATGTATTTTGCATGCCTAGGGTGGGGTCCAGACAGATTCAAGACTTAGAGCTCACCTCACTGTCGTACCCTTCGGACCCCCTTGATATCTATCCCTCTCAACCCCACTTAGAAACTTTCTCTCTTACTTTGTATACCTTCCTTCCACTACTGCACCAATCTATTTAATTATCCCATCCCCTTGATATCCCTTATATCTATTATTGTATTAACGATGAGCTCTCAGATAACTAGATAGGATTTAGGGCCTTATGCAGAGATGTAATTGTTAATGAGACCTAGGAAGCTTTTTTGTTTTCTCATATTTGGTGGTTTCATGCTTGCTAGTGTGTTCTTGTGTCAGGTTAGCAGGGGCTAGACCGGAGGGGAGGCTTTTTGCGATCCTTTAAGTAAAGTCTGCTGGTGCGAGTCATGTGGACCCGGACGACTTTACTAGGATACCCGTGGGAATCTGGGGGCATTTTCTTGTCTGTGTCCCTGTGTGTCTAGTGTTATGTTGTGTGAGGGCCCTTGCCTAGTCCACTCAGCACTGCGCTAGCACGTCTTGCTTTTGTTTTAGGGTCGCCAGGAGAGAGTCAGATACTTGCGATCTGAGTCTCTCAAGAGAGCACCCTTTCAATTAGAGTAATTTGGCTCACAGACTTGGGAATGTCCCTAGGCTAGAGCAGGTGGCTCAGCCTGGGTATCCGAAGCCTATATCCTTCCGGCTAGACCTCTGCCGCCTGGCAGATTAACAGCTAGGGGTTTATTATTTCTGTATGCTTGTTATTGTGCCACAGTTTACCGTTTTTGTGAGCATTGTGAGTCAGGGTGTGGCTTAGAGACTCTGTCCGAGCAGGCTTGCCTGACTAAGAGTGAGAAGCACACCTGTATGTGGTTATGTTGCGAGTTGCTGCCTTTATTTAATTATACCTATGCCATTATACACTGTATGGCCTATCACTAGTATTTATTCCTGCTTATGAGTTAAGAGTTCTCTAAATCCGTAACGTATTTTCTTTGCTAAGCATCAGATCCTACAGTAGCCGCATGCAGTTTAGAAACCCGCATCTTGTCTACCTGTACGATGTTTTGAGGACTGTTTGCTTTCACCTTCTTTCACGCAGGGGTGATTAGTTGTATTAATTAACGTAACGTTAAATGTACTTTCTTCTAGTTTGTTATTAAATTGTTTCTGCAATTTAATTCCGTCATCTATCTTTTCCTTGAAGCTTTAAGTCAACTTAATTGTGTGATCTTTTATATAGCCTGCTTAACTATCAGCAGTCTATAGTGCGTGCACCCTGTAACCGAGTCATAGGATAGCTCGTTGTCCAGGCAGGACTCTTGACGGTTTAGGGTGGTTTGTTGCCTGTGTTTATAGATAAGGGTTGGATCTAGCGTTTTCCGTTGTTGCTTGTTGCCGCATACCTAGTCCAATAGAAAGAGCCCAGTGTTTATATATCCCAGGACGTAACAAATGGCGACCTTGCATAGGATTTACTGAACAGAGGAATATAGTGGTCATTTGTTTTGAGATTCCTTATGATTAGAGGAATACAGTGGACATATAGATTTTTTTTTTGGAGCAACCAATATAACACATTAAAGACTAAATAACATTAGTATATACATACTTGCATAGGAGATAAGGCACATTCTATAACCGTGATAATTACTGCAGTGCACAAACATGTCTAATATATCAGAACACAGTGATGGGTCAGGTCACGATACAGGCTCGGAGGGAGAAAGACCTGTGGAGTAGCTAGTCGATAGCGAGGAGGGTGCTAGAAGATTTTTAGAGGTGCCCCTTACCGATGCCAGGGTGTTGAAGCTGAATAAGTATGGCTTAAAGTGTGTGGCAGGTCTTCAGGGTCACCAGGGTTTAAGTGGCATGAGGAAAGATCAGCTGAGGACTTTGATATTGGGTTTAGAAGGGAGAGACCTGGGTGGAGAGGCGACTGGGGGCCCCGGTCCCCAGCCCCCCCTCCACTCTACCCCCGTATCAAACGTCAGGGTGCCTGAATTTAGTACATACCCCCAAGTTGATGGTCAATGGCAGCGTGAAATTTAATCACAAGGACCCTCCCCATTAAATGCATCTTCCCCTCCTCAAGGGTTGACTCCAGATTTGTTGTTTCGGCTTGAGATGGCCTAGGTTGAGGCTGCCGAGAGACAGGCTAGTGTGCAGGCTGAGGTTGCTAGAGCTCAGGTTGAGGCTACCGAAAGACAGGCTAGAGCTCAAGTTGAGGCTGCCGAGAGACAGGCTAGTGTGCAGGCTGAGGCTGCAGAGAGAACAGCTATACGAGAGGCTGAACTGCAGGCAGAGTCTACTAGGTATCGGGCTGACAGGGAGCTGGAGAGATCTCGAGTGGAGGTAACAGGGCGAAATATTGGGGGAGGTAACAGACATCGGGACCAATCATTGTCGCACCTGCTTAAACTAGTTCCTGTGTTCGATGAATTATGTGTGACTGAGTTTTTTATGCGATTTGAGAAGTGTCAGGAACACCAGTGGCCTCAGGAAAAGTGGGCAGCATTAGTTTCATCAAGACTCCTAGGAAAGGGACTAAAAGCGTATGATGCACTACCTTTAGAGTCCTGTGTAGTTTATGATGAGCTAAAGAAGGCTGTGCTACGGGCCTATGAGTTACAACCAGAAACTTACCGCTTGAAGTTTTGGGGTGTTACTAAGGGCAAGGATAGTACCTTCCTAGAACACGCCCGGGACTTGTCTGATGCACTACGACATTGGCTGCGTTCTGAGAGGGCAGCTACTTTTGAGGAGTTGAGTGAGCTGGTTCTCTTGGAGCAGTTCTTTAAGTGCACAGGCGGGGACTTAACATTAAATATAAAGGAAACAAATCCTAGAACTCTCCAGGAGGCAGCAGAAATGGCTGACCTCCGACTGTCATTAATTCGAGGGTGCGGAGCAGCAACTAGGAGTGAGTCGGGTGCAAAGGATCATACCCCTCCCCCTCCCAAGAATTTTGATACACATAAATACACAAAACCATCTAGCACTGACAATAAAACTGAACATAAACCAAATACCGTCCCATATAAGAAGTCTAATGGTACTTCCCACTCCCAAGGGAAACCAAAGAGTAAAGAGTGCTTTGCATGTCACAAGGAGGGTCACTTTGCAAATGCTTGTCCGAACAAGCCACCAAACAAGGTTGTGTCATTGGCCCGCAGCATAGGGGTGTCACCTATATCTTCTGAGTTTGCCAAGGGTAGTTCGTCAGAGGATGGGACACAGCCTGTGTTCAAGAGTCCGGAAGGCTCGAACCCTGTCCGCGACGTCTTTGGGGGTCATAGAGGGCATGGTTTTGTGAGGTGGGCTGGCGAAAGGCGAGGAGTTAGGCTATTGCGTGATACTGGGGCTTCTCAGACCTTGTTAAGGAACTTTACTGGTAGACCGATTAATGCTGCTCTGGTGGTGGTAGTTCAGGGGATCAATGCTACGAAGTCCTACCCGCTGGTGCGGATGGAGCTGGAGGTGGGTGGTGTGGCGAAGGAGCTGGATGTAGGAATTGTAGAGAACTTGCCTGTTGGGGGCGTCGACCTCCTCCTCGGCAACGACTTTGCGGTGCCTGCTCCTAAGGTTTCACCCTTGGTCGTTGCCGAGAAGGCGGCCGACGTTAGTAAGGAGGAACAGGAGTGGGTTGAGAAGTGTAGCGTACAAACCATGGCGTGTGTTGTGACGCGTTCTCAGACATCCGGAGCCTTGCAGCCACCACCTCAGTCTATCAAACCGCGGAGGAAAGGTCACAAGAAAACGGGAAGTGTTGGTCAATTGGAGAGTTTTGAGCCGGCAGTGTTTCTTGGGGACTCATTATTGGCACCTATGTTAGAGTCTGGAGAGGCCCCGGGGCCTGTCACCGCTAGTGCAGGTGCAGGGCAGGAAGAGTCTCTGCGACAGCATCATTATGCGCAGCGTGAGGAAAGGATGGCTCAGCGGGACGTTGGAGGTGGAAATAAATTATTTAAGATGAACTTGGATAATCTCGCACCTGCTGATATATGTTGTTCCTTGCAGCGGGAAGATCCTGAAGTCAGGGCATGTGGTAATGGTGCTATCGAACTGGAGAGCGATGGGGATGCCCAGCCTGGTGATTTTTTCTTGTCCGAGGGGATCTTGTATCGGAGACATCAGGATCCCAAGAAAAAGTGGGATGGCGGGTCAGGATTAGTGGACCAGTTAGTAGTACCGAGGGTGTGCCGTGAGAGCTTATTGAGATTAGCTCATGATGTGCCTTTGGCAGGGCACCTGGGGGCACGTAAGACGGAGGCAGCTCTGAGCAAGCTTTTCTGGTGGCCTGGGTTAAAGGCGAGTGTCGTGTCATGGGTGTCACAGTGTCACACTTGTCAAGTTGTTGGGAAACCCAATCAGGTCATCCCGAGAACCCCGTTACAACCCATCCCTGTCATTGGGCCGCCCTTCAGCAAAGTAGTTATCGATATGGTTGGCCCATTGCCCCCCACTAGTGCCGGCAATAAATTTGTACTAACTGTAATGGATGTAGCAACACGGTATCCAGATGCTTACGCCATGCGCAATGGGATGGCTAAGACTGTTGTCAAAAACCTACTTGTCTATTTCTCTCGTTAATGGCTACCCTCAGGAGATCCAGTCTGATCAGGGATCCAATTTTACTTCTGCTCTGTTTAAGCAGACCATGCAGCAACATGGGATAGTGTCTGTGGTGTCATCTGCCTACCATCCCGAGAGTCAGGGAGTTTTGGAAAGGTGGCACTCGACTCTCAAGAGTATGTTGCGGTGTTATTGCATGGAAAATGGGAAGGACTGGGATCTAGGTCTCCCATACGTTTTATTTGCTGCGAGAGAAGTATCTGGGGAGAGCTTGGGATTTATCCCGAACGAGCTGGTTTTTGGACACAGGGCCAGGTGGCCCCTCCACATAGTCAAGGAGATCTGGGAGGGAGTCACAAAGCCATGCTCGCTTCTAAAGTATGTAGTTGAAAGCCGTGAGAGAATGCTAAAGAGCTTGGAGGTAGCAGGTCGGAACCTTAAGAGTTCACAAGCTCAGATGAAGGACAGATACGACCAGAAGGTGAAGCTGAGGGAGTTTGAAGTAGATCAGGAGGTACTGATACTACTGCCTCTGGTGGGACACCCCTTGTCTGCCAAGTATTCTGGTCCGTATCGAGTTGTAAGGAAGGTTTCTGATCTCGACTATTTAGTAGCTACTCCTGATCGTAAGAAAAAGAACCAACTTTGCCATGTAAATCTGATGAAAGAGTATGTGAGGCGCCCCTCCGAGCCTCTCACTGTCCCGGTGTTGATCTGCAGCGATCGTGGTGGAGAAGGAGGAAGGGACAGTCAAGCTGCAGGGGAGGATAATTGGGATTGTCATGTTTCCGCGGATCAGTGGGCGGTGAATTCTAGCCAAGTGGCTCACGAGTTGATATTGCACCTGCCTGAGCAGCAGCGTGTAGCTGTGCAGCACTTGTTTGATTCAAACCCAGCTGTTTTCGCGGAGCATCCTGGCCTCACTACTCAAGCGATGCACGATTTCGATGTTGGGGACCACCCGCCCTTTAAATCAGTGCCATACCGTGTTCCCCCTATTAAATTCCCAGCACTTAGAGAAGAGCTGGATTATATGCTGAAACGTGGGCTGATTTCTGAGGGTGCAGTAAGGTGGACTTCCCCGGTCACACTGCAGCCCAAACCAGATGGCAAGGTGCGGTTTTGTATAGATTTCCGCAGGTTGAATGGTTTAACCCCCACAAATGCCTACCCTCTCCCTCGCGTGGACGACAGTGTGGATAAGATAGGAAAAGCCAAGTTCCTCACTAAGATAGATCTTGTTAAGGGTTATTGGCAAGTGCACTTGTCTGAGCGAGCGCGAGAGGTGTGTGGGTTTGTGGTGGACGGTGCCACATATCGTTGCCATGTTATGCCATACGGGCTGAAAAATGCCCCTGCAACGTTTCAGAAATTAATGAACGACATTGTAGCCGACATTCCCAACTGTACGGTGTACCTAGATGATGTCATAATATACGACAAGGATTTTAACAGTCACTGTGCTCACATCGGACAGCTTTTTAAGAAACTGAATGAAGCAGGTTTGGTGGTAAACCTGGGTAAGTGCGATTTTGTCAAAGCCACAGTTTTGTACCTGGGTTCGAGGTGGGGATGGGTCAGGTGTGCCCTCCACAGACAAAGATTAAAGCCATCGATCAGTTTCCCCAGCCTACGACTAAGAAACAAATCATGCGGTTTCTAGGTATGATAGGCTATTATCGTTGCTTCATCAAAGGCTATTCGACTGTACTTGCACCTTTAACTGACTTATTATCTAAGGACAAGAAGTTCCGGTGGTCTCCTGAGTGTGCAGAGGCGTTTTCCTTGGTGAAACACCTGTTATGTACCTACCCCATACTCAGGGCCCCAGACTTCAGCAGACCTTTTCAGCTGGCGACTGATCCCAGTGGCGTAGGGGGCTGGGGCTGTCTTGTTACAGACAGATGATGAATGTATCGAACATCCAGTGAGTTTTTACAGTAAAAAATTCAATAGTGCACAAAGGAATTACTCTGTAATTGAAAAATAACTTTTGGCGATAGTGCTGGCGCTCAGGCACTTCGATGTATATGTTCCTGCTTTCGGACCAGTCGTAGTGGTTTATACCGATCATCACCCTCTGAAATTCTTGAATCAGTTTCATAACCGGAATATGAGGCTGACCAGGTGGTCACTCATGCTTCAGGAGTATAATCTGGACATACCCCATATTGCCGGTTCTGATAACGTGATAGCGGATTGTCTATCAAGGGTGGATGATGTTGGTTAGACTGCCACAGGATTGAGGGTTGAGTGTGGAGGAAAATAGGCTGTCACTGTAGTTCAGCCGAAAAAACAACAAAAAAAAAAGCAAAAACCTTATAAAAACTCTTTATTTTTATAACGTGTAGAATTTTGTATAAGATGTTGTAGCAGTATCTAAGTTGAATGTTTTCGCTTATGGTCGCTAAGTTAGTTGAACTTGCTCGGTGGAGCGCAACAGTCTTTATTTTTTTTATATATAGTGCCTTGTGTCGCAACAGTGTGTGGTACTATGAGAAGCTTTCTGTTAGATATGAAGAACTTAGTCAAGGGTCTTATATCTTGGGGGAGGTGTGACGCTTCTGCATAGTAGCCACGTGCGGGCGTGCACGCGCGTCGGCTGCCCAGCCGTTTAGAAACCGGCTGGTGGCAGCCGGCCGGCAGGCTTTTCCTTAGTATATATCCTACGACAACGTAACTAATGTCTGGGATATTCTTATGTTGTTTCACAGCTTGTAGCTGCCCTTATTCTTAACCAACGCATCTTAGTATATTTTATTCTCGATAGTTGATTGTTTCATTATAATATATAAGATGTAAGTCTAGTGAGAGTGGGAGGAGACGAGCGGGAGAGAGAGACCGGCTGGGGGACGTTGCTTCGCGCAGAGAGTCTAGCTTGGGACGAGCCTGAAGCGTTGCCATATGCATCCGATTGCAACGTTTGGCTTAGTTTCGACTCACGCACGGGGTAGACGATTTTGACCCGGCAACTGTGTTGAGTGTTGCCAAGCCTGGGATGTATTTTGTATGCCTAGGGTGGGGTCCAGACAGATTCAAGACTTAGAGCTCACCTTACTGTCGTACCCTTCGGACCCCCTTGATATCTATCCCTCTCAACCCCACTTAGAAACTTTCTCTCTTACTTTGTATACCTTCCTTCCACTACTGCACCAATCTATTTAATTATCCCATCCCCATGATAGACCTTATATTTATTATTGTATTAACGATGAGCTCTCAGATAACTAGATAGGATTTAGGGCCTTATGCAGAGATTTAATTGTTAATGAGACCTAGGAAGCTTTTTTGTTGTCTCATATTTGGTGGTTTCATGCTTGCTAGTGTGTTCTTCTGTCAGATTAGCAGGGGCTAGACCGGAGGGGAGGCTTTTTGCGATCCTTTAAGTAAAGTCTGCTGGTGCGAGTCCTGTGGACCCGCACGACTTTACTAGGATACCCGTGGGAGTCTGGGGGCATTTTCTTGTCTGTGTCCCTGTGTGTCTAGTGTTGTGTTGTGTGAGGGTCCTTGCCTAGTCCACTCAGCACTGCACTAGCACGTCTTGCTTTTGTTTTAGGGGTCGCCAGGAGAGAGTCAGATACTTGCGATCTGAGTCTCTCAAGAGAGCACCCTTTCAATTAGAGTAATTTGGCGCACAGACTTGGGAACGTCCCTAGGCTAGAGCAGGTGGCTCAGCCCGGGTATCCGAAGCCTATATCCTTCCGGCTAGACCTCTGCCGCCTGGCAGATTAACAGCTAGGAGTTTATTATTTCTGTATGCTTGTTATTGTGCCACAGTTTACCGTTTTTGTGAGCATTGTGAGTCAGGGTGTGGCTTAGAGACTCTGTCCGAGCAGGCTTGCCTGACTAAGAGTGAGAAGCACACATGTATGTGGTTATGTTGCGAGTTGCTGCCTTTATTTAATTATACCTATGCCATTATACACTGTATGGCCTATCACTAGTATTTATTCCTGCTTATGAGTTAAGAGTTCTCTAAATCCGTAACGTACTTTCTTTGCTAAGCATCAGATCCTACAGTAGCCGCATGCAGTTTAGAGACCCGCATCTTGTCTACCTGTACGATGTTTTGAGGACTGTTTGCTTTCACCTTCTTTCACGCAGGGGTGATTAGTTGTATTAATTAACGTAACGTTAAATGTACTTTCTTCTAGTTTGTTATTAAATTGTTTCTGCAATTTAATTCCGTTATCTATCTTTTCCTTGAAGCGTTAAGTCAACTTAATTGTGTGATCTTTTATATAGCCTGCTTGACTATCAGCAGTCTATAGTGCGTGCACCCTGTAACCGAGTCATAGGATACCTCGTTGTCCAGGCAGGACTCTTGACGGTTTAGGGTGGTTTGTTGCCTGGGTTTATAGATAAGGGTTGGATCTAGCGTTTTCCGTTGTTGCTTGTTGCCGCATACCTAGTCCAATAGAAAGAGCCCAGTGTTTATATATCCCAGGACGTAACAAAAGTACGTGATCTGTGCCCAAGATCGTTCAGTTTTCATAAGTGTTACTCCTTCAGCACCTCATCTACCACTCGTGTTATAATTGTGGTCTAATACTAAACCTATCCATTAATTAACTTGTCATAACAATCTTACACATACATTATATAATTGTTTTCAATCAGTTACCTTGCCCCACGTTCGCAGATTTTCCATATATATGTATTCTGTGCTGTATTATGTGAGTTTGAAGTCGCAGTGTATTTCGTGAACTGATTTCCTTCTGCAAACATTACCTAGAACCTACGCTCATTTTCATAACGAATGTACTTGTCCCTGTGAAAATTAATTAATTTCCCCCTCTCCCATTTTAAACTCCGTGATATAACGACCTTTGTAATCATTTTATGAACTCATATTACCGTTCATGTGATTACCGATGTAAGTAATTCTGATCCTTCATGCTCAGGAATTCCAGCATTGCATAGTTTCAATTACTTTCAATTACTTATCCCAAATCGACGAAAAAGATTTTGCATCCCAGGAGCTGGACTGGACGACATTGTGGAAGCCTTCGAAGATACCACAAAAGATGCAAATGAAAATACCCTTTTTGTCATCCATGCTGGTTCAAATGACGTCGTCATGCGCAGCAGATCCGAAGAGTTGATGGAGAAATATCGCAAGATGATCCAGCACTACAAAAACAAGTCAAGGAATATCATCATCTCAGGCATTCTCCCCAAGATCGACGCACCTGACAAATTCTACGACAAGGCCTTCAGCACAAACAGCCGACTAAAATATTTGTGTCTGAGGGAAGATGTTGAATTCATCAACCTCTGGGACAACTTCTACAACCAGCCTACTCTGTTCCGCAAGGATGGCACTCATCTAAACCCTGTGGGTTCAGCACGCATGGGTCGTCTCCTACACGAAGCAGTCCGCAGCCATGGATCAAAAAACGCCATCCGAGAAGAAGCAGCAGTGACATAAATCATCCAACGCCAAGCAAAAAACAGAGGCAACCGAGGACCACCAGCGATAAGGACCGAAGACAGCGAGGACCGAGGACAGCCATGAACATAAATGTAGATCCGACAAGAACCGAAAATATGATTAAAGAGCGTTCCGGGAGTTCTAAAATAACAAATTTAAAGGTTTTCTATGCAAACGATTGTAGCATACGCAATAAATTTTCAGATTTAGAGGAGCTAGTGTTTACAGAAAATTATAATGTGATTGGCATAACAGAATCTTGGCTCAATACAGAAGATAGAGACTTTTTAGCAGAGTATTCACTTCCCGGTTATGTAATGTTTGAGAAAAGCCGAATAAATCGAAATGGAGGTGGCGTTTTACTTTATATCAAAGAAAGTCTTAACCCTACCCTCTTGTCAAAATCTCAAATTGTGAACGTCAACACATCTTTTGTGCTAATAAAGAATAATAAAGGTACAAAAATAATACTTGCGTTAATATAGACCTCCAGCTCAATCAGTGCAAACTGACCGAGAAATTTACGAACAAATTGCAGATGTAAGTAACTCACAAGATACCGTAATTTTTGGCGACTTTAATTTACCTGTGACCAAGTGGGGCGACACTCTTACTTCACACTCCGGACATGACTTGTATACGAACTTGCAAGAGATTTCGCTTTATCAATTTGTTCGAACGCCGACCCGTGGTAATAACGTTCTTGACATTGTACTTGCAACAAAAGAAGAATTAATAGAGAATTTGAATGTTGGTGATGAATTCAGTAACAGCGACCATCGTACGATAACTTTCACTTTAAAGTTTACTAGTAACGAACCAAATAGTAGCATCGAAAAAGTCCCTAATTTCAAGAAAGCAAACTTCCATAAACTTAGAGCTATGTTTAAAGAAACTGACTGGAGCTTTTTAATTAACAATAACACATAAATACATCTTGGAAGTTATTCGAAACCACTTACCTAAAAGCAGTGCAAGACTGCATACCATCGAAAATACGGCGTCCAGGCCATAATAATAAGCCCAAATGGTGGAATAAAGATATTTCAAACTGCCTGCTTGCTAAAAAATTTGCTAATGATAGATTAAAATCCTCACAAAATGACGAAGAACGGGTGAAATTTGTAGAGCTACGACGCAAAGCCAAAAAGTTAATTAAGCAAAGTAAAAAGACCCTGGAGTTACATGTTGCGAATCAAAGTAAAACAAACCCGAAAGAATTCTATAGTTATATCAGAAAGAAAAAAGTAGTTACTTCAACTGTTGGACCGTTAGTCGATGAAAATGGAGAATACACCAAAGACGAAGTACAAATGAGTAATGCCCTCAATATCTTCTTTGCATCAGTTTTTACAACCGAAGACCTCAGTGATATCCCTACACCATCGCCGATTCAGATTGATAATTCAGATGTTCTAAGCAATATCACCGTTACAGAGAGAGAAGTATTGAATTGTTTAGATAAACTCAAGGTAAATAAAACGCCTGGACCTGATACAATCTCGCCTAGAGTTCTAAAGGAAGCTAAGAATGAGCTCTCCAAACCACTGACAATGTTATTCAATGAATCCTTACAGTCTGGGACTATGCCTGATCAGTGGAAGCTAGCCAACGTAACACCGATATTCAAAAAATGCAGCAAATCCCTACCCAGTAACTATCGTCCAATTAGCTTAACCTCAATTGTATGTAAAATGCTAGAAACGGTCATATGAGACAGACTCGTAAATCACTTAGAGGCAAATAACTTACTTAAAGATAGTCAACACGGCTTTCGTAAAAAACGTTCCTGTTTAACAAACCTCTTAGACTTCTTCCACGATATCCTCAACCTCTACGATGAGAGTAAAGCTGTAGATATTATATACCTTGATTTTCAAAAGGCCTTTGACAAAGTTCCCCACAAACGTTTACTGCTAAAACTAAAAGCGCATGGAATACAAGACGGTGTGTTGAAATGGATAGAAAATTGGCTCAGCGACAGAAAGCAAAGAGTAGTCATAAACGGTAAGGCATCTAAATGGACCAATGTAAGTAGCGGGGTATCCCAGGGATCGGTACTAGGACCAATTCTCTTTCTAATTTACATCAACGACATAGATGAGGGTCTCACCTGTACAATCTCAAAATTGGCTGACGATACAAAAATTGCAAATAGCGTACTCTCAAAAGAACAAGTTGACGATATGCAACACAATCTAGATAAATAGTCATGTTGGGCCCAAATTTGGCAAATGAGTTTCAATGCAGATAAATGTAAAGTACTACATATCGGATACCTAAATGAGAAAGCAAACTATTCGATGAATGGCACTCAGCTTAAGAATGTAAACAGAGAAACCGATCTGGGAGTAACAATATCGAGTAACCTAAAACCGAGTCAACAATGTTCAGAAGTTGTTAAGAAGGCAAACAAAATAATTGGCTTTATAGGCAGGTCATTTGAGCATAAATCCAAAGAAGTTATCCTAACCCTTTACAATTCCTTAGTCCGCCCTCTTCTGGAATACTGCGTTCAATCCTGGTGCCCTTATTACCAAAAAGATATAAACAAGCTAGAACGAGTTCAACGTAGAGTTACCAAAATGATACCTAGCCTAAAGAACAAACCATACGAAGAGCGTCTTAGAGAATTAAACCTATTTCCTTTAACCCAGCGCAGATTAAGAGGTGACTTAATTCAAGTGTTCAAAATCATCAAAGGCATCGACAATATGAACTGTAGTAAGTACTTCACTATCGACCAATCTAATTACACTGGGGAAACGGTTGCAAAATTATTGGTAAATCTTTTAACTCACACGAATCTAAGAATTTCTTCTTCAATCGAGTTGTCAACTTGTGGAATGGGCTTCCCCGAGACGTTATAGACTGCAGCACCGTTGATTCATTTAAACTCCGCTTAGACAAATATCTCGCATCAAACCCGCGACTGACTGCGTTTGTAAATGAATTACTTTATTTTATCCCCCCCTCAGTTACTAACCCATCTGTCCCCTACTAACTTCCTAATCCTGCCACGGACATTAGTTCCAGGGCAGTAGTTCCCTTTCCAATGTTCCCTTACCCACTCTAAACCACTGTTTGGACACTTGATCCTCAGTGTTTTGGAGGACAAGCAGCCTAGAAGGGTCACTAGATCTGTTGTTGCTTTATTTCCTTTGTACTTAGTTCAACATCATTTCCTTACACTTCGTATATTAGTGTATATAATTTAATGTCTCTGTTAACTCGTTCAGAACTTCTATTAACACTGCTGTAAGTATTATTTAGCATAACTTCGTTGTATGCGCCCAGTTCTTCTGATTGATTAATAGAACAGTTTATTCTACTTTTACGCTTCAATTATAACAGCGTTCTCAGAGCCATTCTTGATTAACTTTGTTTATTCAATTTAGTCAGTCTCTATATCATTTTATAGTGATTTATTCAGTATATTCCTGACTCCATATTCATTATATTTATATCTGAACTCCTAAGCTCGATTCGTTATTATTACATACGATCGCTTAACGTGAATATAAGAGATAAAATAATCACGCTTAGTTTATTATTCTGCGAGTCTAACTTTGTGTAAATTAATTTACTTATTCGTCTGCCACCAGTTATTTTGAACTAATTTTGAGACACAGCTCGTAGTTGCATTAACTATAAACTAAATTCTCAACACCTCAGTCCAGCTAGTGACCTGACCTGTTTACCTTAAGTCGGAAGGTCACTTTAGGATACGCGCCTTCACACCTGGCGCATCCCCTTTTTACCGTGTGACTCACCCCATCTACCGGCGTGTTTGTTTCACACTCAATTCTCCCCAGCTCTCCATTTGAGATTATTTATATTTGATTACTGCATTACTTCTTTCACGGAAGACACTCGACCCCCATTGATTATTGTGTTGAGGGTTGATATTATCATATGCTTATGTCTTTTAGTTGCTACAGGTTATTACCTTATATTTAACCACAAGTTGTTTATACCATTCTCTGATTACAAGGACCAATTCACTAACACTATATTGTCAGTGCATTGTTGTTAATATATTTCATTGCATCAGACTATCTGAATATACCAGATAATAATTATACCTTGCCACCATTTACCCATTACATGAAAATAGTCTGCGGCTCCTCCAGCTAGACCACTCTTTAAATAAAACCCATCTATGTATCTATATATGTATTGTTATTGAGTTCTGTATTATCCTAATTGAATACCTATTATGTGTGATTAAGAACGTGCTAGATTTGACCCTGTCAAGTTTTATCAAGGTCTATCAGTCCACACTTGGATCATTATACAGACTATATCACGAGTTATAAATCATTATAACCCGACATAACAGTAACCATGTATGTCTATCCTAAATAGAACCTGTTACATACAGTTCTTCTTCCCTTTGCGTGAAATTTACTTTTCACAACCCAGAACCTGCCTTTTCTGTTTCCGGTCACGAGAAGGTGAGAAGAAGAAGAAGAGAGAGAGAGAGAGAGAGGGTGGGGAAGGGAAGGAAATGGAGGTTGGAGGATAGAGGGTAAGATGAAAGGTAGATGTAGATAGGGATGGAGGAAAATAGGAGGCGAATGATGGAGTAAGGAAGGCGGGACAGATAAAAAAAAATGGGTAAGGATGGGGAATATAGGAATGCATGATGAAGTAAGGATAGGAGGGGGGAGATAAAAGGAATGTAGGAGGGGGGAGAGGATGAAAAAACGGTGGATAGAGGGAAAGATGGAAGAAATATATGAGGATGGACTAAATAATTGAGAGTGGAAGAAACGAGATTGAAGGATAGAAAAATGGAGAAAAGGATGGAAGGATAGAGGAAGTAATGGGTGGAGGAAACAGGGAAGCATGGAAGAAGGTTTGGAAGGATAAAGGAAATGAAGTAAGAAAGGATGGAAAGAATTGACAGTAAAAGCGGCATAGGATGAGAAAAAGGAGACGACATTGATAAAGGGAGGCACAGGGGGAAGAATAAAGGGAGGGATGAATGAATGGAAAACCCACATGGCAGGGCAACAGCAAGGGTCATTGACGCCGAAAGAAAATTAATATAATAAGGACAAAAGAAAAATATATCACTATGACACAAAATGAAAGAAACAAAAACAGAAAAAGTGAAAATTGGAACCATTTAATTACGAAATAAGCAGATAAATATTATTATTAATATTATTATACTGTATGTATATATGTATAATGTATATATATATATATATATATATATATATATATATATATATATATATATATATATATATATATATATTACAAACTGTATAGAGAGAGAGAGAGAGAGAGAGAGAGAGAGAGAGAGAGAGAGAGAGAGAGAGAGAGAGAGAGCAAAAGCGAGAGAGAGAAGAAAAGAGAGAGAGATATATGAAGGTAAGATGAGGGAGGATGGGAGGAAACAAGGGCCATAGGTCGTCCACATATCCTGCATACTTGTTGTCCTTCTGAGGCTACTACAGGAAGGGAGATGAGTCACAAGATTTGCACAGGAAACAAAAAATACAAAGGATTACAAAGTACGATAGGGTTGGGAATTTAGAATGATTAATTATTATATTATTTCCACCAACCAACTTCACCTCTAAACTCAATTAATTAAATCAACAAATACAGGCCAATCGTACAATAGTCTGCACAAGTACCCGATACTCTACTGCATGATAAATTTGAAACAGTGAACATTGACTGAGAGACAACATTTACCAACAGCATGTGGGTTCCGAGAATGTTTCAAAATATTTAATCAGTTTGTCATAATCGTTCAGTATAATTTGTACCACTTATTGATGCAGGCGATTGTATGGTACCTGATCCATTAAAGGCAGATATTCCTTTAAGGGTTTTTTTCTGGACCCCCTTCTCCCTCATGTTTAACTCCGGTAGTTTTGAGACTTTAAGACGCTCGCCCCATTAGTTTGGCTATTTTAAGACCTTTCGCCCCATTTATGTAAATTTTAAGACCTTTCGTGCCATTTAGGTGTCGACTTTTTCCTGGTAAGCGATAGCATGCCTGTTAGGAGCAACCGGCCATCGGCCGGGAAATTTTTCTACAGAAAAATGTACAAATTTATCTCGAAGGGGGGTCTTGGAGTTATTTCTTTAAGCTTGATGGAGGTCTAAGGAACAAACTAAAACCCTCCCCTTAAACAATCCTGAACGTTGTCTTTTAACCCGATCTGTTCAATGATGTTCTGTTATTTTGTTCTGGCTATTATTAGACAATTATATTCAGTTTTTTGAAGGGCCTGTGGGATCCATAGGATAGAGATAGATTGTACTGTGTATCTCTTTGATTTGTAAAAGTCCTTCATAAACGTAATAATATATCAGTTAAGTACAGTTGGTCACATTAGTTTGTGATTCTATGTATGGAAGGAAACGTATAGTATGATTGACTTACAAGAATAATTTGTTATAACACTGTTAATTCGTCATATTATTTAACTATTGCATAAGAAAATACACTTATAATTCAATAATACTAAATTTCCCTCAACACATACAAATATGGAGTGCATTCAAATGAATGTGGTCAACTGTACATTCTAAGAATATACTGGTAAGTACAATATCTGGCATGTTAACTGTATCAGTATGATTATCTATTTAGTTATATTCTAATTTTCAGTCAGTTTAGTATAGTGTAATCAATACCCGGTATTTCTATTTTATTTCCATCAATAGTTTTCCTCCATTATCGCTGGAGGTACCATATTTAAATAGTTCTATCAATATATTTTGTTTTCATTTAGTTCGATCAATAAATATTCATGCACTTTATCTCATACAGTATTATTGTTGATGTTGAGTTATAAAAGTTTTAGTTTTCATTTCCGCTGTATCGGTACTTTTTTCCTGTTATTGACCATCTCCGCCAACGAACTTACCCATACTTAAATCACTACACTCACCTTAATTACCCAAATTACCATAACTACGTCCGACTCTTACCCTTTTTCTCCACAACCACCACCATCATCATCATCATCGCTGCCTCCACCGCCACCCTCACCACCACCGCATCATCATTACTGCTGTCGCCACCACCACCACCACCACCACCATCATCACAGCCACCACTACCACGACCACATCATCATCATCATCATCACCACTGCCGCCGCCATCACCACCACCATCAAGAGTAGTTGGTCTATCTTCACTATAACTACCATTACTAACGTTACCCGGTACTATCAATAACACCAAGTTCTCATTATCATGATAGCGTATAATGCTTAGTGCGCCAAATTTCGGTGTGAGTATCCTAGGTTCGTGTCCTTGGAGTACCACATATATTCATTAGTTTCATTGATTTCATTAGTTAGGATTATTTGTACGTTAATTGGTGGTTTGGCGAATAAATATGAATAATACAAATAAATTGTACTATCAACACTAATATCGCCATCGCCACTTAATAGCGCCACATTGTCGAATCTGACCAAACCAAGGCTAGCTAAACCTAACCTAACCAAGGCTAGCTAAACCTAACCTAGCCAAGGCTAGCTAAACCTAACCTAACCAAGGCTAGCTAAACCTAACCTAGCCAAGGCTAGATAAACCTAACCTAACCAAGGCTAGATAAACCTAACCTAACCAAAGCTAGATAAACCTACCCTAGCCAAGGCTATCTAAATCTAACTTATAACCAAGGCGAACTAAACCTAACCTAGCCAAGGCTAGCTAAGCTTAACCTATAACCAAGGCTAGCTAAACTTAACCTATAACCAAGGATAGCTAAACCTAACCTAACCAAGGCTAGCTAAACCTAACTTACAATAACCAGTCATTAATCCTAACATAACATAGCAATGCATTACCTAGCCTAGCCTAGCCTAGTATAACACGATCTAGCTTATAACTTTACCTAACTTAAGTACGGTAGCCAATCCTTTCCTTTTTATCATCACACCATTAGTGACTCTGACTTTACACTATTACTTTGTATTACTTAACTTAATGTAACCGATCTTAATCTTACTTTACCTAACCAAGCCAAACTTAACCTGACCAAATATAGTTAAACCTAACCTACAACAACCAAGCCTAAACTAACCTAACATAATCTAGCCTATTATAGCTTCACCTAACCTAAAGTAACCAAAGCAAACGTTAGCTGGGATTTTGTCTGGATTTCTTCACTACCGCCACCGCTGCCTCCGAAACCAGCACCCTCAGTGTGACCTTTGACCTTGGGGTGCTGCTCCAGTGACCAACCTAATGGGGGCAGCATCCGATCTCCCCACGCCACCACCACCACCCCCCTTCCGTCGACACCACCACCAACAACACCCCCACCTTCCGTCGACACCACCACCTCCTCCACTATTAATATCTTAGCTCCAACCTCATTACCACCCCTTCCGTCGACGACACCACCACCACCACCACCTCCTCCTCCACCATTAATATCTTCGCCTCATCACCACCACCCTCATTCCTCATTCCGTCGACGTCGACACCACCACCATCACCTCCCCCACCAATAATATAGCTTAGCCCCATCATCACCACCAACACCTTCCCTTCCGGCGACAACATCAACATCTTTAGCATCTTAGCCACATCCCCACCACCACCATTAACATCTTACCCCTACCATCATCACCTTCACCATCTTCTCTTCCTTCGACACCACCACCACCCTCCACAACTACCACCACCCTCCACAGCCACCACCACCCTCCACAACTACCACCACCCTCCACAACTACCACCACCCTCCACAACTACCACCACCCTCCAACAACTACCACCACCCTCCACAACTATCACCACCCTCCACAACTACCACCACCCTCCACAACTACCACCACCCTCCACAACCACAACCACCACCACCCTCCACAACCACCACCACCCTCCACAACTACCACCACCCTCCACAACTACCACCACCCTCCACAACCACCACCACCCTCCACAACCACCACCACCCTCCACAACTACCACCACCCTCCACAGCTACCACCACCCTCCACAACTACCACCACCCTCCACAACTACCACCACCCTCCACAACTACCACCACCCTCCACAACTACCACCACCCTCCACAACTACCACCACCCTCCACAATGTTTTTTTTTCCTTAAGTCGACTAATATTAGTGTTGTCATATAGTACGTACAAAATAAACTGTTCGACCATCTCAGTTAAATAAAAACTAGATACTGTATACAAATAAAAAGATAAAATGAAAAGCGAACCGGACACAGGGTATTGGACACGAAGGCGGAAATGGTGAGGACATGCGGTGCTAAAAGTAAGCTTGGGGTAAAGAGGTATTAAATGAAATCTTGGGAGGATGAGAAGGCTGGGGAGAGAAGGTGGGAGGAGATAGTGATGATGGTGGTGGTGATTGTGATGATAGTAGTGGTGATTGTGATAATAGTAGTGGTGATTGTGATGATAGTAGTGGTGATTGTGATGATAGTAGTGGTGATTGTGATGATAGCTAAAATACATTGCTCTAAAATGTTACAAACAGGCAAAATCCTCAACAAGAATTAAACAAAATATCATAATAACCCACACGACGTCGGACCGAATAGTGTTAAGACCATAAATTACAAACCCTGTCATGGTTGTTGATGATAACAATACATGAGGAGCAGGATTCAATGCTGAGGATATAACTGGTGATGAATATGACAAGATGATGATGCTAATGCTAATGTTGTTTATAGCAATGATGATGGTAACTATGAGGATGGCATGGGGAAGCAATATATATAACGATACAGAGAGAGAGAGAGAGAGAGAGAGAAGAAAAGAGATAGAGAGAGAGCTTGCATGGTACTGTACACCCATTATAGAGTGTACAATGTACTATCTACTTTCATCGTAAATTGTTCTACTGAAGAACAATTGACAACTTCCGTGGGAAGTTTCTTCCAGATAGAAAATATTTTGGTTCTAAACCTTGACCTCTTACTACGAGCCATGTTTGTATGTACGATGTATATTGCTACAATCAACTGTGTCAAGCACATTTAGTACGGTATAACTGGTATAACCCTTTCAGCACGATGACGTATTTTTCAATATACTCTAGTTACCAGTAGACAAGTTTCTTTAGCTTATAATCTACGGTACCTCCAGGACTCAAATGGGTAAATACGAGCTTCCTGAACCCTCTGCATAACATAGGTCCTTCTTAAACTGCATACAACAAATCTTTTAGCTGGAATCCAAGGTAAAAAAGGCGTAATCGTGCTGAAGGGGTTAAATATTTCAATGGCCAGGAATCGCAGTTTTTGAGATTCAAGCAAAATATAACCGAGGACATTTAACCAGTTATCTAACATCAGTCTCCTAAGTGATGGATTACGTGCTGTATCATTAGTTTGGACTCTTTCAATATCTCCTGGAGTACTGAAAACCAACATTATACAACATCTTGCAAATAAGACCGTAATATATTGCTTAAAACTATCTTTTTATTACTATATTGAAACTGTCTCTAATAATGTATAGTCCAATATGTTCTGCCTATTCTTATCCACTCAAATTAAATTAATTGAAAAGATTTAGGTGAATGCCAAAAAAAATACCCAATCCTTTTTATGTGCTAGTCAGACATACATAGATAGATATAGATAATTAGATAGATAGATAGATAGATAGATAAATAGATAGATAGATAGATACTCAGAAAAATAGATATACACGATATGCTTACAAACGTACGTATATACACACGCACACTCACTCACTCTCTCTCTCTCTCCCTTCCTTCCCTGGCGCCAGTAACACAGGTAAGGTGGGGGACACATTTCCGGCAGCGTCTTCAGGTAGGGCGGAGATCATTAGCCAGCTTCCGCACACAGGTACACAGGGGAAAGAGAGTGAGTGTGTGTGTGTGTGTGTGTGTGTGTGTGTGTGTGTGTGTGTGTGTGTGTGTGTGTGTGTGAGTGAGTGAGTGAGTGAGTGTGTCTGTGTGTGTGTGTGTGTGTGTGTGTGTGTTTTAGAGTAGTTAAAGGAACCACTAGTATTCAAAGACCTTGTGGAAGAAACAAACTCTAAATAAAACAAATGGAGATCTCGTACACAATCCCAGCAAAAAGTGTAAAATCCTATCAACGGTGTCCTCTTCTTGAATTACTCTACAAGAGAAATGATAATATTAGAGGGTAATGTGTTCCAGACAACCCATTGTTTATACATGGAAATTATTGCAGTTTATCACATATTATACTATACTATTAAAGTTTATTATTTATATAAACTATTTAGCCACAGTTGCAAGGTGAATTTATACTTAAGCTAACTAAAAATCTTGTCTTAATTAATGCATACAGTTGATCGCATAGATTGTTTTAAATTAGTGAGAGAGCTAGAGAGAGAGAGAAAGAAAGGGAGAAGAGAGATGAGAGAGAGAGAGAGAACGGATGCTGCCAATTGCCGTGACCACCACCACCATCGTCACCCTCCCGCAATCACCACCACCCACGCCATCTCCACCACAACAACCACCAACATTACCACAACCATTACCTCCATCATCTCCATAACCACCTTTATTTATACCATCACCACCACCACCACCATCCCCACCACCCATGCCATCTCCACCACAACAACCATCACCGCTGCCTCCATCATCTCCACCACCACCCACGCCATCTCCACCACAACAACCACCAACATTACCACAACCATTACCTCCATCATCTCCATAACCACCTTTATATATACCATCACCACCACCACCACCATCCCCACCACCCACGCCATCTCCACCACAACAACCATCACCGCTGCCTCCATCATCTCCACCACCACCCATGCCATCTCCATCACAACCACCACCATACCTACCTCCATCATCACCACCACCACCATTCCTACTATCACCACCACCATCGTCATCCTCCCACAATCACCACCACCCACGCCATCTCCAACACCACCACCACCTCTGCCTCCATCATTTCCATCACCACCATTAGTATTACCATCATCGTCACCCTTCCATAATTACTACCACCCACGCCATTTCCACCACAACCACTACCCCTACCTCCATCACACCTACCTCCATCATCTCCACCACCACCCTACATTCATCACCATCTTCCTTTCCCCGCAAACACCACCTCTTATATCATCTATCTGTTACAGTAACCTCTTGTATCTATCTGTTACAGTCATCTCTTGAATCATCTATCTGTTATGGTCATCTCTTATAATTATCATCTATCTATTACAGTAACCTCTTGTATCTATCTGTTACAGTTATCTATCTGTTACAGTCATCTCTTGAATCATCTATCTGTTATGGTCATCTCTTATAATTATTATCTATCTATTACAGTAACCTCTTGTATCTATCTGTTACAGTTATCTATCTGTTACAGTCATCTCTTGAATCATCCATCTGTTCTACAAACATGACTGTCTTAACTCTCTTGAGGATTATGCCGCATTTTGGCAGTTTACTCTGGCTTATCATTAGACGATTTTATACAGCTTCAGAAGGATATGTTGGAATTAAAGGGGTATAGACAATCTCAATCAATCTCAATCCATATACCCTTCCTAATCTGAATAATATTATATTTATTTTATTTATTTATTTTTGACATGATGTCTGAGACTAGAATTATGATGATGATGATGATGATGATGATGAGGAGGAGGAGGAGGAAGAGGAGATGGAGGAGGAAGAGGAGATGGAGGAGGAGGAAGAGGAGATGGAAGAGGAGGAGTAGGGTGATTATGAGGAAGCCGACTATAATGGTTTAAATAATAGTGCCAATGCTGAAACAAATGCTAACTATATAAGGCTAATAATTATGCCTGAGGATGTTGACGTAATAAGGCATATTATATCCAGTTTGATTGATTTAGTACCCTTTCTATTACCTCATCCCGATCAATAACTTCAAATCACAGAAGTTAAGGGGAGGTTTTTATATTTCTGGACCCCCTTCTCCCTCGTGTTTATCCCTATTAGTTTTGAGAATTTTAAACGTTCACCGGATTAGTTTGGCAATTTAATGACCTTTCGCCCCATTTCTTTATCATCCTCCGTGCCATTTAATTGTTGATTTTTCCTGGCGAGCGACAACGAATCTGTAATTTAGGAGGAATCGGCCTTCGGCCGGGACATTTTTCTGCCGAAAATGTTAGGGGGAAAACTAACCCCCCTCCCTCTTAAAAGCTAATTGTTAGCTAGCGAATGAATGGTTGGGAACGTGATTAAGTGAACTTTATTATTTTCATTATGATCTGCATAGTATATATTGAATAAATCTCCACCAATCCCTCCCCCACCACCTCCCTCCCCCTTCATCTCCCATCACACTAATTTCCTCTCCACATTCCTCCACCCACAATGTCTCCACTGTCACCCCCCCCCCCCCACTTTTCTCTCTCTCTCTCTCTCTCCACCCACGATAATTCCCCTTCTACGCTTCCTTCCACACCCTAGCACACTCCACTCGTTCCCCTTTCCTAAACTTACCTTATTATACCTTCACATCCACCCCATCCACATCCCTTACCTCATCGTTAATATCTTCTTCATCTGGTCCACCTTTACCTCTGCTTCCTATTCATCATCTTTATTAATATCATCTGTATCTGGCATCGTCTTCATCTGCTTTATTTCTTCACCTTTGCAACAGCTATTCAGTCTTATTTTTCCTTTTCCCTCAACTTGTTCTTTCTACGGTTCGTTCTTCCTCTCTTCATTATTTTCCTAACTTTTATCACGACAAATCTCCTCCTCGACTCATTTCTTCTCCTCCTTCTCCTCTTCTTCCTCCCATCACCCTTTCCTCTTGTTCTTCTCTTTCTCCTCTTCCTTCTTCCCAACTCTTACCTCATCAAATCTCCTCCTCGACTCATTACCTCTCCTCCTCCTCCTTCCACCATTTCCTCTCGTTCTTCGATCTCCTCCTCCCTCTCTTCATTTTTCCCAACTTCCTCTTCCATAAATCTCTTTCTCAACTAATTTCCTCTCCTCCTCCTCTTCTTCCTTCTCCCACCCCTTAGTCATATTCTTCTCTTCCTTCTTTCCAACTTCAATACATCTCTTCCTCGACTCCTTACTTCTTCTTCTCCTCCTCCTCCTCCTATCGGGCATGGAAGCATACATTCCATTCTCTTTCTCTCAGACTAATGCTAAAAAATCTTGGTTTACTCACGCCTGTTCTACTGCTGTCCGCAATAAGGAGGAAGCATTCAAACGGTACCGACGCCTTAAAACTCAAGACTCTCATTCTTCATATGTTTCAGCCCGGAATCAAGCCAAATCTGTTCTTCGACTTGCCAAACACTCTTTCATCAATAATAAATGCACTGAACTATCCAACTCTAGCTCTTTCCAAGCTTTCTGGCATCTAGCCAAAAACCTCTCCAACAATTTCTCTTCCTCGTCTTTCCCTCCCCTTTCCCACTCTGATGGCACAACCATCACTTCTTCCTCTGACAAAGCTAAACTCTTCGCTCAAACTTTTGCTAGAAACTCCACCTTGGATGATTCCGGTGCTATTCCTCCCTCTCCGCCCTCCTCTCTCTTACTTATGCCTAATATCCTAATCTCTTCTAAAGATGTACTTTCTACCCTCTCTGGGCTTAACACTAATAAGGCGTACGGTCCGGACGGTGTTCCTCCTGTTGTTCTCAAAAACTGTGCTTCCGTGCTGACTCCCTGCCTAGGCAAACTCTTTTGTCTCTGTCTATCCTCTAACGTTTTCCCTTCATGCTGGAAGTTTGCTCACATTCAACCTGTCCCAAAGAAGGGTGACCGCTCTCAACCCTCCAACTATCGTCCAATTGCTCTTATCTCTTGTCTTTCTAAAGTTTTTGAAACTATTCTTGCTTCCAAATTTCTTAAGCATTTCTCTTCTCATAATCTGCTCTCAGATCGCCAGTATGGCTTCCTTAAGGGTCGCTCTACTGGTGATCTTCTTTCATATCTTACTAACTCTTGGTCATCCTCCTTTCGGGACTTCGGTGAGACTTTTTCTATTGCACTAGACATATCGAAAGCCTTCGATAGAGTCTGGCATAAATCTTTAATTTCTAAACTACCCTCCTTCGGTTTCTATCCCTCCATCTGTGCCTTTGTCTCTAATTTCCTTTGCGGCCGTTCCATAGCTGCGGTTGTGGACGGCCATTGTTCACTTCCTCACCCTATAAACTCTGGTGTTCCTCAGGGCTCTGTCCTATCTCCTATTCTCTTTCTAATTTTTATAAATGATCTCCTTAACTGTACCTTAATTCCCATCCATTCATACGCAGACGACTCAACCTTACACTACTCCATTAGTTTTTCAGAACGCCCCAGCCAGCAATCCCTCAACGACAAACGTAATGAAGCCATAGAACTCTTAAATTCTGATCTAAATACTATTTCCAATTGGGGCAGAGAAAACCTTGTTAACTTTAATGCTTCCAAAACCCAATTTCTCCATCTATCTACCCGTCAGGATCTCCCAGCGGACTATCCCTTATTCTTCAACAATACAAAAATCAACCCTTCATCTTCTCTCAATATTCTTGGTGTCTCTTTTTCTTCTGCTCTCATTTGGAAGGACCATATTACCAGTCTTGCTAAGGCAGCCTCCCAGAAGCTGGGTGTGCTCAACCGCCTTAGGGGGTTCTTTTCCCCTGCACAGCTTCTTGCTCTGTACAGGGGCATAGTGCGCCCTTGTATTGAGTATTGTTCACATGTGTGGGGAGGTTCCTCTCACACCGCTCTCCTAGACAAAGTTGAAAGGAAGGCCTTTCGTATCATTAACTCCCGTCCACTCACCAACTCTCTGCAATCTCTCTCTCTCCGCCGCAATGTTGCATCTCTCTCGCTATTCTATCGCTACTATAATAATCAGTGTTCCTCAGAGCTATCCCAGTGCATACCACCTCCTTTACGTAGGGCACGTGGTACCCGTCTTGCAACTCAATCCCACCCCTACTCTGTGCAACTCTCCAACCCAAGAGTGAAACGTTACTCTCAAACTTTCTTCTACTCAACATCTGAGCTCTGGAACTCTCTCCCAGAATCAGTCTTTCCCTCTTCCTATGACTTAAATTGCTTCAAACTCCGTGTGTCCAGGCATTTTGGCTCGAACGTCCCTTGATTTTGGCCCTGTCACTCTTTCAACTATGGGGGAGACACTCGCTATAGGCAGTTATGCCTTTTGCCTCCCTCAATCACATAGAAAAAAAAAAAAAAAAAAAAAAAAACGTAAAATATTTGGAAGACAAAAATAATAACAGATTCACAGCATGATTTTAGAAATCAACGTTCATGCTAAACAAACTTACTCGATTTCTTCAATGAAGTTTACAAATCATATGATGAGGATAGAGCAGTTGATATAATATATCTCGATTTTCAGAAAGCTTTGGATACCGTACCCCATGAGCGACTAATTGATAAAATATATGTTCATGGCATAATAGGAAACACTCTGAAATGGCTCGAAAATTGGCTTTCAGCAAGTTGTAATATATGGTAAAAAAAACGATTGGTGTGTAAACAGTGGCGTTCCCCAGTATTGAGTCCTATTCTTTTTATAAGTTACATAAATTACATAATATACGAAGGAATATAATGCAAAATTTCGAAATTTGCTGACGATATAAAAAAATACTAATAAAGAAACCTCATACGTGCATTGGCAAAAACTACAAGATGACCTGAACACTTTAGTTAACTGGGCGGCAGAAAAATGGCAAATGAAGTTCGACATAGAGAAATGCAAAGTATTACACATCGGTAGTAACAACGCTTAAAAAGACTACTCAATGAACAACATTAAACTATCAAATACGGATAAAGAAATGGATCTGGGAGTTATAATATCAAGTGACCTGAAGCCAACTAAACAGTGTACAGAGTTAATAAAAACTTCTAATAAACTGGTGGGTTTCATTGGCAGAACATTTGAATTGAAATAAGAAAAAATCATACTGTATTCAACTCACTATTGAATCCCCATCTCGAATACTGTGTGCAATTCTGGTCACCGTACTACAGTAAGGACAACAATAAACTTGAAAAGGTGCAACGCAGAATCACTAAAATGATACATAGATTGCATAATAAACCTTACGAAGAGCGTTTAAAAGAAAACAAATTGTTTAGCCTAACAAAGCGCAGACTGAGAGGTGACCTGATAGAGGTATTCAATATTTTCAAGGGATTCAGCAACCTAAATGAAAGCAAATTCTTCACGATCAAATATATATGAGAAACAATGGTTTAAGAATATAGGCAAGCGTTTTCATTCTCTTGAGGCAAAGCATTTCTTCTTCAACCGTGTTGTGAATATTTGGAACAGACTACCTTCGAACGTTGTGAACTTTAATACTATCGAAACATTCAAGAACCATCTGGATAAACACTTGACAAATAACCCCCAATTAGCACAGTTTCTTTCGGAATAACGCGTAACGAAGTGATAACGCACACCGCAATGTATATTGATATTCATACACCTGTTCCCTTTCAGAATTGTAGTAATAGAGTTACCTTAGATTACAAATCAATTTAATTTTCTCCATGTCCTATCCGAAATTCCGTGTAAGTTTTTCCATACATGGTATTCTTCCAACTGTTTCCATGCCAGCATTAGCTGGAGGGTACGGTGGGTGGGGAGGAGCCTTCTTCTTTGCTATCCTTTTCTCTACCTCGTAGTCAGTAGATTAGTAGTTTAGATACCCAAAATCCCCAGTAAGGACCAATAGCTTTGTTGCAGTTTGTACTCCTTTGTATTCTGAGGTATTCCCCCCTCTCTTCCTTCTTCCCAACTTCCCCTTCCATAAATCTCTTCCTCGACTCATTACCTCTTCTCCTCCTTCCTCCTCTTCCTCCGCCCCCCCCCCCCCCTTCATCACCCACCCCCTCTTCAATATATTATCATCATCTTTGTACCCTGTCTTCAATATATTATCATCATCTTTGTACCCTGTCTTCAATGTTCCGCTCTTGCTTTACTGGCCTGTACAACCACCTTTCCCTTAAAAGTGTTTTTTCTGGACTCACTTCTCCCACATGTTTAGCCCCATTAGATTTCAAATTATAATATAATCGGCTCATTAGTTTGGCGATTTTAAGATCCTTCCCCTTTTCTTTGTCAATAGGAAAAAAAAAAATCACGCCATTTATGTGTCTATTTTTTCCTGGCGAGCGAAAGCGAGTCTGTAATTTAGGAGGAACCGGCTTTCGGCCGGGACAGTCTTCTACCGAAAAAATTACAAATTTATCTAAAAGGGGGATCTTGGGATTTTTTTTGTTTTTTAAACTTGATGGAGGTCTGGGGAAGTAACCTTAAAAATAATAAATAAATAAATATATCGACCAATATATAAACCCATCCCCCCTTCAAATGTTCCTCTTATTATCACTAATCCTTTAATATTAAATGTATCGTGCGTGCGTGCGTGCTATCTTATTGTTTGACGAAATCACCGGCATAGGGTGAATAAATATAATAAAGCAAGATAAATATAATATAAGATTTTCAAAAACAAATTAATGTCAGGTAGCACTTTCACATGTCATATCTTATTCATGCAGGGTGTTCTAATCCTTGACTAAAGAGCAATTTAATTAATGTTATATATGTACAGTATTACTATTAGATCCCTCATTCATATCAGAGTATAGAAAAGGATCCGGTAAATGCAACCCCAGTATAATTAATAACAAACATACTGTATATTACCGCATAATTATTGAGCTATTCTATAGAAATGGGACTATTATGTATTAGATAATGTTTTTGTTATGTTGGATTCTACCTCAGCAAATGCAACAGGACGTATAGCAGCAATCACTGTAACGCCTACAGAAAATACACCTATGGATAGTAAACTATTGGATCAGCCAAAGACGTTTTCCCCGACCAGTCAACCACAAAGAAAACGTCCTTCACTTCCAGCCGCTCAGGACACCAGACCCTTTCTACCTGCCCTTCTACCCAAGATCTCACCTTTACCTAACAACCCAGAGTCAAAAGGGTTCAAGTCACAACAGATGACCAACCACGACCTTCTTACCCGATCCTCCTGAAATAGCAGAAGACGCAAGAATCTGATACAGGCAAAGATGGAGCAATTGTTCAGTAGTTCACATAGCCATAGCTTGAACACTTCCTAGTGTAGTCCACCACACATGGAAAGGGAATCAAGCCCACCTGATTCTCCACCTGTACCCTTACTTAGTCCGCCTAGCAAGGCTCTGAGTAGTCCACCTCTCAAAAGAACGCCTAGTCCACCTGCACACTCGCTTAGTCTGCCTCCGCCTAGCGAGGCACCGAGTAGTTCACCTCTCGGTAAAGCGTTTAGTCCGCCTAAGGCTACCCCTTCATACTAATCTATTACACCTGCCAAGACACTGATTAATTCTACTGCCAGTACGATGTCCAAAACAATTGGCGTATTACCAGCATAATTGAACATACAACCTGGACCTGGCAAGGAACCAGTTAATTTATCAATTGGTAGAGTACCTCGCTTATCGAGAGTACCTATGGCTGCAGACCAGAAAAAGAAGACGAAGGCACCCAGACGTGACTAGGGCAAGAGACGTGAACCTTCCAGAACCCCTAAGAAAGAGAATAAACATGTCAACCACTGGGGAAACCACTTAATTTCTGAAGAAGCAAAGGTGCAATAAATATTGCTGTTCTTGTCTTTCGAAATCCCTTCCAGAATATAATCAATTATACAATACACACGCTCTCCCTTTTACCAAGTTTGTGAATACATTTATATCCAAGAGGTTTGTGGGCGAGTTCGTCTACGAGACAAAGTTGTAATAAATACCGGTATATATTGATTACCGTAAGAAGCCTCAGAACAATAGCACTCTATATATATATATACATATACTGATTATTGTATCATTGCCATTCTATATTTGTCTATGTTTATGAAGGAGACAAAAGGCAGGCTGCATGTAACGAGTGTCACCCCCGAAGACAGAAGAGTGACAGAGAGCCAAATTCAAGGTACGTTTTGTATATAATCTGTATATGTAACCACCCATATAATCTGATCAATTATTAAGGCAATATACTGTACACCTGTTTGTACATCAATTGTATAACTTAATAAATAAAACCTTATATAACTAGTTCTTGTATTCTGTTCTTATGTAACCACCCATATAATCCGATCAATTAATTATTAAGGCAATATACACCTGTTTGTACATCAATCTTGTAACTTAATAAATCAAACCTTATATAACTCTATCTATCTATCTATCTATATGCTCAGGCCCAATCCCCATTTTGGGGGTAGCCGACTCAAGACAGAGCAAGAACAGGGAAAACACAAAAACAACATAAAACAAAAAATAAACACAGAAAAAAAACACAAACTCACACACATCCAGGTCACCCAGGAGAAGACCCAGAGACCAGGGTTACCAAGGTCGCTCCAGCACTCCCCCGGCCCCTGACCACCCGGAGAGGTTCCGATCTCGGCAGGCAGACATGCAGCGGAGCCAAAGCCACAAGCCCTCCCACCACACTTCCAGGCACACCCTTCATATTAATCGTCCCCCCGGGCCAGGCGCCTGATGGACTATTATCTAGTCGAACTTGCGCCCGACCCCTTACTCCAAATGACCATGTGTTCACTCAACTATTCACAAGCATTCTCCATTCACTCCTGTCCACCACCACTTCCCCTGCCTGATCTATAGTCATTCCTCTATCATCCAAAGCCTTTCTTACACAGTCTCTCCATCTCAATGGGGGTCTTCCTGCCCTTCTATCTCCCCTTGTACCTGACTCACATATTCTCTTTGTGAGCCTTTCATCTCCCATTCGTTCAACATGACCATACCAGCTCAGCACCCTTCTGTCCACTCTGGCTGACTTATATAACTAGTTCTTGTATTCTGTTCTTATGTAACCACCCATATAATCCGATCAATTAATTATTAAGGCAATATACACCTGTTTGTACATCAATCTTGTAACTTAATAAATAAAACCTTATATAACTAGTTCTTGTATTCTGTTCTAGTCTTAGTCTCCCAGTTGATTTAAGGACCATTGACTCACACAGGACAAATCCCATGTATACCACATAACTTGGTATCGATATTTTAGTTTTTTAGAAATTGATACCGGTACCGAAAAATATATACTGTACTGTAAATTGGCTTATTCTGAAGACAAAACAAAATAAGGATACTTCGTATACTGCAACCTGAATTACTCATCGTATTTTTCATCATAAATGTCGAATATATATTTATGATACTGTCTTATACTGCATAAATGTATATCAATAGTAAAGTTTCAAAAAACAAATAGTACCGGTAAGTGAATATTGCATATTTATATAAAACAGCATAGCATAATTAACTATACAGTTAGATGTTAAAGGTATCGTCACATGGGCACCTGTGACACCGTCTGATATCCCCAATAATTCAATAGTCTTTATTATTATATTCATATATATTTTTCTATTTATCTATTTGTGTGTGTGTGTGTTTTTTTTTTTTTTTTTTTTTTTTTTTTTTTTTTTTTTTTAGGACAATTATTCGTGTTTCAAAGCGTGTTTTCATTATTTTAACTTAAAGCAAATAGTGTCAACATGGAAGTAACATTAGTCAGAGGGTTTACTGAGACAGTTATTAACAATAACTGGGAGGTGTGGTGGAGTGGTCATGCCACTGGATTGGTAATCCATTGGACCCGGGTTCAAATCCCGATATGTCAATGGGAAGATATTATTGGGATTGAATTTGTGCTGTACCTAGTATCAGTGCATTACCACAAAGCCCACCGAAATGCCAAAAAAATACCCTCATTGTTCCCTGATTAAATAACACTGTATGAATATTCCCATATTCAAAATATGTTACAGGGGGACAATGCCTAGTGAGTTCACTGCTCAATAGGTGGCGTTCTGAGAGTGAGGGTCTGAGTCTGGAGGGTGAGACGGTGAAGCGCTTGAGCGAAGCAACCAGCCGCTTCAGAGATGGAGCTGCTTCGAGCCATGATGGATGCTTCGCATGTCTCACTCCCCAGGCTGGAACAAGACCTCACAGGCTTCACCGTGTTGAGCGGTGGAATGTACAGGCTCTCAGCCTATGCCCGAGAGGGAGTAGTTGGAATATAGAAAAAAAAAAAAAATCATCTGATGTTAGACATAATATACCTGATATTTGTGTCATATAATGTAAAGGCTAAAATAATATTAACTAGTTGCAAAACACCCAGTAAAATGTATATGTTGTACTCACTGGATATCAAACATGGTCCAGGATTTCTTAATTGGAAGAGCCACTGCTTGGGACGATGATTCAGTATTATTGCGCCTGATGTCCTCATCACAAGGATAGAACGATTGACCCAAGTAATCTGGAAGTAATACCTCTGTTAACAAAGATAGTGTACTGGGTAAATAAATTATATGGTAAATAATTCATGTGCAGAATTTTGGAAAACTCTTTTATGTAGATATTATATGGTGTTGTATCTATGTCTATCTATCTGTTTGTTCGCAGGCCTATCTACAAATTCACATATCTACATACATTATATCCCCATCCATATCGGTCTCTATAAGTTTATCTACTCTCTCTCTCTCTCTCTCTCTCTCACACACACACACAAACACACACACACACACAGATAAATAACTACACCCACACACACAGATTATGCTCCTACCTATCCCTAAATCTTCTATCGTCTCCTTAATCATGAACCATCCACTGCCTTCTGTTCACTGCCACAATAACTCTAGCCCCCATCCACCCATCCCATTTCCACTTTCCCATTCATTCCCGGCCTGGCGTACTCAGTGCACCTGCAGGAAATAACTCTCTCTCTCTCTCCTTCATCCTCTCTCGCTCTTATTATTTTCCCAGCCTCTCTTGCTCAATCACGGTCACGCTTATACTCTCAATTATGTCCCTGGTTTGCTCGCTCTCGCTCTCGCTCTCTCTCTCTCTCTCTCTCTCTCTTATTAATATATTCCCAGCCTCTTTGCTCATACACGGTCTCTCTTAAGCCGGTATCACACGAGCGCTTTTTCACTCAACATGTATCCTCTACACTGGTCTAGCAGCTTATGAGGTCAACATTTAATATTTTTCTGTTACCCACATTTATCTATCATCAGTCTAGTTTCCGATACCAGTGCAAAATAATACAGAAATGTTGCCAGAAAAATGTTGATCATCGAATGTTGACTATAAAAGCTCTCGTGTGATACCGGCTTTACACTCACTCATGATTTGTACCTCGCTCTACGTCCTTGCTAACAATCACTCTCCATTTTCCATGACACACCCTCCCCGCCTCCTCTCTCTCTCTCTCTCTCTCTCTCTCTCTCTCTCTCTCTCTCTCATATATACGGTATATAGTGTAGTACACTAAACAATCTTTCTCCTTCCACTTCGAGTATCTCCCCGGAATGGACCGCAAGGCCTTTGAAATGCTAACTATTTATTGTAACTCCTTGTAGTATATATATATATATATATATATATATATATATATATATATATATATATATATATATATATAGTAGATATATAAATATATACTACAAGCAGTTACAAGAAATACTTAGCATCTCAAAGGCCTTGCGGTCCATTCCGGGGAGATACTCGAAGTGGAAGGAGAAAGATTGTTTAGTGTACTACACTATTTTACAGAGTGTGCACAATACTATCTATTCTCTTGTTGAACAGCTCTACTGGAGAACTGTTTACAACTTCCGAGGGAAGTTTGTTCCAGGTATAACAGGTCTTATTATTATGTGAACATTTGTCCACAAATACAAAGGAGTACAAGGGAGTACAAAGGAGTACAAAGGAAATCAAGCAACAACAGGTCTAGTGACCCTTCTAGGTTGCTTGTCCTCCAAAACACTGAGGATCAAGTGTCCAAACGCAGTCAGTCGCGGGTTTGATGCGAGATATTTGTCTAGGCGGAATTTAAATGAATCAACGGTGCTGCAGTCTATAACGTCTCGGGGACGTTAAACTTTCCAGTTTTAGCTTCTAGCAACGGTTGCGTGTTGTATTCATACTGAGACAAAGTGATGTCCATGAAAAGAGAGAGAGAGAGAGAGAGAGAGAGAGAGAGAGAGAGAGAGAGAGAGAGAGAGAGAGAGAGAGAGAGAGAGAGAGAGAGAGAAAGAAAGAAAGAAAGAGAGGATGAGATACATAGAGATATAGCAAATTATTTAAAATATATCAGGTTTCATTTCAGCTTCACGGTTCTTCAGTTAATGTTTTTTCTATCAAGTTATGAACGGCCTTCTCTCCCCCAAGTGTCAACGACCTAGGTACTGTACATATATATCTACGGAAGTCTGGATTCACACCACCATTTTTTCCAGCAACGTCTGTCAGCCGCTCTGGTGTGTGTGTGTGTGTGTGTGTGTGTGTGTGTGTGTGTGTGTGTGTGTGTGTGTGTGTGTGTGTGATTTCTAAGAATATTGTCACATACCACAGACTAACTTCATAATATTAATACAAATAAATATTGATATGTAAAAATTAAAAGATATATAGAAATATAAGTTGAATAATAATAATAATAATAATAATAATAATAATAATAATAATGGGAGCTTCAAAGCAACCTTTATTAATCAAAATATGGGAGAACAATCTACGCAAGATATTATTATGCAATACAAATAAACAAAACAATATCACGATCGCCATGTCCTTTTTAATTATTCTGTTAATGATCGTTACTTATGTTTGCCTGTATAGTCGTCTAATTAAGGGGGGGGAGGGGGAGGGGGGTAATTGGCTCCCTAAACTGTTATAATGTTTTTTTATAAATACCCCGATTTTAATATCTATCGCCCCATTTGCTTGTCGATTTTAGACCTTTCGTGCCATTTACGTTTTGACTTGTTCAATGTGTATGTGGCAAACGATAGCAAGCCTGCAATTTGGGAGAAAACGGCCGATGGCCAGCGTTTTTTCTACAGAAAAATGCACAAAATTATCTGGAAAGGGGGTCTTTTGGGTAATATTTTAAGGTTGATGGAGGTTTAGGAAGGAAATAAAATAATAATAATACATATATCAATACATAGAAAATAATAATAAAATAAAATATAATAAAATAAAAGAAGAAGCAGCAGCAGCAGCAGCAGGAGGAGAAAAACAAAAACAAAACAAAAACAGCAGAAGAAAACAAAAATAAAAAAAGAAGAAGAAGAAGAAGAATGAAATAACAAAATCTCCCCTTAAGTCTACCTTCATAAATGTTGCCGGAAAGATGTTGACGATAAAAGCTCTCATGTGATATCGGCGAATTTCTGAATCAGAGTGCACAGTCGCTCAAAAACGTTCATAAATGTCCACCTTTATCATGGAAATTGATTAATGGATGTACTTTTATATACATTAAGCTAATATACCATATCTATCATCAAATATGAAGCAAAGTACAACACTGAAATGATCAGCTCTAAAAAGGATGAGTGACTAAACATATTTGTCAGGTTGGCAAATTAGATACTTTATATATCCAGTCTCTAAACTAAGTCCCTATTTGTAGTCTATATAATTAAATATACAACGTTAAAGTTATACTCTACAGTCCCTTTATGCGTCTGGATATGATTCAATGGCAAAGACAATGCAACTTCATCCAGATTTTCCTGTATTCCCTCTCACCATTAATTCAGTCCCTTTTAACACACACACACACACACACACACACACACACACACAGACTACCCCGGTTTGTCACCCCTCTCTACTACTTACCATCCTCTCTTCTCTATACAGTTCTCTCGGAAGTTGTACAAAAGGCCGGATTACCAGATATGGGAAGGACGAATGGCGCAATCTGGGATCTAGAATCTTGCAACACCCCCTCCCCTTCACACACATAAACACACACACACACACTCACACACGGTGGCCAAGCGCGCTTAGTCTCTGTATTAGGAGCGCTAGCACTGGTGTCGGGGATTCGATCCCAGGCGCCTGCAGAGGTTCATTTAAAAACTTTCCCTGGCCGTGAAGGCTAAGTCTTAACGGAACCGCCTCGGGGGACCAACAAAGTGTCCTGCCTACGTCCTACTCCCTCGGGGGTATGTAGGCACTCTCATTAGCAGCCAGGATCAGTCTGTTGATGCCTTAGGAAAATATCAAGGTTAAGTCTGTATTTTAAGCCTCATTGGCTGCCGGCTTGAAATGAACAGATTATTATTATTACTTTTATTACATGGATGATGAATGAGGGAGTGGTTTAAGTCCACCAGAATCCTAAAGGTGTTTTGGCCATCCCGATGGGGAGGATTGTATCGTGTATAAACAATATATATAAACAATCCTACGTGTATATGTACAGGTTTGTTGGTATCAGTGTGTCAGTATATATGGTTAGCTTTCATACATATTTACTAGTATCAGTCTGTCTGTCTGTCTGTCTCCGCTTGTCTGTTATTCGTCTCGTCTATCCACCAGTGCTTTCTCAGCACCACTCGACAGAAAAAGTCCTCCTCTCTGTTTTCTACTATTCAATTTGTCTCCTTCCTCTCCTCTTTCCTGTGTCGAGGTAAACAATCAGTGGTCCCGGGAGAGTGGACAAGGGGGTCAAGGAAACACCAAGGTTCAACTATTATACAACAAAGGGTTCACTACATACCCTTCATGCTCACTATACTCTTTTTTGTCCAGCTGAGGGTAAATTGAATTCCTTTGTTGCTAATTCCTCGATAGTTACTGGAAAAATATGAAACTACTACGTCTCTGTATCCTAAAAGTGTCAAGTTTAAATAATTGACACTATATTTCACCATATCTCCATAATAACTGAGTAAATATGGAGAGGACGTGGCAGTTTACCCTCGGCTGAAAAGAAACCGAGTATAGTTGGGGGGGGGGAGGGGGACCTTGCGCAATACCACATAAATACAAGCTGGAGGGAAAAGAGGATGTCCACTTCAGACAAATTGGTGGAGTTCCTGCATGTTTAGTTCAAATTTTGGGTACGATTTGATAACATTTAAGTATGTAGTACGGTACGGTATTCTCACTTCTGAAAATAAAATGGAGAACTACCAATACATTTTTCATCCAAATTAGTCTATATCATATTCTGAATTTTTTTAAACACGTAGGCTACACTAACTATGGAAAAATTGGTCAGGATTCTATGTGCTGCATCCCTAAAAAATATGGCTACACTTACAACATAAGGCAAGGCTAAACACTTTTAGAATGTTAGCAACGTTCCTTTGCTTTTCATTCAAATCTTATACGCTCTGGAAACACAGGAATATTAATTTTAACCCTTTCAGTAGCCAAGGACGCATTGTATAATTTCATTTTGGCTGATATTAGACGATTTTATTAAGTTTAGGGAGGATGTGTGGGAGTAAAAGGAATATTTGAAATCAAGTCCTCCGTTTTCATTAATAAAGAGCCTTACAAAACAAAGTAACATCGTCTACTGTTAGCCAGAATATAATGAAGAAAAGCGTCCTATTGTTGAAGGAGTTAGGGAAATAGGTGAAATAGTAGCTTTTTCATTCATAGTTCAATGCAAAAAGTATATACTCTTCATGGTATCAGTAACCCACTACCAATGATCATTTCGCAATACCGGTACCGTACTAAAAATGTTTATACTATCTCTGAAAAAATAGCATAGGTTGTCAATATTTACTTCAAACATGTTGGTGGTTTACATAATCGTGTACGTTCTGAAAAAAAAAAATAATAATAATATAAGTACAATCTCTGCGCGTCTGAGACCCAGCTGAGACCCGCTGAGACCCAGCGTCGCACGTGTTGCGTCGGCAATGTTCGATCACCAGAACCCAGCGACGCAACGTTTGCGTCCTGGCCGGTCCGGTCCTAATTACTCCGGTCCTATGGCACCCCGAGGGCTCAGATTTGTATGGGAACTGTGTAAGTATCCCACGCACCCATGCCGATGGTTGAAAACTCTCAAAGTCCAACCGCGTGCGCGTGCGCGTGAGCGCGCAAAAACATGTTTTTTGGGGGAAATTGCCTTCAATTGTTTACTCTTGAAAATCCGTTTTCGGGGGCTCTGTAGGACCATTTTTTGCACTTTGTGACCATTTTTTTTCCTTCATTCCTAACCCATTCGCTATTGTTTCTGGAATAAAAAAAAAAATCTCAATCTGCTGGGCCCTGGTGGTACATTTATTAATAACTAGCTGGGGCTCAGCGGGTTAAGGGGGATGGGCTGGGTTTTCTGGCCCCTTTCTCCCTCGTGTTTAGCCCCATTAGTTTGGCGATTTTAGGACCTTTCGTTCCGTTTCTATATTAATATCATGATATTTTGTGCCATTTTGCTGTCAATTTTGTCCTGGCAAGCGACAAGCCTGTATTTTCAAGATAATCCGCGACATTTTTCTATCGAAAAATGTACAAATTTATCTTGAAGGGGGCTTTGGGAGTGTTTTTTTTTTAAGCTTTATGAAAGTTTAGTGAGGAAACTAAAAAAAAATACATGAATATATAAATAATTAGACCTAAACAAAAACCCACTATACCCTTAAATTAAAATATAATATTAAATCATAACGTTCAACTCTTTCAAGATTTAAAAAAAAAAAAATCAAGTCAAACTATATAATAGAAGTTCTGCGTTCATGAACTCGATCTTATAAATGTGTCTTATATTACACCGGCTCTATTAAAGTGATACATCAGCCCTTTAAATAATTAGTATCTTATATTAACTGGATAGATGTACAAAGGAGTACAAAGGAAATCAAGCAACAACAGGTCTAGTGACCCTTCTAGGTTGCTTGTGCTCCAAAACACTGAGGATCAAGTGTCCAAACAGTGGTTTAGAGTGGGTAAGGGAACATTGGAAAGGGAACTACTGCCCTGCCACTAACGTGGCAGGACTAGGAAGTTAGTAGGGGACATATGGGTTAGTAACTGAGGGGAGGATAAAGTTATTCATTTACAAACGCAGTCAGTCGCGGGTTTGATGCGAGATATTTGTCTAGGCGGAATTTAAATGAATCAACGGTGCTGCAGTCTATAACGTCTCGGGGAAGCCCATTCCACAAGTTGACAACTCGATTGAAGAAGAAATTCTTAGATTCGTGTGAGTTAAAAGATTTACCAATAATTTTGCAACCATTTCCCCGCGTGTAATTAGATTGGTCGATAGTGAAGTACTTACTACAGTTCATATTGTCGATGCCTTTGATGATTTTGAACACTTGAATTAAGTCGCCTCTTAATCTGCGCTGGGTTAAAGGAAATAGATTTAATTCTCTAAGACGCTCTTCGTATGGTTTGTTCTTTAGGCTAGGTATCATTTTGGTAACTCTACGTTGAACTCGTTCTAGCTTGTTTATATCTTTTTGGTAATAAGGGCACCAGGATTGAACGCAGTATTCCAGAAGAGGGCGGACTAAGGAATTGTAAAGGGTTAGGATAACTTCTTTGGATTTATGCTCAAATGACCTGCCTATAAAGCCAATTATTTTGTTTGCCTTCTTAACAACTTCTGAACATTTTTTTTTTTTTTTTTTTTCTATGTGATTGAGGGAGGCAAAAGGCATAACTGCCTATAGCGAGTGCCTCCCCCATAGTTGAAAGAGTGACAGGGCCAAAATCAAGGGACGTTCGAGCCAAAATGCCTGGACACACGGAGCTTGAAGCAATTTAAGTCATAGGAAGAGGGAAAGACTGATTCTGGGAGAGAGTTCCAGAGCTCAGATGTTGAGTAGAAGAAAGTTTGAGAGTAACGTTTCACTCTTGGGTTGGAGAGTTGCACAGAGTAGGGGTGGGATTGAGTTGCAAGACGGGTACCACGTGCCCTACGTAAAGGAGGTGGTATGCACTGGGATAGCTCTGAGGAACACTGATTATTATAGTAGCGATAGAATAGCGAGAGAGATGCAACATTGCGGCGGAGAGAGAGAGATTGCAGAGAGTTGGTGAGTGGACGGGAGTTAATGATACGAAAGGCCTTCCTTTCAACTTTGTCTAGGAGAGCGGTGTGAGAGGAACCTCCCCACACATGTGAACAATACTCAATACAAGGGCGCACTATGCCCCTGTACAGAGCAAGATGCTGTGCAGGGGAAAAGAACCCCCTAAGGCGGTTGAGCACACCCAGCTTCTGGGAGGCTGCCTTAGCAAGACTGGTAATATGGTCCTTCCAAATGAGAGCAGAAGAAAAAGAGACACCAAGAATATTGAGAGAAGATGAAGGGTCAATTTTTGTATTGTTGAAGAATAAGGGATAGTCCGCTGGGAGATCCTGACGGGTAGATAGATGGAGAAATTGGGTTTTGGAAGCATTAAAGTTAACAATGTTTTCTCTGCCCCAATTGGAAATAGTATTTAGATCAGAATTTAAGAGTTCTATGGCTTCATTACGTTTGTCGTTGAGGGATGCTGGCTGGGGCGTTCTGAAAAACTAATGGAGTAGTGTAAGGTTGAGTCGTCTGCGTATGAATGGATGGGAATTAAGGTACAGTTAAGGAGATAATTTATAAAAATTAGAAAGAGAATAGGAGATAGGACAGAGCCCTGAGGAACACCGGAGTTTATAGGGTGAGGAAGTGAACAATGGCCGTCCACAACCGCAGCTATGGAACGGCCGGAAAGGAAATTAGAGACAAAGGCACAGATGGAGGGATAGAAACCGAAGGAGGGTAGTTTAGAAATTAAAGATTTATGCCAGACTCTATCGAAGGCTTTCGATATGTCTAGTGCAATAGAAAAAGTCTCACCGAAGTCCCGAAAGGAGGATGACCAAGAGTTAGTAAGATATGAAAGAAGATCACCAGTAGAGCGACCCTTAAGGAAGCCATACTGGCGATCTGAGAGCAGATTATGAGAAGAGAAATGCTTAAGAAATTTGGAAGCAAGAATAGTTTCAAAAACTTTAGAAAGACAAGAGATAAGAGCAATTGGACGATAGTTGGAGGGTTGAGAGCGGTCACCCTTCTTTGGGACAGGTTGAATGTGAGCAAACTTCCAGCATGAAGGGAAGATGTTAGAGGATAGACAGAGACAAAAGAGTTTGCCTAGGCAGGGAGTCAGCACGGAAGCACAGTTTTTGAGAACTGTGCGCCTTATTAGTGTTATTGTTGACTCGGTTTTAGGTTACTCGATATTGTTACTCCCAGATCAGTTTCTCTGTTTACATTCTTAAGCGGAGTGCCATTCATCGAATAGTTTGCTTTCTCATTTAGGTATCCGACATGTAGTACTTTACATTTATCCGCATTGAAACTCATTTGCCAAATTTGGGCCCAACATGACAATTTATCTAGATTGTGTTGCATATCGTCAACTTGTTCTTTTGAGAGTACGCTATTTGCAATTTTTGTATCGTCAGCAAATTTTGAGATTGTGCAGGTGAGACCCTCATCTATGTCGTTGATGTAAATTAGAAAGAGAATTGGTCCTAGTACCGATCCCTGGGGTACCCCGCTACTTACATTGGTCCATTTAGATGCCTTACCGTTTATGACTACCCTTTGCTTTCTGTTGCTGAGCCAATTTTCTATCCATTTCAACACACCGTCTTGTATTCCATGCGCTTTTAGTTTTAGCAGTAAACGTTTGTGGGGAACTTTGTCAAAGGCCTTTTGAAAATCAAGGTATATAATATCTACAGCTTTACTCTCATCGTAGAGGTTGAGGATATCGTGGAAGAAGTCTAAGAGGTTTGTTAAACAGGAACGTTTTTTACGAAAGACGTGTTGAGTATCTTTAAGTATGTTATTTTCCTCTAAGTGATTTACGAGTCTGTCTCGTATGACCGTTTCTAGCATTTTACATACAACTGAGGTTAAGCTAATTGGACGATAGTTACTGGGTAGGGATTTGCTGCCTTTTTTGAATATCGGTGTTACGTTGGCTAGCTTCCACTGATCAGGCATAGTTCCAGACTGCAAGGATTTATTGAATAGTAATGTCAGTGGTTTGGAGAGCTCATTCTTAGCTTCCTTTAGAACTCTAGGCGAGATTGTATCAGGTCCTGGCGTTTTATTTACCTTGAGTTTATCTAAACAATTCAATACTTCTCTCTCTGTAACGGTGATATTGCTTAGAACATCTGAATTATCAATCTGAATCGGCGATGGTGTAGGGATATCACTGAGGTCTTCTGTTGTAAAAACTGATGCAAAGAAGGTATTGAGGGCATTACTCATTTGTACTTCGTCTTTGGTGTATTCTCCTTTTTCATCAACTAACGGTCCAACAGTTGAAGTAACTACTTTTTTCTTTCTGATATAACTATAGAATTCTTTCGGGTTTGTTTTACTTTGATTCGCAATATGTAACTCTAAGGTCTTTTTACTTTGCTTAATTAACTTTTTGGCTTTGCGTCGTAGCTCTACAAATTTCACCCGTTCTTCGTCATTTTGTGAGGATTTTAATCTATCATTAGCAAATTTTTTAGCAAGCAGGCAGTTTGAAATATCTTTATTCCACCATTTGGGCTTATTATTATGGCCTGGACGCCGTATTTTCGATGGTATGCAGTCTTGCACTGCTTTTAGGTAAGTGGTTTCGAATAACTTCCAAGATGTATTTATGTCGTTATTGTTAATTAAAAAGCTCCAGTCAGTTTCTTTAAACATAGCTCTAAGTTTTATGTGAGGGGGATAGGGGAGTTAATGGGTAGGACCAAGGCTGAAGTAAAGGGGAGAGGGGACAATAGGATAGAGAGGAGGAAGGTAGAAGGATAGAAAAGAGAAAGAGAGGAGGAATTGGGAGAGCAGAGACAGATAGGAAGGGAGAAATAGAGAGAGAGGGAGAAAGACCATTTTATTTGCTAGAATAGTATTTATTATTTTATAAGAATGCCCATGTACAGTACTTTCACGGAATAAAGCTATTAGGCCTATTATTCATATAATAATAATAATAATAATACAAACAAATATTATTATTATTTATAATTTTAATATAATATTATTATCATTATTATTATTATTATTATTATTAAGAGATAGAGAGAGAGAGAGAGAGAGAGAGAACAAACAAGGCCACAGAACGTAACATAAACCAATACGAAACCTGTACTAAATGCGACACACACACGGGAAGATGATGGGAGAGAAAGGCGAGGGAGAGAGAGAGAGAGAGATTGTATTCTCTGCCGGGGTAAGGGGATATGGCACAAACTGGTTGAATTAAAATGTGGGAGAGGGACTGAGAGAGAGGGGAGATGGTATTGTCTGTTCTACCTCCAACCCTCTCCACCCCCAGTCTCTCTTTCTCTCCCTCTCTCTCTCTCTATATATATATATAGATATATATACATATATATACATATACATATATATACAGTATATATATATATAATATACCGGGTATGCATATATATATATATATATATATATATATATATATATATATATATATATATAATATACCGGCTATATAATTATATATATATATTATATGTGGTATAACAGTGCATTGTAATATAAATCCTTAAAGGGTTCGAACTTGCGCTCTCCAGTAATAGAACAGGATATACCTACAGTAGGACTACATCCACTCAACTACGACAATAGGTAATAAAATGTTGATTTCCTTCAAAATCAATGTAGAGCGAAACTAATATAATGAAAAAAAAATTAAAGTGAATGATATGAATTCCTAATGATTCACAGCGTTAAGTTATTACCCTGGTTCAGGTTATTTATTCATTGGATGTAATCATGGGATAATGAATGGGTTGGAATATTTCTGGAGCAATGTCCCACCACAGGTTGCGGGAGATGGCGCCCACGAAGCTGATGAATCTCCCATGCGTGGGAGGTGGCTTTTCAACACTGTCCCAGACAACGAAAGTGGAGTAAGGAACCTGGCAGGGCAATGATGTGGTGATACCGTTGAAGACACTGAACTGGGAGATCCCTGTCAGTATCATACTCGAATAAGCTGTCGCTGTCATAGATAGAAGTTAAAAGTGTTCTGGTACAACAGGCAGCATCTGGTACACAAGTAGTTATGTCTGTGGGAAAGGTTTCAGGTAACAATGCGGAAGAGCTGGTATAGTACGCAGAATTGCCGTTTGGCAAAGCAGCTGGGGCCTGAGAGATTGATAAGCTATTCAAGACTCGTTCAGCTTGAGATGTGGAATTGCTGGTTAGGCACGCATATTCTGGGAGTCTTGATTGCCCAGTGGAGTGTTCTGCTTCAGGGATTATTTAAAGATATTTTAACACAGTTGTTGCTATTCTGCCTAAATTAGGGCTGCTGGCAGGTAGGCTAAACATGATGTTTTGGCTGGAGTCCTATAGCAGCGTGGAACATGGAAGAAGGGCACTCGAGAAGTAGGAAACCCCACAGCTGATATGCCACTGTTGGTTCTAACCGGGCCGTGGTGATCTTGGGCACAAGTATTGCCCTCATCTATTTCTTTAAGAGCAAGAGCTGTGATAGCAAATTTGTTACATAATGACAGATCACCTAATAATATACAAATTGTGAAAGTGTACATTGGTATAGTATATGCTAAGAATATACCATACCATCCAAGACTTACGGCTCTGGGTTAGCTGTAAGATCAGATAAGGGTTCTGGATAGTCTTGTTAGTCCCCACCAATTTTTCACAGGTGCCTTTGTTTGTGTTTGTTTGTTTTTCCATTAAAAAAAACAATAATGGTTTCCTAGATTAGCCTACCGAACGTGAATCTCTGCTAAAATGTAATTACATCGTTTTGCACGAGTTATGCTACTGAGAAGGATGTCGGATCAAGTTTTTGTTAACCCTATCAAGAAACAATGACGGGTTTCTTCATTAAATTCTGGCTTTTATTATACAATTTTATGCAGTTTACGAAGCATCTCTAGGAATCGAAGGGGTATAAACTATCTTATTTAACCGTCTGACTTACAAAATTCCTTCTTAAACCAAATAAATTTATCTAATTATACCAAATTAAAAGAAATAAACGCGTCCTCGAATACTGAAAGGGTTAAGAGGTAGGGCAAAGTCAAAACAGATACAATAAAATCCAGGTGATTGACATTAAGGGGCTAGTGGCTGCTTTTTGGGTTATTAATTCATGTATTTTTGTATTTGTTTGTTTCCTCGTTAGACCTCCCTCAAACTTAGAAGAAAAAAACCCTAGACCCCCCTCTCTCTTATAATTACAGGCTCGCTATCGCTCGCCAGGAAAGAATCGACACCTAAATGGCACGATAGGTCTTAAAATTGACAACGAAATGGAGCTAAAGTTGGAAAAATCGCCAAACTAATGGGCCGAACGTCTTAAAATTTCAAAACTAATGGGGCTAAACACGAGGGAGAAAGGGGTCCAGAAAAACGACCCTATCTCCCCTTAAACCTCTTGTATTTAACTGTCAATACATCTAAGTCACAAACACAATGCAACACAATTGTACACATGGATTCACGGAGAGTAATTAAGGGGACACAACTGTAATTTCATGGTAGATAGATAATGTCAGGTTGAGTTTCTGTTCTTTTCTTCTTTTCGCGAGACCAGTTCTCTTGTTAACATACTCTTTCACACTTCTTCCTTAAGCTACATTTTCTTGCATTCCTAGTTAATTTGTTTACTAATATTACAACTAATATGTTTTTCATTAAATTATTCTATTATTGTTAACAGCAAACATATTGTCTACTAGAAATTATTTAGTCGTATTAACTATTGTGTGTAGATAGTACAAAAGAATAATTTCATCTCACGTGTTATATATAAATATATATATATGCGTGCGTGTGTGTGTGTGTGTGTGTGTGTGTGTGTGTGTGTGTGTGTGTGTGTGTGTGTGTGAGTGTGAAAATATTATAATCCCCAAAAGCAATTAGCACTTTACATTGTCTTCTAAAACCACCTTAGTAGTACTAATTTACACGTATAGAATTCCCTTCTGTTTCTTTCTAAAATCTTCCCTCCGATCCCCCAACATGTGTACACTATGCTATAATCACACACATAGCACCGACACAAAGGCACAGTCCTGCGTTTATATCTAGAAGGTACCCAGCGAAAATCAACACGCAACTGCAACTATAGTGTGTTCGTTATACTTAGGCCAGAATTCTTGACCACTAACCTTTAGAACTAAAAAAATACGAGGGCAATCGCTTAAATATTTGTACCATCTGAGTAGAGTCAGCCAGAGAATAGGCGTGGTAATTTACTGCCCATTTGTTCAAGCCCTCTCTAAGTTACAGAGGTTAGGAGTCAAGATGTCTGGCCTATACCACCACTCTTTCATTCTCTATTTATCTATCTCTTTCTAACACACACACACTCACACACACACTCTATAGCACCACCACAGCCAAGCATACACAGACACAAGCTCTCTGTATAATTCCTGAAAGATCCCCAGCGCTAATCAACACGCACCTTGCACCTAACACACCCACCTATCTCTCTCTCTCTCTCTCTCTCACACACACACAAACACACACACACACACAGTCTTTCCCTCATCCTGTGACTTAAACTGTTTCAAAATCCGTGTGTCCAGACATATTGACTCTAACGTACCTTGAATGTGGCTCTCTATCACTCTTTCAACTTTGGGGGAGACACTTGTTGCAGGTAGCCTTGCCTTTTGTCTCCTTCATACACATTAGAAGAAAAATACACTATAGCACCAGCAGAACCAAACCCACAAAGACACAAGTCCTCATTACTCCTGAAGGCACCCCAGCGCTAATCAACACGCACCTTCCAACTAACACCCCCCACCCTTCTACCCCCTCTCTCAGATCAACTCCCATCAGCATATTTTTTTATCCTGTCGTGTTTGGGCAGGTTGTATATAGGGCATTATTTCTTCTGTTCTGCTCCCACATACCTACAACACCACTCATCTGTTTTAGATCCGGTATTTACTGGTTAAATACGTTTGTAGAGAACTAGAATATAGCAAAGTTAAAGTACTCCCAAAACTAGGTGTGATATCGATATGTACGATAGAACTGAAGTCTCCGGCAGAATTTGCTTTAAGTCTGTCCAAGTTGCTGGCAGTTTACGATCATCATCCCTCCAGTTACTTCTGGGGCAATCCATCCTTCGTCAATCCTTGCCTCTCAACAAACAGCCTATAACTCTGTTTCTTTTCAGCTAACGAAAATTGAATCCCTTAGCAGCTAATTTATCGATACTTAAGGGAAAAATATGAAACTACTATGTGTCTGCATCATATTAAGACCAATTTTATATAATTAGACCATATTTCACTACAAAATCTTCACAATAACTGAGAAATCTTGGTGGGAACTTTGCAATTTACCGTCAGTTAAAAAGAAACAGACTATAGTTAGGATCAGATGACTTGATGTTGCTTGCTTTCCTATATAATCCATAGAAATTATATCTGTCCCATTTAGACTGCATAAGAAAACTTCACCCCCACCACCACCCTAAGAAGATCCCCCGACATACTACCCCCCAATTCCGCCACCCAGCCTCTCATTAGGTGCCTCCCGTAAATAGCTTAATGCCGAGAGGACAGTTCGTGTTTGTAACGAGTTGGAGAGGGGGGGGGGGGAGGGGGGGAGGCGAGGGGAACAGTGAAGAGGGGACGAAAAAGAAAGAGAGAGAAGGGGAGGGGGGAGCGATGAAGGAGGAAATAGAGGTAAACGGGGACGAAAAGGAAAAAGAGGAAATATCAATAAAATAGAAAATAGAAAATGTAGATCCCCCGATATACTACCCTCCCCCTACCCGAATCCGCCACCCAGCCTCTCATTGGGGGTCTGGCGTAACTAGCTTAAGGGGGGTCACCTGCTTTTTTTTTTATCTTTCTCTCATTTTCTCTCTTTCTCTGGCTTGTATCCATTCGGCCCCATTCAGCCTACTGTATTAAGACGTTTACCCCCATCCAGGTGACAATGTTTTCCTGGTGAGCGGTAGCGAGCCAGCATATACTGTATATATTTTTGTTTTGAGAGCAAGCTAAATTTGTGCATTTTTTGATAGAAAACTGTCTCCGGCGAAGCCAGATTTCTCCATACAATGCTGGCTGGCTATCGGTCGCCAGGAAGATATCGACACCTGGATGGGGATAAACGTCTTAAAACAGTTGGCTGAATGGGGCCGAATGGATACAAGCCAGAGAAAGAGAGAAAATGAGAGAAAGATTAAAAAAAGCAGGTGACCCCCCTTAATGCCGAGAGCGCTGATTTCGGGAGGACGGTTCGTGTTTGGAACGACTTGGAGGAGGGGACGAGAGGAGAGCAGTGAGGGGGGGGGGGGGAGGGGGGGAAGAGAAAGAAGAAGATAAGGAAGGAGAGTGGAAGAGGAGAGATGATGAAGGAGGGAAGAGAGGTATATGAAAGCAAGGTGTCAAACCGGAGTAATATTTTTGAAGACGTGAATGATTAGAAGAAGAAATACAAGAAAATTAACATGAAATAGCATTGTTTTGGCCATGTTCTCACTTCTAAAGATATACTGTAAGTGTATCTATAAACTATAATTTTATCTTTACTTATACAATAATAAAGACTAAAAACAATGTACTTCGGCTTTCGGGTGACACTCTGCATGGAAAGAAGACAAGAGGGAAGAGGAGAAAAGAGAGATGAGAAAACAGATAGTCCCAAACATACTCCCTCCCCCCCATCTCAAATCTGCCACCCAGCTTCTCATTAGGTGTCTCCCGTAAATAGCCTAATGCTGAGAGGACAGCTCGTATTTGTAACGGCAAGGGAGGGGTTAGCAAGGGGAGGGGGAGGATTGGTGGGGGATGAGGGGGGGGGGGAATAGGAGTACAAAGGAGTACAAAGGAAATCAAGCAACAACAGATCTAGTGACCCTTCTAGGTTGCTTGTCCTCCAAAACACTGAGGATCAAGTGTCCAAACAGTGGTTTAGAGTGGGTAAGGGAACAGTGGCAAGGGAATTACTGCCCTGGAACTAATGTCCGTGGCAGGATTAGGAAGTTAGTAGAGGACAGATGGGTTAGTAACTGAGGGGGGGATAAAATAAAGTTATTCATTTACAAACGCAGTCAGTCGCGGGTTTGATGAGAGATATTTGTCTAGGCGGAGTTTAAATGAATCAACGGTGATGCAGTCTATAACGTTTCGGGGAAGCCCATTCCACAAGTTGACAACTCGATTGAAGAAGAAATTCTTAGATTCGTGCAAGTTAAAAGATTTACCAATAATTTTGCAACCGTTTCCCCGCGTGTAATTAGATTGGTCGATAGTGAAGTACTTACTACAGTTCATATTGTCGATGCCTTTGATGATTTTGAACACTTGAATTAAGTCACCTCTTAATCTGCGCTGGGTTAAAGGAAATAGATTTAATTCTCTAAGACGCTCTTCGTATGGTTTGTTCTTTAGGCTAGGTATCATTTTGGTAACTCTACGTTGAACTCGTTCTAGCTTGTTTATATATTTTTGGTAATAAGGGCACCAGGATTGAACGCAGTATTCCAGAAGAGGGCGGACTAAGGAATTGTAAAGGGTTAGGATAACTTCTTTGGATTTATGCTCAAATGACCTGCCTATAAAGCCAATTATTTTGTTTGCCTTCTTAACAACTTCTGAACATTGTTGACTCGGTTTTAGGTTACTCGATATTGTTACTCCCAGATCGGTTTCTCTGTTTACATTCTTAAGCTGAGTGCCATTCATCGAATAGTTTGCTTTCTCATTTAGGTATCCGACATGTAGTATTTTACATTTATCCGCATTGAAACTCATTTGCCAAATTTGGGCATTCATTTGCCAAATTTGGGCAAATGGGAGAGGGAGGGTAAGCGGTTAGTGCAGGGGAGAGGAAGAGAGGAGGTGAAGCATACAGGTGAGGGGGAAGGAGAGAGGGAGAGAGTAGTGAGGGAGGGGGGGGTAAGAACAGAGGGAGAGAAGATATGGAAGAAGATAAGGGTGGAGAGAAAAGAGGGGAGATGAAGGTGGGAAGAGAGGTAGATGGTGTGGGAAGGGGGGGAGGGGAGAATAAAGGAGAGATGAAAGAAGGATGAGAGATAAATTGGGAGGGGAAGAACGGAGAGGGAAAAGGAGAAGGGGTTAAAGTGGATAGGGGAGAATAGTGGAGAGATACTGGAAAGGAAGTGAGGTAAATGGGAAGGGAGGGAAAGTGGATAATAGTGGATAGATAAAGAAGGAGGGAGGGGAGGAAAGAAGAGGGCAGAAAGAGAAATGAGAGGGAACAAGATGAAGCTCTCCAGACATAGTACCCTCAAATCCGGCACCCAGCCTCTCATTAGGTGTATGAGGTATAAATAGCTCCATGCCAAATTCAGTGATTTCAGGAAGACTTGGTTTTAGTAACGGCTTGAATGTGTGTATGGCGGCAGGGGAGGGAAGGAAAGAGAGAGGATAGAGAGAGCAATTGGGGGTAGGGGAGTAGAAGAGAAGAGAGGGTATAACAGATGAAAGGAGAGGGTGAGAAAGAAGAGTGGTTAAGGAGAACACAGAGGAAAGAGGAGAAAAGAAGGAAAGTGGGAGAGAGAAGTGGAGTATCCGTCCGTCTCTCTCTCTCCTTCCCCTTCCTCCATCGCCACTCCCTCCCCAATCCTCACTCTTACCTCATCCCTTCCTCCTCCTCCTCCTCTCCCCACTTCCACACCTAATCCACTCCTCCTCCCCCTCCCCTTCCTCCTCCTCCTCCTCCTCTCCCCACTTCCACACTTACCCACTCCTCCTCCCCACACCCACCAGTCCTCCTCCTTCCACTCCTCCCCTTCCGAGTCACCCCATCCTCCACCCCTCCACGCGCTCAACGGAAACTTCAATTTGCGGTAATTAAATCATACCTGGTGTCGTGTGGTGGTGCCAGGGGATATGTGAGAGGGGGAGGGGGTATGCGAGAGAGAGGGAGAGGGGTATGTATGTGTGTCTGTTTCACGCCTATTTATATGTTTGTGCGTACCAAGGCTTGGTTAGTAACTCAGTTAGACTAAAGTAGCCCAAAAAATGCGTTAGCGATAAATGGCAAATTAGGCAAATTACTATAATTATGCCATACTCTCTTTTTAAATTGCTCGATTGAGTATCAGCAACTTATCCTAAACTTTGAGGGAAGATGGGAGCGTTAAGCGAAGGAGGTACTGTATATGGTAAGTTGAATACAAAGGATTATAAACCTATTTGTGAGAAAAGTAAGAGAAGTAGTGAATAAAGGATTGGTTAAGTAAGGGTAGAAGAAGGGATCATTAGGAAGATAAGTAAAGCTATAAGGAAGAAAAAGTATTGTTAAGTAAGGTCAGTAGGAGGTTAAGTAAGACTAGAAGGTTGTAGAAAAGGATGGTTAAGTAAGGATAGAGGATAATAGAAGGATGGTTAGGTAAAACTAGAAAGGGTCAATAGGTGGCTAAGTAAGGTTAGAAGTTGGTTGAAGGACGGTTAAGTAAGGATAAAAGGGCTCAGAGTAAGCTAAGGAAATTAAGGATTGGGTATAGGTCATCAGGTCAAGGTAGGCGAGAGAGAGGTCAGGCAGTTATAAGTCAGATACGGTCCTTTCGTCCATAGGTTTTTTCGCCTTTCACATAATATAGACTATACCTAACTTAGCTAGACCTAAACTTAAATTAAACTATTTTATAGAACCAAACCTAAATACAGCTTAAACTAACATGACTAAACACAATCCTAAGCAAGCCTAACTAAATCAAAT
>CM064483.1:21470751-21705751 GCA_032716605.1 Paralithodes platypus | reverse complement strand
ATTTGTGTCACCGAGAAATTGTTGTTAGTGTGGATGGCTTGTGTATATATACCGGACTGGTAGCAATTACAGAATAATCAACTAGATTGTAAACTATAAACAGAGTATGTGGTACCGTTGGATAAGGAACGAGGCAATATTCATATGCTTTAAACATTTCATATAAATAGTGCAAGGTGTGCATCTTGTCCTCTATAAGCCTTTGCCAGTAAAATATTTGAGCAGGTGGACACACACGCACGCACGCACGCACACACCCACACATACACAAATACATACACACACACACACACACACAAACATACACACACTTGCGTTAGCCTACAAATAAGACTCACCGGTGCAGATGCGTATTTGCTATGGTGAGATCCCAAGCACCTCATGGTCGCCAAAGGTCACATGTGACCTCGTAGTTAAGGTAGAATAAGCATTGTACTGTACCTAGGTTTAGAAATGTGTTATTGATTGTCAGCCTCACGGCTGCAAGTAAACAATAAACCAACAATCATTATCATTACACATACAAATGCCGTGACAACCCTTACCCCCCAAAACGACTGTTCTCGACATGGATAATTATAAGAAACATATCAGACCACCCACCTCTCCCTCTCCTCCCATTGCCAGAGTATAGCCAGAGAATAATATGTCCAGGCAAGGGCTTATGTTGATTACCGGGGCTGCCTTTATTACCGCACCTGTATGAACAATTAACTGCCATCGAGACTAAACGTAATCACCCAAACATGTACACGTATTATAAAGATATAAATACATACACGACATACTGTATATACATCCAGGCATACACACACAACACCTAACCCCGCGATGACTGCTCTCGACGTGGATAATATACGAACCAAAGTCTGACCATCCACCTCTTCCTCATATCATTGCCGTATTATACCCAGAAATCTAATGAGAATAGCCTATGTGAAGGCAAAGGCTTATGTGGATTACTGGGGCTCCCTCTAATGCTACACCTGTCTGGCCAAATACCTCCCCTGTCGACAGAGACTAGTGTAAATCACACACACACACAGCTAGATAGATAGATAGATAGTTTATTGACCACAGCTTACATTTTTACATTAGTATCTAATACAAACACTTTTTTAAAGTTCGAATATATAATATAGAACTTTTGAATTTTAAACTACAACTGTAGTCCAACATAAGATTAATATCGTTATTTATTTATAACATGTCAAATCATTAAAGGTAAACACTTTCATATTATTACATACACATTACCAAATATTAAAGATAAACAGACAAAATGTCGTGAACCACTTTACATATAACATCAGGCATAAACTGGTTTGAGAATAGATTTTCCATGGTTTCGAAGTTGTGAGTGTGTCTTAGATGTTGTGTGAGTGAACAATTCTGAACTACGTGTCGTTCCGTTTGTATTTCACCACAAACACATAGTCTTTCTTCGAGAGGTAAACGCCCGCGACCCCGTCTGTTCCATCTCCCTGTCTCACACGCTAAGGCATGACCACTCACACGAAACCTAGTGAAAGATATTCGGTGAATTTCGTTTATGGTATGTTAATTCTTGTAAACAAACGGTACTGTAAATTCTGGGTTTATTTCTTTATATGTCTTTCGTCTTGATGAATCGCTATTTGTAATGTTAATTGCAATCCTCTGCATAGACACGCTTAAATCTACAACATCCTTCGATATAAAATCCTTTATCAGCCTGCTTACAATAGTATTTGTGTTGGTCACCGTTTTAATAACAAATTATAATGGATCATCGGTGTATTCAGACCTTTCCTGCCACATTGAATGAAAAAAATTGTGTTGCTTGTATTTAACTAGGTCTTGTAAAGGTGGATATCCTGACTCAACGTAACAAATATAATTACAAGTGGTTCGTCTCACACCGAGTAATTGCTTCAGACACCAGTTATACAATTGTATCATAGGTTTCATATCAGCGCCTACCCATGACTCACAACCATACAAAAGAGACGACACACACACACACACACACACGGGCATGTGCACACTTACTGCATGTTCTTATGTTCTTATATATGTATGTATATGTATGCGTATTTATGTGTGTACGTATGCGTATATATGTATGTTCTGTATATATATGAGTAAAATAAATGTGTACTGTATATGCACTGTAAATCACTTACTCTCATGGTTAATTTATGATAATTTGTATTTTGCACTAGCATAATTATTGTATTAATTTCTTGTTTTAATGTAAAGTATATTATACTCACCCATTGTAAACTGAGTTTACCATTTTCATATCTGTACATCTCATGTTCATCCACTAATTGTAAAATGTGTATTTTCAGCTCATGAGGCTGCCATTCTTTAATAAACCTTTATTATTATTATTATTATTATTATTATTATTATTATTACACACACACACACACACACACAGATATACGCAAATATGCCGTCAAAATCCCTACCCTTGCAATGACAGTTCTCGACGTGGATAAGTATTATAAGAACCAAAGTTCTACTATCCACCTCGCCCTCCACTCATTGCCAGATTATACCCAGAGGATAATGCTACACGTCCAGGCACGGGCTTATGTTCATTACCGAGGCTGCCTTTAATGCTACACCTGTCTGGCCTAAGTCGAAATGTAACCCCCCCACCCCACCCCCACCACATATACACACACGTATATGCATGGTAGATACATTCATACATACACGACACAAATACATCCACGTAATTGTAACATTACGCACACACACAAACACACACATACAAACAAAGATGCAGTGAAACCCCTACCCCCGCGATGACAGTTATGGTCGTGGGTAAAGGTAAACAGAATCAGACCATCCACCTCGTCCTACTTTAATTACCAGATTATACCCCGAGATTATGTCCAGGTAAAGGATTATGTTCATTACAGGGGCTGGCTTTATGACTGCACCTGTCTGCCAAATTCTCCCCCCTGTCGACAGAAACACGCAGGTATACAAACACCAACACATACATATATACAGGTACCGTACATCACAAACAGACACATATATACAAACAGAAACACACATAAACACAAATAAAGATACACCAACACATATATACAGTATATACTGTACATATACACAAACACACGCATACTGTATATACTTTACAAACACACACATACCGTACAGTATTATACAAACATATATGCACATTTTCTACGTGACATACAGACATACATAATTGGGGCTGTATTTAATTATCCACTTGTCTCACCAATGTCCTTCACTGCCGACAGATTGAAGGTGGTGTCACATGAGCGCATTTTCCGGCAATTTTCGATAAACAAGTTTTTGCTCGTACTATTTTGAGGCTCCTTCGCATTGGAATCGGAAACTAGATCGAATGTAGATTATGTTAGGTAGTTTAATTATCACGGAACTTATATTTTAAAGCTACCACACTACAATTGCCCATAAAAATTTACGAAACAATCGCTCGTGTAACACCACTATTTTTGATGATCAAGCTATAACCTTTCAATAGCCATCATAAACTAGAGATTATTATTGGTAGTTGAAGTATAATACAAGTTTATTTTTGAAACTGTTAAGCCAGCATTGCAGATGAAAGTTGCAGGAAATATATAGTTCGTGTGATACCTACTTTGGTCACTCATAGAAGTCGGTGGATTTTTCATGGTCTTCAATATTCAAAGTAAACCATATCAACTGAACTATAAAGGTAATATTAAGTGTATTATTTAATTTATCACATTGTGCATTGACTGTATGCTAAATTGTATTAATTAAGCCAATGCCTATATTGCATACTAAACAAAATAGATCAACAAATGCATTTACACATAGTCATACAATTATACATACATATAGGTCTACATACAAACATATAAACAGGCAACCAACTAACAATAGTCATCGCGCCTCTTTGATAAACATCGGTATACTTCTGATAAAGGTGTCCAAATAGTTCACTAGTGTAGACAGTGCGATACATAAGTCCTTAATAAAGTCACAGCCCACATCTAAAATAATCATAAGAATAATATTATGTATGTGTGTATATACTCAGGCACATACCCCATAGTTGGGGGTGGCCGATTCGAGACAGAGTCACAACAGAAACAACATTTAAAGTTCCAATTCTTAGGGTTACAGGCAGCTTTGGCATTTGTCTCCTTCATACATATATACGAAACAATACTGTTCAGTATTTATACAATAAATGGGCGTTGTAGAGTACATAATGCATTCACAAGTTGTTATTCAATTGAGAAAGTGGTGAAGGGGCTGTAAAGACGCACACTAAAGTTCACTTCAAGCAGTGTATAGGGAATCAAAACTATCGATATGAATTTATCGATATGCCGGTATATTGTTATGCAGGTGTGGATTAATCAAATAAAGTAGATAAACGAACTGGCTAACAAAAACCCTCACTATTCAAAGTAATCCACGAATGAAATTATGAATTGGACACGAATTTATGTGGGAGAGCTGGCTGCACACACACACACACACACACACACACACACACACACACACACACACACACACACACACACACACACACACACACACACACACACACACACACACACACACACACACACACACACACACACACACACACACACACACACACACTATGTTGGGTACGCTAAATTTGTGACTCCGAGGGAAATCCGGCAGTCAAATTCGCCAGTATGCCACCGGTTTATCCCTGACCTTGACTCCCCTTCCTCTCCGGCCGGCTGTTACCTTCCGCAGACTTTGCTTTAATGATGATTCCATATCATTACTGCCGTTTATTTCCATGATTTGCCAAGTTTAAGACTGCTGTAATGTCGGATTGTAGTGAAGTCACCGGTAGAGTCCAGTTGGTATAACACGAATAAATTAAATACATCATCTGGCGGATTTCCTCAGAATCGCCATTTCCAATTAAAAACATGTATTAATGACAACATATTAGTCTGGTAGCCCATGATAATGAAACAAATTATAATATTCCTTAAGTTAGGCCGGAAAGCATCTGTGTTGACTTATTCTGAATAGCAAGATATTGTGCGTAAAATCTGCATAGGCCGTAAGTAGAAAAAGCAAATTTCGGGATAATGCACAAACACCTCTTATGGTTATTAAGAGGGGGCCATTAAGGGGGGTGCGAGACAAAGGGCCATCAATTGGTGTCTTTATAGAAGCTAATCATCTATGTAACAACCATGTAAAATAATACTCATATTCAAAATATATCCGTTTACGCTTTCAACAGACAGACATATAACAGGTAGAAGTACGTCAATGATCACATAATCCCCACAACTATCCCAATGAAGGAGCTAATAGACATTGCCAAAAAGACTACCTCACTCTATTCTCAGTGGTAAGTAAAATAATGGGTCTTTAATGTGGGGTACGGAGGGGGAGAGTAGAGAAGTACAATTTTGGGAGGAGGATGCAAGATGGAGGGGGAGGGAAGATGGTAGAGGTTGTGTGGAGGTAGAGGAAGAACGGGCGAAGGGGAGGTAGGGGAAGGAGGGCAGAACAAGGAGAAGAAGGGGGAGGGGTGGAGTGGAGGTAGAGGAAGAACGGGTGGAGGGGAGGTAGGGGAAGAACGGGTGGAGGGGAGGTATAGGAAGAACGGGTCGAGGGGAGGTAGGGGAAGGAGCAGGGAGCGCAGAACAAGGGGAAGAGGCGGGGAGGGGTAGAAAATGAAAAGATGGAGGAGAGGAAGAAGGGGTGATAATTATGTGGGAGGGCATTGGAAGGAGGGGAGAGGGAAGTGCATAATTGAGTGGGGAGGATGCAAGAAGGGTGAAGGAAGGGGAGGACAAAAGGAGAGAGGACAATACAAGTTAAATATATTGGGATAGAGAGAGAGAGTGTTTGTGTACGTACAAAAGAAAACAAGCAACAACAGATCTACCGGTACTTATCCTTACGAAGATGACACCGTACGAAGGCGGCTATAAGGAAGATAAGAGGAGAGAAGGAAGGGGGGACGGGAAAGAAGGGAACAAATTAGTACCACAAGCTTGCACTGACCCTCTACCTGAGTAAAATAGTGTGTTAGCCTGCTAAACACACACACACACATTTATAAATGATCTGCCTCTTGGAATTAGCAGCTATATTAACATGTTAGCCGATGACGCAATATTAGTGAGGAAAGTGGTTAATAACAATTGCTGTAAAATGCTCCAGGATGACATCAATAAGCTGTATCAATGGAGCCGAATGTGGAAAATGGAGTTCAACATTGATAAATGCCACGTGATGGAGATGGGAGACGGCCAGGGAAGACCCCATGGGGAGTACAGTATGGGCGATGTAAGGTTGGAAAAAGACTTAGGAGTTGTAGTGAACAGGAGGTTAGATCCCGGTGACCACATCAATAACTTGGTAAATAAGGCATATTCGTGGTGGGCTAATATTAGGGTAGCGTTTACATTCCTAAATGAAGACATGGTAAAGATATTAATAACACAGTTTTTAAGGCCTAGCCTGGAGTATGCAGCGGTTGTATGGAATCCACACATAAGTAAGCTCGAGAAAATTCAGCGTGTGATCACAAGATGGGTGACAGGGTTTAAAAACTTACAATATGAAGACCGGCTGTGCCACCTGGGGATTCCCTCACTTGAACAGAGAAGGGAGAGGGGAGACATGATAGCTTTATTTAGGTGTGTTCACGGACAGGAATATATTGATCAAACACATTTTGTTTGGCCAGCGGTGGGGAGGACGAGAGGACATGACTATAAACTGTAGCGGGGTACCCCAGGGATCGGTACTAGGACCAATTATCTTTCTAATTTACATCAACGACATAGATGAGGGTCTCACCTGCACAATCTCAAAATTTGCTGACGATACAAAAACTGCAAATAGCGTACTCTCAAAAGAACAAGTTGACGATATGCAACACAATCTAGATAAATTGTCATGTTGGGCCCAAATTTGGCAAATGAGTTTCAATGCGGATAAATGTAAAGTACTACATGTCGGATACCTAAATGAGAAAGCAAACTATTCGATGAATGGCACTCAGCTTAAGAATGTAAACAGAGAAACTGATCTGGGAGTAACAATATCGAGTAACCTAAAACCGAGTCAACAATGTTCAGAAGTTGTTAAGAAGGCAAACAAAATAATTGGCTTTATAGGCAGGTCATTTGAGCATAAATCCAAAGAAGTTATCCTAACCCTTTACAATTCCTTAGTCCGCCCTCTTCTGGAATACTGCGTTCAATCCTGGTGCCCTTATTACCAAAAAGATATAAACAAGCTAGAACGAGTTCAACGTAGAGTTACCAAAATGATACCTAGCCTAAAGAACAAACCATAGGAAGAGCGTCTTAGAGAATTAAATCTATTTCCTTTAACCCAGCGCAGATTAAGAGGCGACTTAATTCAAGTGTTCAAAATCATCAAAGGCATCGACAATATGAACTGTAGTAAGTACTTCACTATCGACCAATCTAATTACACGCGGGGAAACGGTTGCAAAATTATTGGTAAATCTTTTAACTCGCACGAATCTAAGAATTTCTTCTTCAATCGAGTTGTCAACTTGTGGAATGGGCTTCCCCGAGACGTTATAGACTGCAGCACCGTTGATTCATTTAAATTCCGCCTAGACAAATATCTCGCATCAAACCCGCGACTGACTGCGTTTGTAAATGAATAACTTTATCCTCCCCTCAGTTACTAACCCATATGTCCTCTACTAACATCCTAGTCCTGCCACGTTAGTGGCAGGGCAGTAGTTCCCTTTCCAATGTTCCCTTACCCACTCTAAACCACTGTTTGGACACTTGATCCTCAGTGTTTTGGAGGACAAGCAACCTAGAAGGGTCACTAGATCTGTTGTTGCTTGATTTCCTTTGTACTCCTTTGTACTCCTTTGTTGAGGAGGAGAGCTAGGAAGGATGTTAGGAAGTTTGGTTTTCCAGATAGAATGGTTGAGAAGTGGAATAAGTTACCAAAAGACCTAGTGTGTGCACAAAGTATTCAAGCTTTTTAAAGTAAAATATGATAAGTTAAAGGCTAACGGGACACTACGAGAGTAATCTCAATCCTGTAAAATACAATTAGGTAAATACACACACGGTCACGGTAGCCAAGTGACCTTAGTCACTGTACTGAGAGCGTTGGCTCTGGTGTCGGGGGTTGGCTCCCACGTACCGGCAGGGTACGTGAAGGCAAGGTCTGGACGGACCAGTCTCTGAGAACCCACTAAATCTCCTGCCCACGTCCTATTCCCTCGGGGGTATGTAGGCGTTTTCGTTAGCAGACAGGATCAGTCTGTTGATCTCTTAGGATAAGATCTAGATTAAGTGTGTGTATATTCAGCCTTATTGGCTGCCGGCTTGAAATAAACTGATTATTAGGGGTTCGACCCCTACGGGGAACCCCTATTGTAATCATTAAACCCGGTTATTCATCCAAATTCTTCTTACACGCCGGTTTTGACGCAATAACTCCAGAACCGCTTTTTGGATCGGGATCAAACTTTCACAAGAGGTGCGTTTTTGTATTGGGCAACTTTTGATATGCTAAACATCCGGCATGGCGGCCAAATAGGTCCGTGGCAGCCGATTTCCCGAAAAACTTGACGCCTAAATACCGTCTCTCCCACTCATAGGAAACGATTGGGCTTTGGCATATGGACTCCCCTACTAATGCTCCGCAAATGTTATAGAGGTTTTGCTTTTGCACGTGGGTTTTTTTCCAGTAATCTTGAAAAAACCTTGAGTTTCACTTAAAATTCAACATCTTGAAAACTGCGCCGATGATCAAAGCCATGCTTGCGTAGTTGGGTGAGGCTCGCGATTCCGAGCGTTTTGATACCAAAAGAATATAAATGGGTGGATTAGTTTGGCCGCAGCATTGAAAACTGTCTATTCTTAAATTACTTTAAAACCGTATTCGCTACCCACACAAAGTTTACCGTCTAGTCAATAGGCTTCCACGCATCCCCCAGTTTTGCTTAATAACATAGTCAATTTATTATTCAGATCTATTATTTTGTTTTATTTAACTCTCTCAAAACAGTTAGAGTCCCTACGAATTCCACCAATTATTTAGCCAACCTACCTATACATACCTACCTACCCTACCAAATAATAATGATAATTCAAATTTAGTTTTGGTGAATAGCAGAGTATTGGCTAAGGTTTTTAACAATTCCTCCCTTTGCCAAATGCTTTGTTTAATAACAATGATATGGACCTTCAGAGTTTGACAATTGCCCGTGTGACAGCCTTCACCAAGGTGTAAAAGAGGAGAGCCCACTCAATGTAATAAATCTGTTCTACAGCGATGGTGGCGCCTCTAGAGGCCAATAGGTGATAACATGTTGATCAAGCCATTTGTTTCCCTCTTGATATTGTTTATACAAACTAAGATGATACTATGCTGAAGACCACTTGCATGTATATAGTGTGAATGTACGAACAATAAGGAATTCTGAAGAATAAAACGCCTCCTCCCCATTCAGTTAATGCCTGGCAGATTTTGTTTATACCTATGAGCCGCTTGGCGGCGCTGGGTCTCGGGGAAATACACCTAAGCCTATTAAAGAGGACAATCCTTTCCTAATGCTCGTTTCCTTGCCTTGACCCTGCTATTACGAACTTTATGCTGACATAAACCTTATCTGCCCATAATAATTATGATTTAGGCTTTCAATCGTACTCCATCCTGCACATAACTCACTGCCTTAATTTAATATAACTAGTTTGGACAAGTGTAGCTCAAATATAGACTATATAACAAGATGTCTGGATTGGATTCCCTTTGCGTGTGTAGTTAGCGAGAGAGGGAGTGACTGTATCGCTAGATTCCTTTCTCAAAAGCCGCTAGAATATCCTCTCGATATTGAATAAATGCAAACCATCTCTAGAATGATGCCACAACTCTGGAATGTTTTTTGTTGGTTTGTTTTGCATGTTTTACAATGTATACTGGTTCTAGATATTTATAGAGTATCCCTGGGAGTTTTGGAAAATGGTAGCTAAATTGAAGTATGTAGCGTTAAAGTAGCTCTATTGGCAACACTAACTTACATATTTATCGTTTTCGTGTCTTTGAATATTTCGTATATACTTCATTATTGGATGTAATCATACACATACAGCTTATCTTATTAAACTCAGAGATTCCTCATTCGAAGTATATCCAAATATGATGCATGTATTTGAGCTTTGTGATACAAACCTCTATATATTTTATGAAAATACGTAATTGAACCTGCGCAGCTTTGTTTGTTTACCAGCTCAGGCCAAGACAAGACTACCCCACCTCTTCGCAAACCCCTTCGAGATATAAGACATTTTTGTCTTGCATTCTTATTGTGTATTACAAAGCAATGCTATAAGATGCCTATTTGTGTCGTTATCAAGCTATTAGATTATTAGTATCCAATTGAGTAATATACCGCCCAGACATCACGATCGCCATTCTACCCACAAAATATGTTGTGTCGCTAGGCTATTATTCTTATATTACTACCCTCTGTTCTGCTTCAGGGAAGCACTTACACTAACTCTAGGCCTAATGTATTTTTTAGCAATTTCTGCATTGCATTTTTGCTTGAGTAACATGGTTATCCCATAGTTTTACTTAAATTTTGTAGTATGTGTGATGCCAATTAGCCTATGCCAGATCCAAGTCTTTAGACATTGGCTAGTTTATACCTTTCATTACTGCAGTTAAGCACAAACTTATTTAACAATGGAAAATAATGTATAAGGAGGGCTGGGTAGGCTATTAGTATTTTGTGAAATAACTTAAATTAGGTTATACTAAACTTCATTAGGTTATTAGGCCTATGAGAAAACAGGCCTAGGCCTAGCTTAATTTTATTTCACTGCTCAACATATTTGTTTTTGTTTTTGCTGTTTAGCTCTGCATATATTCAGGTAAGCTTGGGTTTTAGTAAAATTGCATTAGGCTAGGCTACATATTTTTACTTCTATTGCAAAGCACAGGCCTACACATGCTAAAGAATTTAGCCTAGCCTACCACAATTTAGCCTAGACTGAAAAAACAAACAAAAATAGGCTAATTGCACGCTCGCAGCATTGGAGGGAGCAAATCTGTCAAGGAATAGCCTAGATGTGGAAATTTACAGCCAATTTGCTCTAGCCTTTTTTGAGATACAGAGGTTAGAGGTCGTTGAATAGGCCTACAATAATATGTTGAGGGGGTCAATCACCCCCCATGACATATGATATTGTCATCATCATATATATTGCCAGCAGGGGGCAAATAGCCTAGGCCTAGCCTAACTAAAAAAAAAAAATCGCCGTCAAAATAGACGCGAACTTATATTAACTACGGCGATCCACCATCGCCCGCACCGGCCGTCCCCCGGTTATTGTTGAGGTCCTGAGGAACTGTATGACTTCGACGAGCTCTTCCCTCCGCAGTCTCCGCATCCCATGGATCGTCGTACGGTACCTCTTCCCCTTTACATCCTATATCTGGTCGTCCTACATATGCCTCCTAAGCCTCGCCTCGTCCCGTCACTGAGCATGTGGATAGGCGTCCCTTTCTGGCTTCAAAGATGGATTCCTTCCGACAGCTCCGACTGGATTGTCTGGGGTTGGTTGATAAGGGCAGTAGGGCACCTTGCTTCAAGGCATTGCTCTGGCCCTAGTACCGCGGTTTGTAGGTCTCTGGTTCGCCACCTGATGACCTGCTATTGGGTTGTTGCCTTTACAGTTTTACGGTTCTACGAATGACCTAGAGTGAAAGTGCCACGGTGATGAATTTTAACCTTAACTATAGCCTAAACTAATTTAATTGTGACATAGGATCTCCGCGACTACGGTAGGGCCGGAGCGGGCGAGTATTCGCTTGAGGTTGCCCTTAATTAACCCCCAAGACAAGACAAGACAAAATTCTAGTGCTGGTTTTACTCAGATTTTGTGAGTTTTAATTTAGCCTAGCCTAGGCCTAAGTGTTCAGAAAATTTGCAAAATGCACCCCATACTAGCCTACCCATAGCCTAATAGGCCTAGTGATTCTTTTTCGGCAGACCACCCACAAATGTTCATATAGCCTAGGCCTAGGCTAGCCTAAGTTCTGGAATGCATATTGGAATAGCCTTCCTATAAACTGTAGGCTAGGCTACTTCCTTTTCATTTAAGTTTGATTCTTTGGAAAAATCTATTAGGCCTAGACCAGGGCAGAAAAGTAACATTTAAAATGACGTGTAAAAAGTCACCCATAAACGGCGGGCCGCTGTTATTGTAATTTGGGAGCTTATTTCGTCTGTTGATTGACTTTCCCCTTAATTGGGTCCCCTATGAATTAGCACAGATGATGATGACATACCGTATATCATAATACGTGACGGGCCGACGTGGGGGGGCAGAGCCGCAGAGACCCCCTCAACATATTTTGTGTCCCACAGTAACTTTTATTGGGATGGATGTAGTTACCGGGTGTACGGTCGTCATGTTTACATAGGGCGATCGCCGTGGTTAACTTCGCGTCTACTTTGACGGCGATTTTTTCGGTTATTTGCCCCCTGCTGGCAATATATGTGATGATGACAATATGTCATGGGAGGGGGGGGGGGTGAGGGGGGCAAAGCCCCCCCTCAACTTATTATTGTATCCAATGGCATTCAAAATAGACGGGACCATGATTGCAAAGGTCCGACGCCTCCCCCGCCGCCGTCATGTTTACATTTGTCGATCGCCGTAGTTAAGTGCGCGTCTATTTTGCTGGCGATTATTTCGGTAATTTGCCCCCTGCTGGCAATATATATGATGATGACAATATGTCATGGGGGGATGAGGGGGGGCAAAGGCCCCCGTCAACATATTATTGTATCCAAAGGCTGTCAAAATAGGTGGGAACATGATGGCAAAGGTCCGACGCCACTACGCGTAGTGTAAACAAGGCTGGCGGTACGCCCGCACTTAACATTCTTGCCGGCTACCATAGTGCAGTGGGAATATGAACATGATTAGATTATTATCCAGTATTCGAGAATTGATAATAAGTCGTAGGCGTGTGCATGAACCTTTAACCGTCTTGGTGGTGCAATGGTAAAGGTGTCTAAAAACCTGTGTGTGATAACCCAGGTTCGAATCCTGGTGAATCACATACTGTATATGCTTTCATAAATTTCATTGGAGGTGTTTGGTGTTGTGGTGAAATTAATAAAAAAATAGATTCATGCATAAAACTTATTTTCTGGAAATTAAAACCTTTATGAATAGGTTAGCCTTTAGGATAGGCCTATCGGCAAGAGTTGCGTTATCGGGCGTATCACCTGGCCGGGTATAGGCTATCCTAATGTTTACTAATTTATAGGCTATCGTACCCCTTTGAAAGGACATTAGCTGGGTAGGATGTAATTACCGGTGTATCGCCAGCCTTGTTTACACTACGCATACGCGTAGTGGCGTCGGACGCTTGCCATCGTTTTCCTGTCTATTTAGACTGCCTTTGGATACAATATAATGTTGCCATCCTTTTCCTGTCTATTTAGACTGCCTTTGCATATAATAACATGTTGAGGTTGGGCCTTGCCCCACCTCACCCCCCCATGACATATTGTCATCATCATATATATTTCCAGCAGGGGGTAAATAACCAAAATAAATCGCCGTCAAAATAGACGCGAACTTACCAACGGCGATCGACAAATGTAAATATGACGGAGGCGGCGGACGTTTGCAATCATGTTCCCGTCTATTTTGAATGCCAATGGATACAATAATATGTTCGAGGGGTGGCTTTGCCACTCCTCACCCCCCCATGTCATGTTGTGATCGTCATATTGCCAGCAGGAGGCAAATAACCGAAAAAAAATCACTGTTAAAATAGACGCGAAGTTAACCGCGGTGATGGCCCTATGTAAACATGACGACCGTACACCCGGAAACTACATCCATCCCCATTAGCCTAACCTAACAACCTTACCTAACCTATCCTAGTATTATGGATGGGGGTTGCCGCCCCCACACCCCCGCTTTGACTTAGATTTTTGGTGTATTTGTCTGTGAAGTGGGTATTTTTCAATTTGTTGATAACGCAAATCGGGATGGATGTAGAGTTCGGGCGTACGGTCGTCATTGTTTACATAGGGCGATCGCCACGCTCGCACTTACGTTCCCGTCTATTTCGACGCTATATTTTCTGCTATTTGCCCCCTGTCATTACTACATGAATACTAGGTTAGGTTAAGTTAGGTTAGGTTAGGTCAAAATAGACGGGAACATGATGGGAAAGGTCCGACGCCACTACGCGTAGTGTAAACAAGACTGCCGGTACGCCCGAATTCTACATTCTACCCCGTAAATCCTCCATGCGGACTATATGGAGAAAAATATGGCGAATCTATTGGTGCCTATTTTCCCTAATAAATTGTTTCTAATAAGGCGGATGTAGTGTCCTTGAAGATTATCTAGCATTCTTCGTGAGCAAACGAAGGGGACATCTAATAATAGACGGGAACATGATTGCAAAGGTCCGACGCCTCCCCCGCCGCCGTCATGTTTACATTTGTCGATCGCCGTGGTTAAGTTCGCGTCTATTTTGACGCCAGCTTTTCGGTAATTTGCCCCCTGCTGGCAATATATATGATGATGACAATATGCCATGGTGGGGTGAGGGGGGGAAAAGCCCCCCCTCAATATATTATTGTATACAAAGGCAGTCAAAATAGACGGGAACATGATGGCAGAGGTCCGACGCCACTACGCGTAGTGGAAACAAGGCTGGCGGTACGCCCGCACTTAACATTCTTGCCGGCTACCATAGTGCAGTGGGAATATGAACATGATTAGATTAATATCCAGTATTTGAGAATGGATAATAAGTCTTAGGCGTGTGTATAAACCTTTAACCGTCTTGGTGGTGTAATGGTTAAGGTGTCTAAAAACCTGTGTGTGATAACCCAGGTTCGAATCCTGGTGGATCACATACTGTATATGCTTTCATAAATTTCATTAGAGGTGTTTGGTGTTGTGGTGAAATTAATAAAAAAATAGATTCATGCATAAAACTTATTTTCCGGAAATTAAAACCTTTATGAATAGGTTAGCCTTTAGGCTAGGCCTATCGGCAAGAGTTGCGTTATCGGGCGTATCACCTGGCCGGGTATAGGCTATCCTAGTGTTTACTAATTTATAGGCTACCCCTTTGAAAGGACATTAGCTGGGTAGGATGTAGTTACCGGGTGTATCACCAGCCTTGTTTACACTACGCGTACGCGTAGTGGTGTCTGACGCTTGCCATCCTTTTCCTGTCTATTTAGACTGCCTTTGGATACAATAATATGTTGCCATCCTTTTCCTGTCTATTTAGACTGCCTTTGGATACAATATGTTGAGGTTGGGCTTTGCCCTCCCTCACACGCGTACGCGTAGTGGCGTCGGACGCTTGCCATCCTTTTCCTGTCTATTTAGACTGCCTTTGGATACAATAATATGTTGCCATCCTTTTCCTGTCTATTTAGACTGCCTTTGGATACAATAATATGTTGAGGTTGGGCTTTTCCCCCCCTCACCCTCCCCCATGACATATTGTCATCATCATATATATTTCCAGCAGGGGGCAAATAACCAAAATAAATCGCCGTCAAAATAGACGCGAACTTAACAACGGCGATCGACAAATGTAATCATGACGGAGGCGGTGGACGTTTGCAATCACGTTCCCGTTTATTTTGAATGCCAATGGATACAATAATATGTTGAGGGGTGGCTTTGCCACCCCTCACCCCCCCCTAGGCCTTCTCCAAGTCCATAAATGCAGCATACAACTTTGTTGCTTCTCCAGATATTTCTCCACAACACATTTCAGGGCAAAAATCTGAGCTACACATCCTATTCTCTTCCTAAGATGAATACAGTATGTTAACCGTTTCCCCAGCAATACTGACTGAAAATGCCCAAATAAATTGCAAATCATCTTCAGATTTATTTAAAATATGTAAAATTACACCAAATACCAACTACAGTAGCACAACAAACAATAAAATACACTAACCGGATAAATAAATGGAAGAAATACCCCAAAAGATTAATATGTTAACCCTTTACCCAGCAATACTGACTGAAAATGCCCAAATAGATTGAATGTGCTCTTCAGATTTATCTGAAGTATGTAAAATTACACCAAATACCAACTACATTAGCACAAAAATCAATCAAGTACACCAACAGGATAAATAAAATGTAAGAAATAGCCCTAAAGATGAATTTATCTATCTATCTATTGCCGGACGCCTTGATGCCTGAAGGGATGGCCACGAACGAAACGCCCCTATGCATCTTTGTCCCCAGTAAGTCGACGCCCCTCCTCCCATCCAGCACCGCTTTCACGCATATACTTTTTAACTCCATCCTTCTACCTCTCTCTCGATTTATGTCTCCCTCTGTTCTTCCATTTCACTTGTACACTCTCTTAGTCATTCTCTCGCTTCCCATACGTTCCACATGGCCGAACCATCTCAAGGTGTTCTTTTTCACACTTTTCAGTACATTCACACCACACCTCTCTCGTACTTCCTCATTCGTCTGTCTATCCTTCCATGTAACTCTGCACACACTTCTCAAGTAACTCATTTCCATCCCTTTCACTCTTGGTTTGAATCTCTCCAACAACGTCCATGCTTCGCTTCCGTAAGTCAGTGTCGGGATTACCACACTGTCATGCAAGGACTTCTTCAGTTCCATGCTGACCACCCTATTTCTTGTTACTGCTTTCAGCATTCCTACAACCCTCTTCCCCTGTTGCACCCTCTCCCACACTTCTTCATCCATACTCCCATCTTTACTCTGTACACTGCAAAGATACTTAAATGAGCTGACAATCTCCATAGCCTGACCGTTCAACTTCACCTCACACTCTGTGGCTTCACCCATTTCGAAGACCATAACCTTGCTCTTCCCCGCATTTACCTTCAGATTCCATTTTTCGCACACTGTTCCAAACATATTTACCAGACCCTGCAACTCCCATTCATATCGTCAGCAAACAGCAGTACACAAACATCCACTGCTCTTCCTTGAATTTCTTTTATGACTCCATCCATATATATATATATATATATATATATATATATATATATATATATATATATATATACATACAGTATGCAGGAAAATCCACAAGGAAAGAAGAAAAACACGGAGTCCCAAGCGCTTTCGTGTATTATTACATCTTCAGGGGAGGTCAGACAGACACGTGTTGCTGTGAATTTATTGCATATATACAGTATATATATATATATATATATATATATATATATATATTGAGAATATACTTCTCAATATTTGTAACTCTCATGCTTTGTGGGTTAGAATTAAATGAAATCAATTTCAACCCGAGTTGCGTCGGGACACTCAAAAATCTGTGTATGGTATTCTGGAAATATGGATCCTACAACTAGGTTTGAATTGAAATATATTCGCCTAGTGGGTTTCCCTTCTCCCTAACATAAATAGGATAGAAGGCTGAGTGTCTTTTAGACTGCCGTGGTGTAATTGATTAAAGCGTCGGCTATCGTTCTGATGGTCGATGGTTCGATCCCCACTGAGAGACTAGAAACATATATATATATATATATATCGGTATATATTTAACAACCATGGGGACATCATATACCCTTGTTTTAACCCAACATTCAGATCAAAGAAGTAGCTCTGTTCATTCTCCACACATACTGACGTCTTTGCACCCTCATAATTATATACTCCACACTACTTTCAGCCAGGGCTGTTCAGCCAGGCTGCCTAGGGAACAATAACAACAACTGCTTTCAGCAACTTACCATCTGCTCCGTATATGCTTCCTTCCCTTATCAGCGATACACCAACATCCACTGCTCTTCCTTGTATTTCTTTTATGACTCCATCCATATACTGTATATATAGAACAACCATCGGGACATCACACACCCTTGCTTTACCAAACATTCAGATCAAAGAACTCCCTCTGTTCATTCTCCACACGTACTGATACCTTTGCACTCTCATACATACTCTTCACTGCTTTCAGCAACTTGCCATCTACTCCATATATTCTCAGTACTTTCCACATACCTTCTCTATCAACTCTGTCATTCCACTCGTTGCCTTCCCTTATTAGTGGTACACCAACATCCACTGCTCATCCATGCATTTCTTTTATGACTCCATCCATATGCTGTACAGTATATATTGAACAACCACGGGGACATCACACACCATTTCTTTAACCCAAAATTCAGATCAAAGAACTCGCTCTGTTCATTCTCAACACATACTGACACCTTTGCACCCTCATACATGCTTTTCACTGCTTTCAGCAACTTGCTATCTACTCCGTATATTCCAAGTACTTTCTACATACCGGTACCTTCTCTATCAACTCTGTCATAGGCCTTCTCCAAGTCCATGAAGGCAGCATACAACTTTTGTCCCTTCTCAAGATATTTCTTCACAACATACTTCAGGGCAAAGATCTGAGCTACACATCTTCTTCCCTTCCTATGATGAATACTGTATGTTAACCGTTTCCCCAGCAATACTGACTGAAAATGCCCAAATATATTGCATGTGCTCTTCTGATCTATCTAAAATATGTAAAATTATACCAAATACCAACTACATTAGCACAAAAATCAATCAATCACAGAAACAGGATAAAAACATAGAATAAATACCCCAAAAGATGAATACGTTAACCCTTTCCCCAGCAATACTTACTGAACATGCACAAATAAATTGCATGTGCTCTTCAGATTTAGCTGAAATATGTAAAATTACACCAAATACTAACTACATTAGCACAAAAATCAATCAAGTACACCAACAGGATAAATAAAATGTAAGAAATAGCCCTAAAGATGAATTTATCTATCTATCTATTGCCGGACGCCTTGATGCCTGAAGGGGTGGCCACGAACGAAACGCCCCTATGCATCTCTGTCCCCAGTAAGTCGACGCCCCTCCTCCCATCCAGCACCGCTTTCACGCATATACTTTTTAACTCCATCCTTCTACCTCTCTCTCGATCTATGTCTCCCTCTGTCCTTCCATTTCACTTGTACACTCTCTTAGTCATTTTCTCGCTTCCCATACGTTCCACATGGCCGAACCATCTCAAGGTGTTCTTTTTCACACTTTCCAGTACATTCACACCACACCACTCTCGTACTTCCTCATTCGTCTGTCTATCCTTCCATGTAACTCTGCAAACACTTCTCAAGTAACTCATTTCCATCCCTTTCACTCTTGGTTTGAATCTCTCCAACAACGTCCATGCTTCGCTTCCGTAAGTCAGTGTCGGGATTACCACACTGTCATGCAAGGACTTCTTCAGTTCCATGCTGACCACCCTATTTCTTGTTACTGCTTTCAGCATTCCTACAACCCTCTTCCCCTGTTGCACCCTCTCCCACACTTCTTCATCCATACTCCCATCTTTACTCTGTACACTGCAAAGATACTTAAATGAGCTCACAATCTCCATAGCCTGACCGTTCAACTTCACCTCACACTCTGTGGCTTCACCCCTTTCGAAGACCATAACCTTGCTCTTCCCTGCATTTACCTTCAGATTCCATTTTTCGCACACTGTTCCAAACATATTTACCAGACCCTGCAACTCCCATTCATATCGTCAGCAAACAGCAGTACACAAACATCCACTGCTCGTCTTTGAATTTATTTTATGACTCCATCCATATATATATATATATATATATATATATATATATATATATATATACATACAGCATGCAGGAAAATCCACAAGGAAAGAAGAAAAACACAGAGTCCCAAGCGCTTTCGTGTATTATTACATCTTCAGGGGAGGTCAGACAGACACGTGTTGCTGTGACTTTATTGCATATATACAGTATATATATATATATATATATATATATATATATATATATATATATATATATACCGGTATATATTTAACAACCATGGGGACATCATATACCCTTGTTTTAACCCAACATTCAGATCAAAGAAGTAACTCTGTTCATTCTCCACACATACTGACGCCTTTGCACCCTCATAATTATATACTCCACACTACTTTCAGCCAGGCAGCCTAGGGAACAATAACAACAACTGCTTTCAGCAACTTACCATCTTCTCCGTATATGCTTCCTTCCCTTATCAGCGATACACCAACATCCACTGCTCTTCCTTGTATTTCTTTTATGACTCCATCCATATACTGTATATATAGACCAACCATCGGGACATCACACACCCTTGCTTTACCAAACATTCAGATCAAAGAGCTCCCTCTGTTCATTCTCCACACGTACTGATACCTTTGCACTCTCATACATACTCTTCACTGCTTTCAGCAACTTGCCATCTACTCCATATATTCTCAGTACTTTCCACATACCTTCTCTATCAACTCTGTCATTCCACTCGTTGCCTTCCCTTATTAGTGGTACACCAACATCCACTGCTCATCCTTACATTTCTTTTATGACTCCATCCATATACAGTACAGTATATATTGAACAACCACGGGGACATCACACACCATTTCTTTAACCCAAAATTCAGATCAAAGAACTCGCTCTGTTCATTCTCAACACATACTGACACCTTTGCACCCTCATACATGTTTTTCACTGCTTTCAGCAACTTGCTATCTACTCCGTATATTCCAAGTACAGCAGTCCCTCGAATTTTGCGTCTTTCAAATTTGCGAAATTTCGATTTTGCGAACGGGACCCAAGATTTGACCATTTTTGCGGGACTTGATATGTGCGATATTACTTGAGTTTTGCGGGTGGCGCTCAATGATACGGGGTTTCCGCACTATTTTTCTGGGGGGAGGGGTATGAGGGTCGTGACGTCGGGCCGCCCTGCGGCCCATTGTTTACTGTTTATAGATTCTCCCACGCTCCAATATGTTCTCACGCTCTCGCATAATCGACTTCCTTGGGCAAAATTGAAGTGTTCCCTGGGTCCCCTGAATCTGTATTTCTGTGTTTTTCTTTATTGTAGGATGTATAATTAAGTGTATGTGTCATAATGTGTGTACAAACAAGGACGAAAATCACCAAAAAATAGGCCCTCGATGATGAGATGTCGACCATATTCAATTAATCCCATAAGGTTAGTTATTTGAAATTTGCAATTTTGAATTTTGCGGCCTGCAATGTCGACCATATTCTCGCAAAATTCGAGGGAGTACTGTACTTTCTACATACCGGTACCTTCTCTATCAACTCTGTCATAGGCCTTCTCCAAGTCCATGAAGGCAGCATACAACTTTTGTCCCTTCTCAAGATATTTCTTCACAACATATTTCAGGGCAAAGATCTGAGCTACACATCCTCTTCCCTTCCTATGATGAATACTGTATGTTAACCGTTTCCCCAGCAATACTGACTGAAAATGCCCAAATATATTGCATGTGCTCTTCTGATTTATCTAAAATATGTAAAATTATACCAAATACCAACTACATTAGTACAAAAATCAATCAATCACAGAAACAGGATAAAAACATAGAATAAATACCCCAAAAGATGAATACGTTAACCCTTTCCCCAGCAATGCTTACTGAACATGCACAAATAAATTGCATGTGCTCTTCAGATTTAGCTGAAATATGTAAAATTACACCAAATACTAACTACATTAGCACAAAAATCAATCAAGCACTTTAACAGGATAAATAAAATGGAAGAAATAGCCCAAAAACGAATTTATCTATAGCCTACCGGTATATATTGCCGGACACCTTGATCCCCGAAGGGGTGACCACGAACAAAACGCCTGCGTATTTCAAGCTCGCTTGAGTTATCACTCGATCGTCTTTTAGAGCTTTTTGGCCTGGGGTAATTACCACACCATTGCATCATAAGGAGTTTGAGTGGGTTAAATTGCTAGATACATAGAGGAAGAGGAATGCCAAGTAAAGATAAACAAAAATATATAAGATATTTTTAACATGAGATTGCTTATAATAATTTGTACCTCTGTAGTTTCTCCATGGCTAACCAAAAAGGTCACATTCCTAAAAAGGCCAAGCTTCTGTACAGAAAAAAGGCCACACACCATTACCCTTATGGTGACCCTATCATCAAATAATCAAAACAACCACACTTCTTAACCCAATTCCCGCGGGGCCCCTCATATGACGGAGACGATTTTGTAGCCTGTGAGCCAGGCCAGCTTTTGCAAGCAGCACGGATGGACGTCAGCCGGAGCCTACAGGCTCCGCCACGACACTGAGGTTTGTGTGAGAGAGAGCTCACTTATGTGCAGCGTCACACATAGCGAAAACAGAAAATAATTGGTAATTTTTTGCGATTTCGCCTATCGGATTTGGTAATTTTTAGCAATTTTGCCCTTCGTTTGCAAGTCCTTACAAGAAAACCAGACGTCGTACAGGGATGATTCAGGAGTAATTTGAAAGCTATTACCGTACTTTCACGAATACATAATTGTATTACGCTCTGGCTTTTGCTTATGCATGAAAATGAGCAGGGAATGAAGGCAATTTTGGGCAATTATGCCTACTCGTACAGGATTAATAGCTTTAACCAAAATGGTCACACTCCTTAATGGTCTAAGTGGCCATAGCCAAAATGGCTACACTATATTCCTTCTGTACTTTCTCCATGCTCGATAAGATACATGATATTTTGATATATGTGACACAGCCCTTGTATCCAACACAATACCCTGCGTGCAACCCCGCTCGAACCCCGCACAACGTTGCTTGCAACTTTAATTATTATTATTATTATTATTATTATTATTATTATTATTATTATCATTATTATTATTATTATTACACACACAAACACGTCGCTAGCCGAACTGAAAATTCAAGATGTAGCCTACCTTAACAATATTATTTGCGAGCTATAAAGATCGTCAAAAGTACCCGACTGGGATACACAGCCATCGCAAAAATGTCTCGTGTGACACTGGTTCAAATGTACAATAGCAATCAGTAAGACTCCGTGGGATACTTGCGGTGATTGTTGATGCGATATCCGGACTGCATTCAAGAGTGCAGGGAGTAATGGTACGTGTGGTGGGGGGACATCCTCTTGTTTATTGTCCCCCTCTGAATGCAGGAGTCAGATGGGGTGGATGTTCTACCTTCATCTCTTTTCAACATTTGCATGGACAACTGGGACGGGTAGTGGACAATATGGAGCCGCTATGAACGTTTCATCAATCTCAAGTTTGCCCATTGTGATTGTGTATACATATTATAAGGAGTGAAAGGTAAAGCGTAGAGTAATCCTAGCTGCGCGTTACCGTGATCATATTTATATAGTTGCCCTTTGGACCCTGTGGTGGGTGAATAGTACGTCACCCAATCTGGTACAAAGGGGACTATTTCATATTATCCAGATTACCATGGATTTCCTAAGGTATCCCAGATGGAAGGAGAAAGCCCATTCGTCTCGTCCTGCTCGGGAATCGAACTCGAGCCGAATGTGCCACTGATGAATATACAATTAAATCTTAATTTGTCTTGGATAACATTTTAAACAATTAAACGGTGACTTGTTGGATGTTGAAATGTGCCCAAGATATAGAGGTCTTGAAAAAAAAAAAAAAAATGGTGATCAGGTTCACAATAATGAAGGGTCGGGCAAGAATATCAGTAGTCGCCTTGGCTTGGCATATGAAGTTACCTAGTTATAGCATTGTACTACAGTATACATTTTAATAAAGAAAAGGGCAATGCGAAATATCTGCAAGACACTCCTCAAGACGGTTTTAAACAGTTAGTTGAATATTATTACTATAGGAAGATGGTGAGAGAGAGAGAAGGTGGGGGGGTATTGGGTGGATATTAGGACTGAATGGGGAGGAAAGGGGAAGGCGGTTGGGGATAGGGTAAGAAATAGGATGGAGGGAGGACAGTGAACGAAAAGCATAATTCCTATAGTTATGTAATGGGGTGAGTGAAGAGAATGGCAAGATATAGTGGATGAAATGACAGTGAGTGGAGAAGGGGAAAAGAGTGAGGCAAGGGGATACCAAGGTGAAGGGGATATAATCAAGAGAGGGGAGGGGAGGGGTAGGAAGAGGGGAAGATAGGAGGAGGGAGAATGTTAGGCCTACATAATAAGTACCGGTAGGCTACATTTCTAGTGGGTGACCTAGATATGGAAAATGAAGAGAGGGAAGGACAAAAGGGACGAGGAGGAAGGGGGAATACAAACATGTGCAGAAAGGGTTAATGTACTGCACACATGTAGGTAAAGGGAGAGGGGGTAGATATTACTAAGCGGAGAGGCTGACAGGTGTAATAAGGGCAGAAATGATAGGGCATTGTAGTGTAGATGACTGGCTCGGGTGGGGGTGAAAAGGGGGAAGTATGTGGACAATGAGATATATGGAATAGGTACCGGTAATGTCCCAGTTCGGCCCATTCCAGGAAGGGATAGTTGAGAACAATAGTGTATGGAGAGAGAGGGGAAAGGACTGGATGAGAGAGGAAAAGGGGATGGGGAAGTGGAAAGGGAGGAGTAGAGACGGGTCAGCGAGGGGAAGGGGGGAGAAAGGAGTACAAACAGAGATGAAAACGATAGATGCAGAGAAAGGAGTAGAAGTAGGCTTATAGACGGAAAGGATGGAAAGGGAGGGAAAACGAATAAGGACAAGGAAGGGAAAATAGTGGACAATGGGTGGGGGAGGGGGTGACCAAAGGGAGGGGGAATACTGGACAACAAGGTGAGAGGGTGACCAAGGGAAGGGGAGGGGAGGGGGGGGGGGGGGGTAAATACTGGACAAGGTGATGGGGAGTGACCAATGGGAGGGGAGGGGGAGGTACGCGCGTGCGGTGTTCAGGCTGAGTGGTTTGCACGTGCTACCAGCCCACCGTAACACCGCAGTCACTCCATGTACACCCTTATGTGCACCTGTATGTACAACCGCAGGCAAACCCATACATACAAAACTTACATGTGCACCTTTCCTTTAACGTACAGTTGGTCAAAGTTTCAGCTGACCCACCCTCGCTCTGGGGCTCGCAGAATTATCTGGCAATACTGGTGTAGGAAGGTGTGTCTTACAAAGATTGGGATTGGTAGATCTGATTTCAGCTATACTGTAGGCCCTATCATTGTTAGAACATAATACTAAACAAGGGAAAGTAAGCCTATCTCAAATAAAAATGCATACATCGCTATGTATGATCCCGAACATTCACCCAAAGTTCGTAGATTTGCTTAATTATTCAAGTTATTATATCCACTGATTGGCAACGCATATAAAACCTGCTGGCTGCCACAACATACTTTACTCGATTTTATAAGAATACATATTTTTGTTTTATTGGTGGCTGCTTAATGAAGGAGCATTTAGTCTTCACAAAGTGAACATTACATAGTCTAATTTGCAGTAATATACAGGACAGACACAGGTAACACATTAATGGTAATTGGTATCCCTGCACCACTACACGAGTATTGCCAGCTAATTCTGCGAGCCCCAGAGCGAGGGTGGGTCAGCTGGAACTTTGACCAACTGTACATGGTTCGTAGGTTTGTATATTCGTTTTCAAATGTTATGTGTGACGTCAGTGACTAACTAGAACACTACCAGTAGGCCTATCTTGAATATCGTGAATATCGAGTAAAACTATTACGGATAAACATAGGAGTGAGGGATGGGGATATCTTCCAGTGTTAAGCAAATGGTACGGTAGGGTACTAGGATGAATATAATTGTTGACCATATTGCATCAAAATTAACATACTTATTCTCGAAACCTTATATTATCACACAGACGAATACACATAAATGATAACAGTCTTGCACTACTTCACACCTCTGGCGTTGTGTAGCATAATATATATTACGATACTTTACAGCTAATTTATATACAATGTCGCTAGAATAGTTACGTCCAAAACTTACGTGGCATGGATTTTAAAACCTTTGGTAAATTAAAAACAAGTGTTAGCCTACTCATTAACGCGCATCGCCTATCCACCCCGCACTGCCTCAGTGGACGGCTGGAACCGCATGAAACATTATTAGATAATTATATAACATACTGGATATGAAATACTATGTTTCGGATGTGAATCTTTTGGGTATGACACATACTGTAATTGGATTAATAACGTCTTGGTTACAAAATGCAATATTCTGGGTAATAAACGGCTTAAGTTGGGTTGGAAAAGTCACGTAATGTTCAGGGTAGTTACGAAAATATTTGAGTAAAAATTTCTTATATGAAATGTCTTCGGTAGGCTATGAAAAATAGTATTTACCGGAGCGGAACTTACTTGGTACGAAATCGGAAGTTTTGGGTTATATTTTTTTTTTTTTTTTTTTTAACCGAGCAACCTAACCTAACTTAAACTAATCAGCCTAACCAGTACCGGTACTATGTAAATCTCGGCTGAATTACACAAAAGCCACGGGGATAATACCTAGACTGGGATTGCAGGCATTCTTTCTGCAAGATATACTGTATGCACAGAATATAGTCAAAGGTTGTGTGTGTGTGTGTGTGTGTGTGTGAGAGAGAGAGAGAGAGAACTATGATCAGAGCTATTGTCAGATTTGGGAAAAGTGTGGTCTTAAAAAGTGTCTCTGGGTAGCTTACATGTTGTGCACAAGGTTACATTTATTCTCCAATTGAGGCACCTTGATAATTATGTCATATATGTATATATATATATATATATATATACCGGTATATATATATATACGGTATATATATATATATTTTTTTTTTTTTTTTTTTTTTTTTTTAATGACTCATACATCATTCCTATGTATGTCATTAATGCCGCAAATTATATTAATTTTCATTACACTTCTTGGGCTAAATAAGGGTGGAAGGAAAATAGGCGGCCATCTTGAATTCTTGAATTGGTGGAAAACTTTTGTTCTCAATTTTCCACCGTATTATTAGTATTTTGTTATCCTCTATATCAATGGTAAGACCAGTGGGGGCGGCAGACCCCAGGTTAGGTTAGGTTAATGACAAAATATGGTGGTGATGGTGGGGGGGTCTTAAAAGCCCCGGTTAAATACTAATTTCCAAAGCTATGGACATATATGACAGCAAAATATAGGGCACAACTATCGAAATGTTTGAGTTGGAGGATAAAAACTAACCTTGACCCATGTCGTACTGGCTTGGTTAAATTTAAGAGATCAAAATAGTAACGATCCAATTAATGCTCAACAGTATCGGTATTTAATTACTGCCCAACAAATAACGCAGGTGGGTCAAGTGTTTGGTTGCTTCAATGGCTACCAATAATAAACAATGCAGTCCCCTACAGAAGTAGCATAAAAATAACTACATGAAAGTGTGGTAATCCCGACATTGACAGACGGATGTGATGTATGGACATTGTTGGAGAGAAATAAATCAAGAGTGAGAAATTAGTTGAGAAGTGTGTGTAGTCACAAAGATAGATGAATAAGGGAATAAGGGAGTAAAAGAGTAATGCGGTGTGGATGTGCTGGAGAGTGTAAAGAGGAACACCTTGAGGGGTTTGGTCAATGTGGACTGTGGAGTGTATGATGAGTGAGAGCTAGTTACTTAAACTATGACTTCAAAGGCTATCAACCATTCTGGATTTTATGCCAGCACATTGTAAGTCAAGAATAGCATCAGGAGCCCCTTTTGTAGGACTCCAATCCCTTAAGTGAGAGAATGACTAAAAGTGTAGGCTATGGAGTGAGGTGGAATGGCAGAGAGGAAGAAGCAGCGCAGCCAGTCCGAGAGTGAGAGGAAGGCATGAGTTTCAGAGGTAGCCTACGTATAGTATATGAATGAAATTGGTGGTGTAGGAACACACAGACTGCCAGGAGCATGGAGGCGATTCATTTGTGGCCATCTCCTTGCCCTTGGGGACCAGCGCATTTGGCAATATAGTACCGTACAATAAGCAAGAGAAACTTGGGCACAACAAATCGCATGATTCGCATCCCTGCCTGACGTAGGTTCAACACCATACCATATATTTCTTACATTACAGTGATGTCATTGGTCAATTTAGTTTCACAATACTATTAAAAAAAAGTATTCATACCAGTGTACCTTAGTAGCCTATATGGTGCAATACATAAAGAAATACAAGACGTACGACAAAACGAACATTTAACAATCTACTTCAAACCAAACACTAATGCTGTGTCAATATATGTCAAACAACTCTTTAAGCAATAGAAGCTATAACCAGATGCTCACATAACTACATTAAACTATAGCCACTGAAAGAAGCACTTCTGGCAATAAATAACTTGCATAGTACAATTTAGGCGATAATATGAGGGTGAAAATAATAACACCAACAATCGCACATACCAAGCACCACTCGATGTAAAGGGACAGGACCAGGGGCGACTAATGTAAAATTATATGGCAACAATTACTGTATTAGTAAAAACATTTATTGTAATTTTTGTCACTGTTTCCTCGTAGTAGGCTATAATTTCTATATATGATTTTTGTATTAATTATGGTGGTATAGAAGATACATTATTATTAGCTTAGTAATTACAGTAGGCTGCCTGTATATGAGTTGGGGGATGATCTCTAGTGGTATATTACTTAACACCGTGAAGCGAATCTCGGGGAAGTGCTATTAATAAGGTGCTATACTTCCCGAACTGCAACTGAAGTTACTGAACTGATCGATCCTTTTAGTTCCCTTTTGATTTGCTCCACCCAATGTTCGATTTTGATAGATAAATCTAACCGCACTACAGTGCTGTTCCAAAATACACTGATATGACATAGGTTATAGTGCAGAAATATCAAGGTCTAAACGTTATCATAAGTTATAAGCACTAGAAAGTATTCTTGTGTTCTAACCAACTGCAAAAGAAGACAATAAGCAGTCTGTTACGGTACTTATTCATTTAATATTATTTCTAGTTTTCATTCTTTTTCTGTATTAGGAAGCTTAGCCTATTCACCTTCACAAAATTGCAATTTAGAAATACGACGATACACACATAGGTCTAGCCTATAGGTAGCTGTCTATTATATTATTTTCGCATTACATTATCCAAAGCTCTTCAAAATGCTTAAAACAAAATTTACAAATGCAGTCGGCTCATTGTTTCTATTGCATAGTTTATTTGAATTACATAAACTAGAATCCATTATAATGAAATCCAATAATGATAAAATGCTCAGCGTACTCTAGTGTTGAGTTTCTTACGGTTTGCAAAACCATCACCACAACATGAAAATGTTTGTTATTCCATTTACCATTCCAGATGCCAAAGTAATATACTATAAACTCAAATGGCGGGTTCAAGGGAGAAATAAAAATTTATAGTAGGCCTATAAGTGATGCAGTACAACAACTGCGAATAACATTGCGCAACAAAGCCCACGCACCACTGCCAGGCGTAGGTGAAGTTCTATACGCGACTGTATTTATTAATTCTAAAGATATTTCTATCAAAATTAAACACTTGTCAGAGTAATATAAGAACACCAGTCATGTCAGAGTGCATTAGCATACAGTGTACAGGCTAAGAAAATACGAATACACAGGGTAAAATAAATTGTCCAAGTCCAAGCTCTCCCACGTTATGAAGGATACATGTAAACAAACCTGACAATCGAAAACTCACAAATATATAGGCCTACAGTACAATATGGCAAGATGTTCATTGACTCACCTTCACCTATGGCCACAGACCGAAGCACTGGCGACCACGTACAGGCGATAGTAACTAATTAAGGAGATATTGAAGAGAAAAGCAAAAACACTACACCTCACACGCCGAACACTCGAGGTAAATGGACTGCGGAAGGGGTGACGAATGTAAATGTTTGCGTGGGTATGTACAGGGATCTTTAGTATAAACTGTTATTGTATTACTTTGAAGTATTATTTTTGTAGTATAAGTAGGATATACAATATAATGTTTATATCAATACGTGTTTTAAGAAATATCGTGATTCATGAGGCCTCTGATTAGTTCAGTTCAGTTCAGATCAGATCAGATGAAGTATTGAGGGATAAGCCTTTGCAACGGCACCTCTTATTTACATTCTACTTTTCCTATTTTTCTGAAGCGTGTAGAGAGGGGAGAAGGGGTGTTGGAGAGAGAGGAAGCTGTTGTAGTGGCTTTGTTATGTGTGTTTAGTATGTATACGTCGTCAGGATGTTCCCTGACTGGGTGCGAGCATGTGAAACATGCTAGGACGTACTACCACACCCACTAAATGTCCGCCGTGGTATCCAGAAGTACTCAGAAACTCGTAGATCGCTGTACGACCACGATAACACTGATAAACGTTCGATTATAATTCGATTACATTTTGTTTTGCTGTTTGTAGCTGTTGTCGGCGTTGCCGTATTCGTTTATTAACAACACGTAAAGGTTTCGTGTATATATTATTCTTGTAAGTTATCATTCATGGATTGTGAGAATTGTCAAAGGATGAGTTACTAAAGGCAAATTAATTCTTACATTTTAAATTAAATTATACGTGCTTGCAGGTAGTTGTCAAACAAGCAGTGACAAAATTGCCAACATGTGTTTAGCCTTTCTACTTAGTAGGCTACCACCACGGGATCCAGATGGCGTTAGGTGTAATTCGAAGTAGGCTAATTACAGAATGACAAGGAACCGTTGCTGTGCTTCCCGGGATATACTAATACCACGTTAATATAATCACGAGGTTTTATAGCCTATCATATCCCGGGGTGCAAAGATAATGGACAATTTTCTCTCTGTGATATATAGCCTATGCATTTGGTTTGAGCCATTGAGCCAAGCCACATAGGTTTAATGATGCGATACTATAAGGTTAGTATGATCCTTTGATATTGGTTTAAGTAACTTGGGTGAAACACAGCAACGATTAACCATAGTTCAGCTTCATTCATCTATATATTTATTGTCAGACGCCTCGATCCCTGATGGGGTGGGCACGAATGAATCGGCTACATGCTCCTCTGATATCTGAATTCCGGGAGTATAATTTTGTTTAATTAATATCATTGGGAGGTGTTTGGTGTTGGAAGTGAAATTAATTAATTGGATTATCCCTTCTCCCGCCCAACATCACTTTCACTCATTTACCTCCCGACTTCATCCCGCCATATCACACTCACTCTCACTCTCTCTCTCTCTCAGTATAGTAGCCGACAGTACTGTCATGCATCGACTTATCAAACATATTTAGTCCTCATCGTGGGCGTTCAGACGCTATGAAAAACCCGTAGAATTTTAATATTAGGTAAATAATTATTGACACATTTTTAATCTAGAATAGCTTCGACCATTAGTATTAGTCTTAGGGTGCAATAGGCTATGTACAAATATTTTGTCTGTCAGTATTTTGTCTGAAAGATTTTCCAGTTGGCTTTTTCGACTATTTAGTCTCTTTCTGTTTCCAGGATGAGTGTGATCTCCAAGGAAAACTATATAATTGAAATAGTTGTCACAATTTAATTTGCACAAACAAAATGCCCTTATTTACATACTGCAAGCATACGTTCAAAGCAGGCAACAATAAAAATGCCTCACATACCAGATAAAATAATTATATAAACTGATATTCATTTTGCCCATTACTCAGGAGTGGTATAAACGTCTACCCTAAGCAGTTGTATCACTCCTGAAGATTTATTTAAATTCCTTCTTCATATCTTGGCACAATACCCATGCCATACCTTCCACATTCCCCTGAACAACCTTCGCGTTCTATATTACCCTTGAGCAGCTCTTTTCGGATCCTAAAATCAAACCTAAAACTAAAACTTCACAATACCCAAGTGGCGCCGCCCTAAAGGGAGAGACTGCAGCAGTATGTTCGGTCTATTTTAAATTAATATTATTTGTTTTTATTTTCATACGTTCATAAAGGTATCATGGTTTATTTATATATTAGGTATAAACTTTCATGATCGACACAATTAACATAATAAACCAGACAGAAAAAAGTAACAATTCATGACCTATTGACGAAGTGCCCAGTTGCATTATTATCCAAGTATAGCACCTTGCATTATCTCATTATATCTGTTTATTGTAGTTGTTGATAGTATGTGCTCATTGGTGTATATTATTTAGTCTGTTTATTGGCAGGCTATTCCAAAACATATTAACAATTTTAGACGAACTCTGATCAGCACCTCCACTAAATTGCTACCAACATAGAAATTATGAAGATTGCTTACAACTTAAGGGCTTCACTGATGCCACCCAGCTCCACAATTCCACCTTAATGAACCTCCCCAAAAGTGACTTATGCAACAGAATGAAGGCTACACCATCTCTGCCCTAAGTATAGAGAAGGGAGACCTTGGAAAACCATCTACTGATTCCTGGCTAGCGCATGCTTCCGAGCCATAAGGACAATACTGTAGGCCTATAAGTCTGTTGCTCCCCCTGTGTGTGGTTACCCTTCTTGCTCACAACTCGCCAACCGAGGCCTCTGAACAAACTACCATGACCTCCCCGGAACCCATGTCACCCATTCTGAGTTGAGCAGCCACACCGAGCAGAGCTACATATCCTCCTCTCTTCACCACCACCACAATGCCTCCCGCAACTTCCACACTCGTTGCCGGCACTGTAAAGTGGTTTAATGTGAAGAAGGGCTTTGGATTTATCACCAGGGATGACAACAGCACTGATATTTTTGTACACCACAAAAATATTAAGAAAAACAACCCCAGGAAGTCTGTATCCTCTCTAGGTGACGGAGAGAGGGTAGAATTCCACACCAAAACAGGGGCAAGAGGTCCTGAGGCCACTCTGGTCACAGGACCTAGGGGCAAAACAGTCAAGGACTCACATCATGCCCGAGATTTGAAGGAGAGGCAGGGTATTATGAAAAAAGGTTGACAGACTAAAGAGCATGGACATGCCTAATGATATATCAATTAAGATCGATATTATCATCAGGACGGCCGTGGCTCTTGCTGGAGGAAACAACTCACAGATTGACAGACTGAAACCTCAGAAATCGCCTGGCCCCGATGAGGTATATGCCAGAGTATTAAAAGAATGCAGAGATGAGTTAAGTTACCCATTAACATTTCTTTTTAACAATTCATTAGAAACAGGTATAGTTCCAGAAGCTTGGAAACTTGCAAATGTAGTTCCGATTTTCAAAAAAGGTGATAAATCAATAGCATCCAATTACCGTCCCATTAGTCTCACTTCAATCATAGGAAAGCTACTAGAGTCAATAATTGCTAGAAAAATGAGAAACCACTTAGAAACATTTAACTTAATCAATTCTTCTCAGCATGGATTCACTCAGGGACGTTCTTGCCTTACTAATTTGCTTAGTTTTTTCTCAGAGGTATATGAAGCAGTAGATAATGACAAGGCATACGATATATATTTAGATTTCAGTAAAGCTTTCGACAGAGTCCCTCATGAGAGATTGATGAGAAAGGTTGAGGCACATGGAATAGGTGGGGCGTTGTTGGGATGGATTAGGTCATGGCTAATTGGTAGGAAACAGAGAGTCAGCATAAATGGTACCAAGTCAGAGTGGGGAGCAGTCAAAAGTGGTGTCCCCCAGGGATCGGTATTAGGTCCCCTGTTGTTTCTTATATACATAAATGACCTAGATTTAGGTATAACTAGTAGGATAAGTAAATTCGCAGACGATACTAAAATGGGGAGATCAATTGATTCAGATAACGATATAGAGTGCCTCCAAAGGGATCTAGATACCTTACATGAATGGTCAGTAAATTGGCAGATGAAGTTTAACATTGACAAATGCAAGGTATTAAAGATAGGGAAGATGCAAACAAATGTTAAATATAAACTAGCTAATTTAGAATTAGAAAATTCAGACTGCGAGAAAGATCTAGGTGTGTTTGTTAGCAATGATTTGAAGCCTAGAAAACAGTGTATAGGCGTTCGTAATAAGGCAAACAGGATTCTCGGGTTCATCTCTAGAGTGTGAGTAACAGAACTGCTGATGTTATCTTAAAACTTTACTTGTCATTAGTGAGACCCCATATGGATTATGCTGTCCAATTTTGGTGTCCTTATTACAGAATGGACATAGATTCATTGGAGAGAGTACAGCGTAGAATGACAAAAATGATCCATAATATTAGAAATCTTCCGTATGAAGAAAGGTTGAAGAAATTAGGTTTACATTCGTTAGAGAGACGCAGAGTTAGAGGGGATATGATAGAGGTGTTCAAGTGGGTTAGTGGGATTAACAAAGGGGACATGACAAATGTACTAAAGCTCAGTGATAGCGAAAGAACTCGTACCAATGGTTTCAAATTAGATAAATTTCGTTTCAGAAAAGATATAGGCAAATATTGGTTTGGTAACAGAGTTGTAGATGGGTGGAATGGACTACCAAGTGCTATAGTGGGATCTAAAACTGTAGGGAGCTTTAAGATAAAATTGGATAAGCATATGGACGAGAAGGGTTGGGTGTGAAGGGGGATCAGCCGGGTTGGGCCAATCAGCGCTCTGCAGACCCCCATAATCCTGCGTTAATCTCTAACCGTTTTGGTAAGATGATCCTCAGGGTATTAGAGTGTTGAGCCTATAATTGGGCTTTGTAATTGATTTGGGGTTGTGTGGGACAGGGATCTGCCTTGCTTAGGCCAATCGGCTTTCTGCAGACTCCCATTTTCTTATGTTCTTAACTCCCTCCTCCAGCAATACCTACCTGCCCTCCTTCAGGCCAACAATCTCCCAGGTATTCTTGTACCAGCAGGGTTGTTGGACAATGCCCAGAGGGGTCCTGTCAGACAGAGACCTACTCCACAGAGGCGCTTGACCATCAAAGCGCCTCTAAACAGAAAAAACTGTCCCCCTGGACCTGAAGCAGAAATTTCCAGAAGCTGATCCTGTAGAAGCTACTGGAGAAGCTGCTGAAGAAACCAACTCAACTCCGACACCTGCAGCAGAAGCAGAAGAGGCGATGGAGGAGACCCCTGCAGTCAACACCAACCCACCTGCAGAGCCTCCTTCACCTCCTTCAAAACCAAAAAAAGGTGCCTCCATGCCCCTCATTGAAATCGAACCAGTGAGACAGGTAGAGAAGAAACCAGACACCCCCAAGACCCCTCACCAATTGTTCTTGGATATCTGCCTACCACACCTGAATAAGGACCACAACATGACTATGAGTTATGCTTACGAGGACTGCGTCCCACCTGAATACAACGGATTCCTGAGCTACTGCATGTTGGACTGGAAGAAGGAAGGCTGCAATTGCTATTTTCACACAAAAGGCAAATACAACTACATCGAATGCAGCATAACAGTGAAGCAAGCTCTGAAGCAAGGCTTCCCGGACCTCCCGAGGAAGTAATATCACCACCACCACCCATCACCCTCACCAACACCTCATCACCAGCGGGCTACTAGTACGGGACTCCCAGTCGGGCCGGGAGGATAAATATATGGCCATAAATTCCCTACCCGTACAATAGCCCACAGTTCCAGCCTCTCAGCTCTCGACCCACTGCCTCCCTGGTCGGGTCCAGCCGTCTTCGCAGTAATGCCGATCTCCCACTCAAGAAAACCATCAGGCAGCTCCAGTTAAGCCTGGACACCTTTTTCTCCTCCTAAAACTCACTTCATCCAACTAATTCTTGTCCTATCCCCACTTCCTCCTAACCCCCTGTCACTACTCAATTTGACTTGACTGACTTGTCACCCATCAAAAAAAAAAAAATATATATATACAGTATATATATATATATATATATATATATATATATATATATATATATATATAAATAAATAAACTAGCTGTCCCGAAACAGTAGCCTGCACTGTGTCCAACACTGACGTGTCACCAACTGTTAAATCTCAGTATCATAACAATCTAGTTATGTTTTTTCTTGAAAGAAGACCACAATTAGGTGAATGGTTTATTTTTCATGAGATTTGTGTTTCCATTCTCTCTTATTATATAAATATATATTAAATGAGTAGCCAACTTCATCACCAACCAGCATTCTAATAAACTCCATCAATGACACCATTTCTTTGTCTCTATAGATACAGACGAATTACTGGCTATATTATCAACCTACTGTTTACTACACTCGTCGCCTTCCAGCAACCTAGCAAAACCACTCACATTGCCACTAATGACGAAGAATTTATCACCCCTTTAATCTTCATGTTTCTAATCTAAATGTTGTTATACTCCCAGCGTAGCCTAGTGGATTAACCCGAGGAGCATGTAATTGCATATTGAGAAACGTAGTTATATGCTAATTAATTACCTTCGATTCTGACAGAATTAGTTATATTTACCATATACAGCATTATTTCTTTTCCACTTGCATTTATTTTACTTATATGATGAACATATGAGCCTTGAAGAGCATTAAAAGAAGTGGGAAAAGCATTTGGGTGGTGAAAAACTTATATTTTCGCCGCCCGGTCATGACTTGGGGCGGCATACTGAGTGGCCCGAGAGTGATCTCACAGTTTTAAAGGGTCTCTAAATGATGCAACCCTCTCTCCCAGCTTGCCTGACGATAATTTGTGCGGAAAGTAACAAATAAATTATGAAAATAAGAGGGAAAATAGCTGATAATTGAGGAGGGGGGAAAAGGTGGGGAATTGGGGGTTAAGACACATATTCATGAGTATGACATATTCCTTTGTTTTGAGAGCCCCTGGGGCATTTTGGAAGTTTTTGTTTTCATGGTCTTGCTTCCATGAGGGGTATCGCATTCACTATAGGCTACACATACTTCTGTGAGGCATATTGTACTTGCCAGGTTAAAGCATGGACACTCATCCTGACTGTCAGTGGTTTGAGTCAGTCTGGGAATATATAAACATTTAGTAGCACACGTGTATTTGTGAGATACACTTGATATTAATAACTCTCGTATTTGGCAGAGTAAGAATTTAATTAAATACACTAAAACCCGAGTTGCGTGGGGGTACTTGTAAAAATCCCTGTATGGTATCCTGGATCATGGATCCTATGACTCGTGTATGAATTAAAATATATTCTCCAAGTAGGATTTCCCTTCTCCTTAATATAAATAGGAAAAGGTTAAGTATCCTTTATCACGCTGTAGTACAAAGGAGTACAAAGGAAATCAAGCAACAACAGATCTAGTGACCCTTCCAGGTTGCTTGTCCTCCAAAACACTGAGGATCAAGTGTCCAAACAGTGGTTTAGAGTGGGTAAGGGAACATTGGAAAGGGAATTACTGCCCTGGAACTAATGTCCGTGGCACGATTAGGAAGTTAGTAGGGGACAGATGGGTTAGTAACTGAGGGGGGGATAAAATAAAGTTATTCATTTACAAACGCAGTCAGTCGCTGGTTTGATGCGAGATATTTGTCTAGGCGGAGTTTAAATTAATCAACGGTGATGCAGTCTATAACGTTTCGGGGAAGCCCATTCCACAAGTTGACAACTCGATTGAAGAAGAAATTCTTAGATTCGTGTGAGTTAAAAGATTTACCAATAATTTTGCAACCGTTTCCCCGCGTGTAATTAGATTGGTCGATAGTGAAGTACTTACTACAGCTCATATTGTCGATGCCTTTGATGATTTTGAACACTTGAATTAAGTCACCTCTTAATCAGCGCTGGGTTAAAGGAAATAGATTTAATTCTCTAAGACGCTCTTCGTATGGTTTGTTCTTTAAGCTAGGTATCATTTTGGTAACTCTACATTGAACTCGTTCTAGCTTGTTTATATCTTTTTGGTAATAAGGGCACCAGGATTGAACGCAGTATTCCAGAAGAGGGCAGACTAAGGAATTGTAAAGGGTTAGGATAACTTCTTTGGATTTATGCTCAAATGACCTGCCTATAAAGCCAATTATTTTGTTTGCCTTCTTAACAACTTCTGAACATTGTTGACTCGGTTTTAGGTTACTCGATATTGTTACTCCCAGATCGGTTTCTCTGTTTACATTCTTAAGCTGAGTGCCATTCATCGAATAGTTTGCTTTCTCATTTAGGTATCCGATATGTAGTACTTTACATTTATCCGCATTGAAACTCATTTGCCAAATTTGGGCCCAACATGACAATTTATCTAGATTGTGTTGCATATCGTCAACTTGTTCTTTTGAGAGTACGCTATTTGCAATTTTTGTATCGTCAGCAAATTTTGAGATTGTACAGGTGAGACCCTCATCTATGTCGTTGATGTAAATTAGAAAGAGAATTGGTCCTAGTACCGATCCCTGGGGTACCCCGCTACTTACATTGGTCCATTTAGATGCCTTACCGTTTATGACTACTCTTTGCTTTCTGTCGCTGAGCCAATTTTCTATCCATTTCAACACACCGTCTTGTATTCCATGCGTTTTTAGTTTTAGCAGTAAACGTTTGTGGGGAACTTTGTCAAAGGCCTTTTGAAAATCAAGGTATATAATATCTACAGCTTTACTCTCATCGTAGAGGTTGAGGATATCGTGGAAGAAGTCTAAGAGGTTTGTTAAACAGGAACGTTTTTTACGAAAGGAAAGCCGTATTGAGTATCTTTAAGTATGTTATTTTCCTCTAAGTGATTTACGAGTCTGTCTCGTATGACCGTTTCTAGCATTTTACATACAACTGAGGTTAAGCTAATTGGACGATAGTTACTGGGTAGGGATTTGCTGCCTTTTTTGAATATCGGTGTTACGTTGGCTAGCTTCCACTGATCAGGCATAGTTCCAGACTGCAAGGATTTATTGAATAGTAATGTCAGTGGTTTGGAGAGCTCATCCTTAGCTTCCTTTAGAACTCTAGGCGAGATTGTATCAGGTCCAGGCGTTTTATTTACCTTGAGTTTATCTAAACAATTCAATACTTCTCTCTATATAACGGTGATATTGCTTAGAACATCTGAATTATCAATCTGAATCGGCGATGGTGTAGGGATATCACTGAGGTCTTCTGTTGTAAAAACTGATGCAAAGAAGGTATTGAGGGCATTACTCATTTGTACTTCGTCTTTGGTGTATTCTCCATTTTCATCGACTAACGGTCCAACAGTTGAAGTAACTACTTTTTTCTTTCTGATATAACTATAGAATTCTTTCGGGTTTGTTTTACTTTGATTCGCAATATGTAACTCTAAAGTCTTTTTACTTTGCTTAATTAACTTTTTGGCTTTGCGTCGTAGCTCTACAAATTTCACCCGTTCTTCGTCATTTTGTGAGGATTTTAATCTATCATTAGCAAATTTTTTAGCAAGCAGGCAGTTTGAAATATCTTTATTCCACCATTTGGGCTTATTATTATGGCCTGGACGCCGTATTTTCGATGGTATGCAGTCTTGCACTGCTTTTAGGTAAGTGGTTTCGAATAACTTCCAAGATGTATTTATGTCGTTATTGTTAATTAAAAGGCTCCAGTCAGTTTCTTTAAACATAGCTCTAAGTTTATGGAAGTTTGCTTTCTTGAAATTAGGGACTTTTTCTATGCTACTATTTGGTTCGTTACTAGTAAACTTTAAAGTGAAAGTTATCGTATGATGGTCGCTGTTACTGAATTCATCACCAACATTCAAATTCTCTATTAATTCTTCTTTTGTTGCAAGTACAATGTCAAGAACGTTATTACCACGGGTCGTCGTTCGAACAAATTGATAAAGCGAACTCTCTTGCAAGTTCGTATACAAGTCATATCCGGAGTGTGAAGTAAGAGTATCGCCCCACTTGGTCACAGGTAAATTAAAGTCGCCAAAAATTACGGTATCTTGTGAGTTACTTACATCTGCAATTTGTTCGTAAATTTATCGGTCAGTTTGCACTGATTGAGCTGGAGGTATGTATATTAATGCAAGTATTATTTGTGTACCTTTATTATTCTTTATTAGCACAAAAGATGCGTCGACGTTCACAATTTGAGGTTTTGACAAGAGGGTAGGGTTAAGACTTTCTTTGATATAAAGTAAAACGCCACCTCCATTTCGATTTATTTGGCTTTTCTCAAACATTACATAACCGGGAAGTGAATACTCTGCTAAAAAGTCTCTATCTTCTGTATTGAGCCAAGATTCTGTTATGCCAATCACATCATAATTTTCTGTAAACACTAGCTCCTCTAAATCTGAAAAATTATTGCGTATGCTATGAGCGTTTGCATAGAAAACCTTTAAATTTGTTATATTAGAACTCACGGAACGCTCTCACGGAACGCTCTTTAATAATATTTTTGGTTCTTGTCAGATCTACATTTATGTTCATGGCTGTCCTCGGTCCTCGCTGTCTTCGGTCCTTATCGCTGGTGGTCCTCGTTTGCCTCTGTTTTTTTCTTGGCGTTGGATGATTAATGTACTGGATTAAAGTGTGGACAGTCGTCCTGACTATATATATATACTGTATATATATATATATACAGTATATATATATATATATATATATATATATATATATATATATATATACTGTATATACAAATAATCTCTTGTGTCAACATTGAGAGAGAGACGGGCAGGAATGTGGTGTTGCAGGTGATAGGTGGGTATAATACAGTGGGAGGGGTGGGGTAGTGGGAGGATGAGGCTGGCCACTGAATGAAACACTACCCCCTGAGAACCCAAGGTATAGTGGTCTGTCAGGGACGACGTCTGCCCTCCTCTCCTCTCATAGCCTTCAAGATTCTCACGCCTTACCTGTCTCCCTCTCTCCTGTCTCTCTCTCTCTCTCTCTCTGTCTTTTCTTCTCGTTCTCTCTCTCTCATTATGCTCATCCTATCCTGATTCCTCGATGATTACTCCTACTCTTTTCTCTTCTAGGCAGCAGATTTCACCGCTCTACCTTACTCCTCTCTCTCTCTCTCTCTCTCTCTCTCTCTCTCTCTCTCTCTCTCTCTCTCTCTCTCTCTCAATGTATATAATTGTCAAAGGTTTAAAACTTGTACGGCCCGCGCCGCCTGAAGTGTGAATAAGGCAAGGGTGTTGTTTTTATATTTGTACATCTGGTTGTTTGTCTATGTATATGTAAAATGTCTTGCGAACTGATGAATAGAATTTTATGAAACTTGGTCAGTATCTGTACTTGGTACCTAAATAGATCCCAATAACTATTTCTCAACATTGGATGACACTCATACCCCACCCATTGGGGGATGGGAGCCTTGACCCACATGCATTAATATTTTTTTTTTTTTTTTTTTTTTTTTTTTTAAGAGACAATGAACGGAGGAAGGAAAAACACAGATAAAACAAAAAGGTCCATGTGCCTAAAGGCATCCTCCATTCATAAAATGTTTGTAACAACTGGATTTAAACATTTGTTGATTGTAAGTTTGTGGAAAGCAATTCGAGGGAAGTGAATTCCAAAGAGTAGTAGCTCTGGGGATAAATGAATTCTGATAAGCAGAAGTTCTGCATTGTGGAGGAGAAAGTGTAAATTCATGGGCGCTCTCAGCTGCCCTAGTTCTACGGGGAAAGATGTGGAGAGGCGGCACAATTGAAGCAAGTTCCTCGGAACAATTGCTGTAAAAATATCTGTAGAATAATGCAAGGGATGCAACGTTTCTTCGTATGGCTAATGTAGGAAGGTCCTGTGTGATTGCAGGGTTATTGATTAATCTAATAGCTTTATTTTGAATTTTGTCCAACTGCCTCAATGCAACCACTCCACTTCCACCCCACAGAGGTGAACAGTAATCCATCTGAGAGCGCACATGACTTTTATATATTACGGCCAACTGCTCGTCAGTGAAGAATTCTCGAACTCTGTACAGGAGTCCCAGTTTTTTAGAGGCATTCTTAGCAATGCTTCTAACATAATGTGTCCAGCTCAAGTTAGTAGTTAATGTTACACCGAGAATGTCAATACTAGGGGAAGTGGGAAGATTTACATCATTAAAAAATATATGGGAGTCAGTGAGATTCTGTCGGTTAGAAAATTGAATGTACTTGGTTTTCTGTGCATTAAAGGAAACTAGATTCTCTTGTCCCCATTCATTAATTCTAGAAAGGTCCTGGTTCAGAGAAATTGCAGATATGGTATTATATCTCAGACTACTGCAATCAATAATGCAATACTCGGTAACTACATGTTTTGGGTAAATATACATGCTTGATTTAATATTATAATTGATTATTCGCATGAATCTATATATAATTATGTATTTGTGCCTGCATAACTTTCCGCTTGCAAGATTTCCCCAACAGTAAGGCTTACTATAACGGAATATAACATTAATTCTAGTTGAGAGGTACATCTGGTTAACAGGGGGGGGGGGGAATTCTGGACCCCCCCTCTTCCTCAAGTTTAGCCCCATTAGTTTTGAGATTTTAAGACATTCGCCCTATTAGTTTGGCGATTTTAAGACCTTTGGTGCCATTTACGTCTCGATTTTTTTCTTGGTGAGTGATAACATGCCTGCAATTTAGGAGACTGCGGAATATTTATAACGAAAAATTTACACATTTATCTCCAAGGGAGGGCTTTGGGGTATTATTTTTAAAGTTTAATTATAGTCTAGGGAGGAAACTAAGAAGAAAAAAGGAATAAATAAGTAAATAAATTAATAAAGAAAGAATTACAAATCTTGCGTTAACGTTTTGTGAATATTAGATCACTTCCCGGCTACCACCCCACCCCCATTATAGACCAACTCGTGCCCCCTAATGGTGGGGTCACACATTCACGTATATTGCTCCCGTCAGCTCCCGTCTTTTGTAAACGAAGGTATATTGGTAGTTGGCAACCGATTACATAAAACGTAAGGGCATAATACGCAAAACGTAAATGAAATTGCGGCCAGTCGGGGGGGTACTCACGCATGGCGAGAGTAGAAACGAGTAGCCCACGTGGGTCGGGAATGTTGTGGGTGCGGCCGAGGCCGCGCGGTTGTTGATTCGAGTGGAATCAAATACGTGGCTCGCCCTCACGTATGTCAAAAGACGGGAAAGCTTACGACCACCGACCGGGCCACCACGGCCGTCTGACGGGAGCAGCCCCGTCAGACGTAGCAGCTCGCCCGTCAGACGTAGCCGCTCGCCCGTCAGACGTGAGCTGCTCCCGTCCATCGTGGAAAGTTCCAGTCGAACGTGGAAGTTTACGTTCGTTTGGCAACACCGCCGCACTGCGTTTTTTTTTTTTTTTTTTTTTTTTCTATGTGATTGAGAGAGGCAAAAGGCATAACTGCCTATAGCGAGTGCCTCCCCCATAGTTGAAAGAGTGACAGGGCCAAAATCAAGGGACGTTCGAGCCAAAATGCCTGGACACACGGAGTTTGAAGCAATTTAAGTCATAGGAAGAGGGAAAGACTGATTCTGGGAGAGAGTTCCAGAGCTCAGCTGTTGAGTAGAAGAAAGTTTGAGAGTAACGTTTCACTCTTGGGTTGGAGAGTTGCACAGAGTAGGGGTGGATTTGAGTTGCAAGACGGGTACCACGTGCCCTACGAAAAGAAGGTGGTATGCACTGGGATAGCTCTGAGGAACACTGATTATTATAGTAGCGATAGAATAGCGAGAGAGATGCAACATTGCGGCGGAGAGAGAGAGGTTGCAGAGAGTTGGTGAGTGGACGGGAGTTAATGATACGAAAGGCCTTCCTTTCAACTTTGTCTAGGAGAGTGGTGTGAGAGGAACCTCCCCACACATGTGAACAATACTCAATACAAGGGCGCACTATGAGCAAGAAGCTGTGCAGGGGAAAAGAACCCCCTAAGGCGGTTGAGCACACCCAGCTTCTGGGAGGCTGCCTTAGCAAGACTGGTAATATGGTCCTTCCAAATGAGAGCAGAAGAAAAAGAGACACCAAGAATATTGAGAGAAGATGAAGGGTTGATTTTTGTATTGTTGAAGAATAAGGGATAGTCCGCTGGGAGATCCTGACGGGTAGATAGATGGAGAAATTGGGTTTTGGAAGCATTAAAGTTAACAAGGTTTTCTCTGCCCCAATTGGAAATAGTATTTAGATCAGAATTTAAGAGTTCTATGGCTTCATTACGTTTGTCGTTGAGGGATTGCTGGCTGGGGCGTTCTGAAAAACTAATGGAGTAGTGTAAGGTTGAGTCGTCTGCGTATGAATGGATGGGAATTAAGGTACAGTTAAGGAGATCATTTATAAAAATTAGAAAGAGAATAGGAGATAGGACAGAGCCCTGAGGAACACCAGAGTTTATAGGGTGAGGAAGTGAACAATGGCCGTCCACAACTGCGGCTATGGAACGGCCGGAAAGGAAATTAGAGACAAAGGCACAGATGGAGGGATAGAAACCGAAGGAGGGTAGTTTAGAAATTAAAGATTTATGCCAGACTCTATCGAAGGCTTTCGATATGTCTAGTGCAATAGAAAAAGTCTCACCGAAGTCCCGAAAGGAGGATGACCAAGAGTTAGTAAGATATGAAAGAAGATCACCAGTAGAGCGATCCTTAAGGAAGCCATACTGGCGATCTGAGAGCAGATTATGAGAAGAGAAATGCTTAAGAAATTTGGAAGCAAGAATAGTTTCAAAAACTTTAGAAAGACAAGAGATAAGAGCAATTGGACCATAGTTGGAGGGTTGAGAGCAGTCACCCTTCTTTGGGACAGGTTGAATGTGAGCAAACTTCCAGCATGAAGGGAAGACGTTAGAGGATAAACAGAGACGAAAGAGTTTGCCTAGGCAGGGAGTCAGCACGGAAGCACAGTTTTTGAGAACAACAGGAGGAACACCGTCCGGACCGTACGCCTTATTAGTGTTAAGCCCAGAGAGGGTAGAAAGTACATCTTTAGAAGAGATTAGGATATTAGGCATAAGTAAGAGAGAGGAGGGCGGAGAGGGAGGAATAGCACCGGAATCATCCAAGGTAGAGTTTCTAGCAAAAGTTTGAGCGAAGAGTTTAGCTTTGTCAGAGGAAGAAGTGATGGTTGTGCCATCAGAGTGGGAAAGGGGAGGGAAAGACGAGGAAGAGAAATTGTTGGAGAGGTTTTTGGCTAGATGCCAGAAAGCTTGGGAAGAGCTAGAGTTGGATAGTTCAGTGCATTTATTATTGATGAAAGAGTGTTTGGCAAGTCGAAGAACAGATTTGGCTTGATTCCGGGCAGAAACATATGAAGAATGAGAGTCTTGAGTTTTAAGGCGTCGGTACCGTTTGAATGCTTCCTCCTTATTGCGGACAGCAGTAGAACAGGCGTGAGTAAACCAAGATTTTTTAGCATTAGTCTGAGAGAAAGAGAATGGAATGTATGCTTCCATGCCCGATAGGATTACCTCGGTAATGCGTTCAGCACTCTCCGAGGGTCCCCGGCCATGGAAGCAGAAATAATTCCATGGGAAATCAAAGAAGTACTGCCGAAGAGCCTCCCAGTCGGCAGCGCCAAAGTGCCACAAGCGCCGCCGGCTAGGAGGATCGGGTGGCCGTACTGGAGAGATAGGACAGGTGACAGAGATAAGTTTATGGTCGGAGGAGCCCAAAGGAGAGAAAAGATCGACAGTATAAGAAGAAGGGTTAGAAGTTAGAAACAGGTCAAGTATGTTGGGTCGATCTCCGATGCGATCCGGGATACGGGTGGGTTGCTGAACTAACTGCTCTAGGTCATTTAGGATAGAAAAGACGTAGGCTTGTTCACCAGGTGGATCAGTAGTGTGAGAGGAGAGCCATTGGCGGTGGTGAACGTTGAAATCTCCTAAGATGGAGATTTCTGAGAAAGGAGAAATGGATAGAATGTGTTCCACTGTAGAGTTTAGATAGTCAAAGAATTTGGGAAAGTTGGTAGAGTTAGGGGAAAGATAGACAGCACAGAAATATTTAGTAAGAGAATGACAGGAAAGTTTGAGCCATAAAGTTGAGAATTCAGAGGAGTCGAAATCGGGAACACGAGAGCAAGTGAGTTTGTTGTGCACATATGCACAACATCCGCCTTTGGCTTTGAAAATAGGATAGAGAAAGTAGGAGGATACAGAGAAGGGGTTGCTGGATGTTGCAACAGACACCTGAGTTTCGGTGAGGAAGAGAAGATCAGGTTTGTAGGAGGAGAGATGGTGCTCAACAGTGAAAGTTAGAGGAAAGTCCGCGAATGTTGCAGAAATTAATAGAAAGAGTAACAGGCCGAGGTCCAGGTAATTGTGTGGGGTCGTCAGGGGATTGTCGGTCGGGTGAGGGGGCATTTATGGTCCCCCCCCCCATGGGGACTCCGAGGCTGGGCTAGAATTCATCATTTTGTTTTTTTTTAATTTTGGTGTGGAGGAATGAAGTGTGGTGTGCATGTTTAGTGAAGTGGATAGGAGGAGGAGGTGTTTGTGAGAGCTAGCTGGATTGCTCTCAGTGTAAATGAGGCACAAAGAAAATCAGTAAGAGAGGCCAAGTAAATGAAACAGGAGTTCCAGCGACTCTTTATCACATGCCTATAACCTCACCTGGGTCTAGCCCTGATCGATTGGTGCCTACAATCTCCCCACTGTTGCCGGGAAGACGCGGCAACATCGTACGGGGGGTATATAGGGACAACGGGAGGTACTGCCGTCATACCTCTCACCACACCACGACACGTGACACCGTGACACATTCCACAATCTCATCAAATAGTTGTTTGTCTACCCGGGTGAAGTTCTTGTACAGTAGTGGACATTCTCTGGCCAACTCTTGCATGAGGTTCTCATAATGGCCATGTTCAGGCCTCCGTTGTAGATATGGCCACACCCACACTGTCCTCTTGGTCCTTTCCTTCTTCTTCTCTTGTTCCTCTTGATGGATGGAGTTTGCTATTGCAAGTAGTTTTAAGACTTCTATGTAGGCAAGGATGCATTGTATGAGCCGCGTGTTATGCCTAATCTCCGGTTTGATTAAGGAGTTCACAAATTTGAACTCCTCCAGGATGAATTCCGTGATGTTGTTCATGGTGCAGAGGAATGAGTGGGAATGGGAAAGGTGTGGCCAGTCCTGCCCTTTTGTACTTCCCAGATTGCAACCCCGACAGACGTGGTTGACAAAGACTGTCTTTGTCTGTGTTTGGTCAGACGGGGTGTGCCTACGATTGGCCGGAACCGGTCCAGGTACGACCTAACAAATCCCAAGACATGCGGCCTCAGCTACGCCGGTCTTGTGGGGGCGTGGCATGGGCGTGGCCTGTGTTCCCGCAAATCGGGCAGCCCATGCGGTCGAACGGGGCTATGCTTACGCACATCGCAAACACGTACGTAGTTCAATACGACTCCATTACGTCTGACGTAACACTGGCCCCGTTACGGTACGTCTGTCGGGAAGTGCAATAATCGTGGTAAGAACGGGCGTTCATGGCAGGAACTACTCGCGTCTTTACATAAATTGGCGATTACGCCGGACGGGAGCTGACGGGAGCAATATACGTGAATGTGTGACCCCACCATAACCCCTCATGTCGGACATCAGTGGTGCAGTCAGACATTCTCGCATCTACATTTGTGAAGGCTAGTATCTAATTATCATGATCCAGCTGATTATATAGTACTGGTTACAGACAACACTCACAACCACAGCCACTCCAACAGTTCAGTAACATTCACTATGCACTTCACACACTATACAGTATATAAGGGGAGCTGTTACAAAATGTTCCATGTTTTTGTTTTTAGTTTTCTTCCTGGCCGTCCATCAAGCTTTAGATAAAATACCCCCAATCGTGCTAGATGTGTACATTTTTTGCTATCGCTCACCAGGAAAATATCAGCACCTAAATGGTATGAAAGATCTTAAAATTGACTAAGAAATGGGGCAAGAGGTCTTAAAATCGCCAAACTTATAGGGCGAACGTCTTAATATCTCAAAACTAATGGTGCTAAACATAAGGGAAAAGGGGTTCCAGAAAAGAAAGAACTCCCCTTAATTTCCGTCATTCACTTGATCTAATCAGCCTAATCACACGAAAGTTCGGCCTTAGACCAAAAACTAAACTCATGCTGGAAATGTGTGTTCTGATGACCTAGTTGTCAGTGTTGATAGCGCACAGTATACACCTTAAAATAGTATAACATAACAGGCCATATATTGCCATATTAATATAAAATAATGGCGCATATAGAGATAAACCAATACCATAAGTTACCTTGCAGGGGGCTAGTAATCCTCCTCCCCTTGTACGATTCTCCTAATCGACGAGACAGAGTCGATTTCAGAGAAGCCTTGCCTAAACTGAATAGGATGTCCTTGTCCGCTGCATCGCACCATAACATCATAATTATCAAGTACGGTAGCGGTAATATGTCATGTCTCAGCTGTTTTTATGTTTTTTGTTTTGTTTTTTTTCTTCTATATTCTAACTACTCCCTCTCGGGCATAGGCTGAGAGCCTGTACATTCCACCGCTCAACACGGTGAAGCCCGTGAGGTCTTGTTCCAGTCTGGGGAGTGAGACATGTGAAGCATCCATCATGGCTCGAAGCAGCTCCATTTCTGAAGCGGCTGGTTGCTTCGTTCAAGTGCTTCACCGTCTCACCCTCCAGACTCAGACCCTCACTCTCAGAACGCCACCTATTGAGCAGTGAACTCACTAGGTGAGTTTGGCTCGTTATGTGCTGTATTAATGTCTGTCAAATGTTGAAAAGGGTGGGCAAGTGTAGGATTATATTCTATATCTCCCTAGAAAGAAGAAAATAATGCTTAGATATTGCTGATAAATTATTGATCCGAATATACTTGGTGCTGAGACACATATTTGGCCGACTGCACACCACATCTCCCGTACCCGTACCGTAACATGATGATGTGTCCAAATACATGGAACTGCATCAACAGGAGTCTAAATAATTCCATGGCCCAGGGCGAAAATCGATCCCAGCACAGAGGATTTTTAGCTACGGTTCATGCTACAATACAATTGTCTTGTTGTTGTGGAGATGTTATTTCGGTATGATAAACATAGTCTTGAATTCTCCTATAATATACTTGCCATGTGTTGGATATTATGATGATGGTTTGACCCCCTTGGATGGTACCAATTCCTGTGATTTCGGGATATGACCCCAAGACTACCTCCCTCTCCCAGTAATGAAGGAGGAGCGCTTATTAACCCCTTAAGTAGTAGTGCACCAGCAGTTGCACGATTCAGAGCTTTGTATAGCCTTGGGCTCATATTTAAAATTCTGGTGTTCGAATCTCACTGGTAGTTAATGTATGCGTGCATGACAGTAAGTTATTGTTGTTGTTGTTGTTGTTGTCTTAATTAGCAAGTGAATGTGTGAAGGTGGTTATTTGTATATCTTGGCCACCCAAACCAAGTATCTGATGACTTCTGTGAGGTGTCTATGATTATTACTAGTGTGTTGAAAGTTACCTGTCGTGTGGAACCGGGTCTTGGGGGGGCCGCTGGTTAGCCTTGGTCCACGGTGAGAGGATGGAAGGCACGGAGATAGATAGATTGATTGATAAATAGCAGGAGAAATGGTTTATTATATATATATATATATATATATATACATACATACTGTATATATATATATATATATATGCAGGAAAATCTACAAAGAAGGAAGAAACACGCGGAGTCCCAAGCGCTTTCGTGTATTACATCTTCAGGGGAGGTCAGGCAGAGAATTATCTGTAAATATATACAGTATATATATATATATATATATATAGGGGAGGTGTGGTGGTGTGGTCATGCCACTGGATTGGTAATCCAATGGTCCCGGATTCGAATCCTGATGTATCAATGGGAAGATATTATTGGGATGGAATTTGTGCTGTACCTAGTAGTATCAGTGCATTACCACAAAGCCCACCGATATGCCAAAAAAACAATACCCTCATTGGTCCCTGATTAAAAAGCACTGTATGAATATGCCCATATTCAAAATATACTACAGGGGGCAATGCCTAGTGAGTTCATTGCTCAATAGGTGGCGTTCTGAGAGTGAAGGTCCGAGTTTAGGGGATGAAACAGTGGAGAACTGAGGTGAGGCATCTTCAGAGATTGGGCTGCTTCGAGCCGTGGGTGGGCAACCGGGCCCCGTTCATCTTGCGAAGGAAAGGTAGTGGGGCTGGTTGCATCTCCAAGTGCTTCACATGTCTCACTCCCCTAGACTGGAACGAGACCTCACGTACCATTGAATGTACGGCTGAATGTAAAGTCTTTCAGCCTATGCCTGAGAATTAGTAGTTGGAATTAAAAAAAAATTACTTGGGTGCTATAGGAATCAACAATGAAGAGTAAGGTAAAGTGAGGGGAGATGAACTGGTTGTAAGGAGACAACTGATGTGAGCAGACAAGGGTGAGGTGATGAGTGGACATAAAGCAGGTCAGCCACAAGGGAGACAGCTCACACAATAATAAAAAAGGTGAGACACAACTCCACGGAAAAAATAAATCAAAGGTATAAACAGGTAAATTTAATAATATTGGATATATTGCTGATGAGTTACCTTTGGTAATTATATACCTTTCTATCCTTTTTCTAGATGGGTTTATCACTACTAACAGATATATAAACGACAAATTGTTAAATATTATTAAAAGACATACTGTTGTACAACGTAAAACAGATGAACATAGAGAATGCAAGTCGTCTTGCCTTTCTTATAACTGGAAGAATTAGTGAATGATGAACATCTTTATTGCAATACTACTGTTTCACCTATCACATTGGGCTGTAGGTTAGTTAACAGCATCGTGAGGCTCAGTTGATTTGCTTTGCTTGCTTTGTGTATTACCCCTTGAGTGTATCTCGCTAACTCGACCCTTGATAGCCAAAGTCTGGAGCATATGGCAGACATAACACACGAACATGGGTCATTGGTATCTGCGTTACCACTACAGTATACACGAGGTGGAATGCGCAAGGTCTGGATGAAATAATGTCAAGACCTGAGACGGGGCAATGAATTAGATACAGTAAGGCTGAGAGAGAGGAAAATAATAGCCAAGGAGGATAGCGAGTGGCAAGACAGACAGATAGGGTCAAACAGACATGTGGTGCAAATAGACTAATGAGACAGACAAATAGGTGAAAGGTTAGAGATACCATCAGGTAAGGTAGGTCGAAAGGTGAGAGAGTCGGACTGATATGATTAACTTACAGGCGAAACAGGTAGGTCAGACAGACAGATGACACGCAAACATCATGTAACACAAGCAAACAAACAAGTGACACAAACAGATGAACAAGAGACACAAATAGATAGCTAGACAGGTGACACATAAACAGATGACCCAACAAGACAGGTAACACACAGTCACATACGATAAGAGAGAAAGCATGGTGTCACAGACAGACAGACAGGTGATACACAGACATATGGCACACGCAGGAGAACAAGTGACACGGAAACGGTGACACATACACAAAATTATGTAACATGAATTTAAATACAGGTAACACAAACGTATGAAAAGGGAATATACACTACAGATAGACATATGACGCACACAAGCAGACATACATTAACCTAGGTTAAAGAGAGATAAGGGGGGTCAGAGGTAGATAAGATGTACAGGTGACACATAAAGATAGACAGACAAATAATACAAGTAGACAGAGAGACAGGCATATAAACACACAGGTAACACAATGAGACAGACAGGTGAACCTGACAGACAAACACACACACAATCCTCCAGGTGAGCGAGAGAGAGAGGGGACACCTGAGCCTGGGAACTGGCAGGAACCACCTCTCACTAGCCAGGTCTTGGTCGCCCACATCCTACCCAATGAGAGATGGTCCGGGGTAACATGATGACTCTGTGGGGTGGTGGGGAGGATATGTGGTGGTGGGGGAGGCGAGATTTGGGGTGAGATGTGGTGGTGATGATGTGGTGGTGGTAGAGGAGATGTGGTGGTGGGGGACAGGAGATTTGGGGGGAGATGTGGTGGTGGTGGAGGAGAGATTAGGGGGAAGATGTGGTGATGGGTAGATGTGGTAGTGGGGTAGATGTGTTGGTGGGGTAGATGTGTTGGTGGGATAGATGTGTTGGTGGGATAGATGTGTTGGTGGTGGGGTAGATGTGTTGGTGGGATAGATGTGTTGGTGGTGGGGTAGATGTGTTGGTGGGATAGATGTGTTGGTGGGGTAGATGTGTTGGTGGGGTAGATGTGTTGGTGGGATAGATCTGTTGGTGGGATAGATGTGTTGGTGGGGTAGATGTGTTGGTGGGATATATGTGTTGGTGGTGGGGTAGATGTGGTGGTGGTGGGGAAGATGTGTTGGTGGGATAGATGTGTTGGTGGGATAGATGTGTTGGTGGTGGGGTAGATGTGTTGGTGGTGGGGTAGATGTGTTGGTGGGGTAGATGTGTTGGCGGGATAGATGTGTTGGTGGGATAGATGTGTTGGTGGGATAGATGTGTTGGTGGGATAGATGTGTTGGTGGTGGGATAGATGTGTTGGTGGGATAGATGTGTTGGTGGGATAGATGTGTTGGTTGGGGTAGATGTGTTGGTGGGGTAGATTTGTTGGTGGGATAGATGTGTTGGTGGTGGGGTAGATGTGTTGGTGGTGGGGTAGATGTGTTGGTGGTGAGGTAGATGTGTTGGTGGTGGGGTAGATTTGTTGGTGGGATAGATGTGTTTGTGGTGGGGTAGATGCGTTGGTGGTGGGGTAGATGTGTTGGTGGTGGGGTAGATTTGTTGGTGGGATAGATGTGTTGGTGGTGGGGTAGATGTGTTGGTGGTGGGGTAGCTTTGTTGGTGGTGGGGTAGATGTGTTGGTGGTGGGGTAGATGTGTTGGTGGTGGGGTAGATTTGTTGGTGGGATAGATGTGTTGGTGGTGGGGTAGATGTGTTGGTGGTGGGGTAGATGTGTTGGTGGGATAGATGTGTTGGTGGTGGGGTAGATGTGTTGGTGGTGGGGTAGATGTGTTGGTGGGATAGATCTGTTTTGATAGATGTGTTGGTGGTAGATGTGTTGGTGGTAGATGTGTTGGTGGGATAGATGTGTTGGTGGGTGTTGTGGTGGGATAGATGTGTTGGTGGTGGGTAGATGTGTTGGTGGGATAGATGTGTTGGTTGGGGTAATGTGTTGGTGGGTAGATGTGGTGGTGGGGTAGATGGTGGTGGGGTAGATGTGTTGGTGGTGGGATAGATGTGTTGGTGGGGGGGTGTTGGGTGGGATAGATGTGGTGGTGGGATAGATGTGTTGGTGGGGGGTAGATGTGTTGGTGGTGGGGTAGATTTGTTGGTGGGATAGATGTGTTGGTGGTGGGGTAGATGTGTGGTGGGGTAGATGTGTTGGTGGTGAGGTAGATGTGTTGGTGGTGGGGTAGATTTGTTGGTGGGATAGATGTGTTGGTGGTGGGGTAGATGTGTTGGTGGTGGGGTAGATGTGTTGGTGGTGGGGTAGATTTGTTGGTGGGATAGATGTGTTGGTGGTGGGGTAGCTTTGTTGGTGGTGGGGTAGATGTGTTGGTGGTGGGGTAGATGTGTTGGTGGTGGGGTAGATTTGTTGGTGGGATAGATGTGTTGGTGGTGGGGTAGATGTGTTGGTGGTGGGGTAGATGTGTTGGTGGGATAGATGTGTTGGTGGTGGGGTAGATGTGTTGGTGGGGTAGATGTATTGGTGGTGGGGTAGATGTGTTGGTGGGATAGATGTGTTGGTGGGGTAGATGTGTTGGTGGGATAGATGTGTTGGTGGTGGGGTAGATGTGTTGGTGGGATAGATGTGTTGGTGGGATAGATCTGTTGGTGGGATATATGTGTTGGTGGGGTAGATGTGTTGGTGGGATATATGTGTTGGTGGTGGGGTAGATGTGGTGGTGGTGGGAAAGATGTGTTGGTGGGATAGATGTGTTGGTGGGATAGATGTGTTGGTGGTGGGGTAGATGTGTTGGTGGTGGGGTAGATGTGTTGGTGGGGTAGATGTGTTGGCGGGATAGATGTGTTGGTGGGATAGATGTGTTGGTGGGATAGATGTGTTGGTGGGATAGATGTGTTGGTGTGATAGATGTGTTGGTGGTGGGATAGATGTGTTGGTGGGATAGATGTGTTGGTTGGGGTAGATGTGTTGGTGGGGTAGATTTGTTGGTGGGATAGATGTGTTGGTGGTGGGGTAGATGTGTTGGTGGTGGGGTAGATGTGTTGGTGGTGAGGTAGATGTGTTGGTGGTGGGCTAGATTTGTTGGTGGGATAGATGTGTTGGTGGTGGGGTAGATGTGTTGGTGGTGGGGTAGATGTGTTGGTGGAGGGGTAGATTTGTTGGTGGGATAGATGTGTTGGTGGTGGGGTAGATGTGTTGGTGGTGGGGTAGCTTTGTTGGTGGTGGGGTAGATGTGTTGGTGGTGGGGTAGATGTGTTGGTGGTGGGGTAGATTTGTTGGTGGGATAGATGTGTTGGTGGTGGGGTAGATGTGTTGGTGGTGGGGTAGATGTGTTGGTGGGATAGATGTGTTGGTGGTGGGGTAGATGTGTTGGTGGGGTAGATGTGTTGGTGGGATAGATCTGTTGGTGGGATAGATGTGTTGGTGGGGTAGATGTGTTGGTGGGATATATGTGTTGGTGGTGGGGTAGATGTGGTGGTGGTGGGGAAGATGTGTTGGTGGGATAGATGTGTTGGTGGGATAGATGTGTTGGTGGTGGGGTAGATGTGTTGGTGGTGGGGTAGATGTGTTGGTGGGGTAGATGTGTTGGCGGGATAGATGTGTTGGTGGGATAGATGTGTTGGTGGGATAGATGTGTTGGTGGGATAGATGTGTTGGTGGGATAGATGTGTTGGTGGTGGGATAGATGTGTTGGTGGGATAGATGTGTTGGTGGTGGGGTAGATGTGTTGATGGTGGGGTAGATGTGTTGGTGGTGAGGTAGATGGTTGGTGGTGGTGGGGGGTAGATTTGTTGGTGGGATAGATGTGTTGGTGGTGGGGTAGATGTGTTGGTGGTGGGGGTAGATGTGTGGTGGTGGTGGTAGATTTGTTGGTGGGATAGATGTGTTGGTGGTGGGGTAGATGTGTTGGTGGTGGGGTAGCTTTGTTGGTGGTGGGGTAGATGTGTTGGTGGTGGGGTAGATGTGTTGGTGGTGGGGTAGATTTGTTGGTGGGATAGATGTGTTGGTGGTGGGGTAGATGTGTTGGTGGTGGGGTAGATGTGTTGGTGGGATAGATGTGTTGGTGGTGGGGTAGATGTGTTGGTGGGGTAGATGTGTTGGTGGTGGGGTAGATGTGTTGGTGGGATAGATGTGTTGGTGGGGTAGATGTGTTGGTGGGATAGATGTGTTGGTGGTGGGGTAGATGTGTTGGTGGGATAGATGTGTTGGTGGGGTAGATGTGTTGGTGGGATAGATGTGTTGGTGGGGTAGATGTGTTGGTGGGGTAGATGTGTTGGTGGTGCGGTAGATGTGTTGGTGGGGTAGATGTGTTGGTGGTGGGGTAGATTTGTTGGTGGGATAGATGTGTTGGTGGTGGGGTAGATGTGTTGGTGGTGGGGTAGATGTGTTGGTGGTGGGGTAGATGTGTTGGTGGGATAGATGTGTTGGTGGGGTAGATGTGTTGGTGGTGGGGTAGATGTGTTGGTGGGATAGATGTGTTGGTGGTGGGGTAGATGTGTTGGTGGGGTAGATGTGTTGGTGGTGGGGTAGATGTGTTGGTGGGGTAAATGTGTTGGTGGGGTAGATGTGGTGGTGGTGGGGTAGATGTGTTGGTGGGGTAGATGTGTTGGTGGGGTAGATGTGTTGGTGGTGGGGTAGATGTGTTGGAGGGGGGGTAGATGTGTTGGTAGTGGGGTAGATGTGTTGGTGGGGTAGATGTGTTGGTGGTGGGGTAGATGTGTTGGTGGGATAGATGTGTTGGTGGTGGGGGTAGATGTGTTGGTGGGGTAGATGTGTTGGTGGGGTAGATGTGTTGGTGGTGGGGTAGATGTGTTGGTGGTGGGATAGATGTGTTGGTGGGGTAGATGTGTTGGTGGGGTAGATGTGTTGGTGGTGGGGTAGATTTGTTGGTGGGATAGATGTGTTGGTGGGATAGATGTGTTGGTGGTGGGGTAGATGTGTTGGTGGGATAGATGTGTTGGTGGTGGGATAGATGTGTTGGTGGGATAGATGTGTTGGTGGGGTAGATGTGTTGGTGGGGTAGATGTGTTGGTGGGATAGATGTGTTGGTGGTGGGGTAGATGTGTTGGTGGGATAGATGTGTTGGTGAGGTAGAAGTGTTGGTGGGATAGATGTGTTGGTGGTGGGGTAGATGTGTTGGTGGGGTAGATGTGTTGGTGGGATAGATGTGTTGGTGGTGGGGTAGATTTGTTGGTGGGATAGATGTGTTGGTGGGATAGATGTGTTGGTGGGATAGATGTGTTGGTGGGATAGATGTGTTGGTGGGATAGATGTGTTGATGGTGGGATAGATGTGTTGGTGGGATAGATGTGTTGGTGGGATAGATGTGTTGGTGGGGTAGATGTGTTGGTGGGGTAGATTTGTTGGTGGGATAGATGTGTTGGTGGTGGGGTAGATGTGTTGGTGGGGTAGATGTGTTGGTGGGATAGATGTGTTGGTGGTGGGGTAGATGTGTTGGTGGTGGGGTAGATGTGTTGGTGGGATAGATGTGTTGGTGGGGTAGATTTGTTGGTGGGATAGATGTGTTGGTGGTGGGGTAGATGTGTTGGTGGTGGGGTAGATGTGTTGGTGGGATAGATGTGTTGGTGGGATAGATTTGTTGGTGGGATAGATGTGTTGGTGGGATAGATGTGTTGGTGGGATAGATGTGTTGGTGGGATAGATGTGTTGGTGGGGTAGATTTGTTGGTGGGATAGATGTGTTGGTGGGGTAGATGTGTTGGTGGTGGGGTAGATGTGTTGGTGGGGTAGATTTGTTGGTGGGATAGATGTGTTGGTGGGGGGGTAGATGTGTTGGTGGTGGGGTAGATGTTTTGGTGGGGTAGATGTGTTGGTGATGGGGTAGATGTGTTGGTGGGATAGATGTGTTGGTGGGATAGATGTGTTGGTGGGGTAGATGTGTTGGTGGGGTAGATGTGTTGGTGGGATAGATCTGTTGGTGGGATAGATGTGTTGGTGGGGTAGATGTGTAAGATGTGTTTGTGGTGGGGTAGATTTGTTGGTGAGATAGATGTGTTGGTGGTGGGGTAGATGTGTTGGTGGTGGGGTAGATTTGTTGGTGGTGGGGTAGATGTGTTGGTGGTGGGGTAGATGTGTTGGTGGTGGGGTAGATTTGTTGGTGGGATAGATGTGTTGGTGGTGGGGTAGATGTGTTGGTGGGGTAGATGTGTTGGTGGGGTAGATGTGTTGGTGGTGGGGTAGATGTGTTGGTGGGGTAGATGTGTTGGTGGTGGGGTAGATGTGATGGTGGGATAGATGTGTTGGTGGGGTAGATGTGTTGGTGGGATAGATGTGTTGGTGGTGGGGTAGATGTGTTGGTGGGATAGATGTGTTGGTGGGGTAGATGTGGTGGTGGGGTAGATGTGTTGGTGGTGCAGTAGATGTGTTGGTGGGATAGATGTGTTGGTGGTGGGGTAGATGTGTTGGTAGTGGGGTAGATGTGATGGTGGTGGGGTAGATGTGTTGGTTGGATAGATGTGTTGGTGGGGTAGATGTGTTGGTGGTGGGGTAGATGTGTTGGTGGGATAGATGTGTTGGTGGTGGGGTAGATGTGTTGGTGGGGTAGATGTGTTGGTGGGGTAGATGTGTTGGTGGTGGGGTAGATGTGTTGGTGGGGTAGATGTGTTGGTGGTGGGGTAGATGTGTTGGTGGGGGGGGTGGATGTGTGGGTGGGGGGGGATATGTGTTGGTGGTGGGGTAGATGTGTTGGTGGGGTAGATGTGTTGGTGGTGGGGTAGATGTGTTTGGTGGGGGTAGATGTGTTGGTGGTGGGGTAGATGTGTGGTGGTGGTAGATGTGTGGTGGTGGGGTAGATGTGTTGGTGGTGGGGTAGATGTGTTGGTGGTGGGGTAGATGTGTTGGTGGGGGTAGATGTGTGGTGGGGTAGATGTGTTGGTGGGGTAGATGTGTTGGTGGGGTAGATGTGTTGGTGGTGGGGTAGATGTGTTGGTGGGGTAGATGTGTTGGTGGGGGTAGATGTGTTGGTGGGGTAGATGTGTTGGTGGTGGTAGATGTGTTGGTGGGGTAGATGTGTTGGTGGGGTAGATGTGTTGGTGGTGGGGTAGATGTGTTGGTGGGGTAGATGTGTTGGTGGGGTAGATGTGTTGGTGGGATAGATGTGTGGTGGTGGGATAGATGTGTTGGTGGGATAGATGTGTTGGTGGGGTAGATGTGTTGGTGGTGGGGTAGATGTGTTGGTGGGATAGATGTGTTGGTGTGGGATAGATGTGTTGGTGGTAGATGTGTTGGTGGTAGATGTGTTGGTGGTAGATGTGTTGGTGGTAGATGTGTTGGTGGTAGATGTGGAGGTGGTGGGGATAGATATGTTGGTGGGATAGATGTGTTGGTGGGATAGATGTGTTGGTGGGATAGATGTGTTGGTGGGATAGATGTGTTGGTGGGATAGATGTGTTGGTGATGGGATAGATGTGTTGGTGGTGTAGATGTGTGGTGGGATAGATGTGTTGGTGGGATAGATGTGTTGGTGGGGTAGATGTGTTGGTGGGGTAGATGTGTTGGTGGGATAGATGTGTTGGTGGGATAGATGTTGGTGGGATAGATGTGTTGGTGGTGGGGTAGATGTGTTGGTGGTGGGGTAGATGTGTTGGTGGGATAGATGTGTTGGTGGGATAGATGTGTTGGTGGGATAGATGTGTTGGTGGGATAGATGTGTTGGTGGGATAGATGTGTTGGTGGGGGTAGATGTGTGTTGGTGGTGGGGTAGATGTGTTGGTGGGGTAGATTTGTTGGTGGGATAGATGTGTTGGTGGGGTAGATTTGTTGGTGGGATAGATGTGTTGGTGGGATAGATGTGTTGGTGGGATAGATGTGTTGGTGGGGTAGATGTGTTGGTGGTGGGGTAGATGTGTTGGTGGGGTAGATTTGTTGGTGGGATAGATGTGTTGGTGGTGGGGTAGATGTGTTGGTGGTGGGGTAGATGTGTTGGTGGGGTAGATGTGTTGGTGGGATAGATGTGTTGGTGGTGGGATAGATGTGTTGGTGGGATAGATGTGTTGGTGGTGGGGTAGATGTGTTGGTGGTGGGATAGATGTGTTGGTGGTGGGGTAGATGTGTTGGTGGGATAGATGTGTTGGTGGGATAGATGTGTTGGTGGTGGGGTAGATGTGTTGGTGGTGGGGTAGATGTGTTGGTGGGATAGATGTGTTGGTGGGGTAGATTTGTTGGTGGGATAGATGTGTTGGTTGGTGGTGGGTAGATGTGTTGGTGGTGGGGGAGATGTGTTGGTGGGATAGATGTGTTGGTGGGGTAGATTTTTTGGTGGGATAGATGTTTTGGTGGTAGATGTGTTGGTGGGATAGATGTGTTGGTGGGATAGATGTGTTGGTGGGATAGATGTGTTGGTGGGATAGATGTGTTGGTGGGATAGATGTGTTGGTGGTGGATAGATGTGGTGGTGGGATAGATGTGTTGGTGGGATAGATGTGTTGGTGGGATAGATGTGTTGGTGGGGTAGATTTGTTGGTGGGATAGATGTGTTGGTGGTGGGGTAGATGTGTTGGTGGTGGGGTAGATGTGTTGGTGGGGTAGATGTGTTGGTGGGATAGATGTGTTGGTGGGATAGATGTGTTGGTGGTGGGATAGATGTGTTGGTGGGATAGATGTGTTGGTGGTGGGGTAGATGTGTTGGTGGTGGGATAGATGTGTTGGTGGTGGGGTAGATGTGTTGGTGGGGTAGATGTGTTGGTGGGATAGATGTGTTGGTGGTGGGGTAGATGTGTTGGTGGTGGGGTAGATGTGTTGGTGGGATAGATGTGTTGGTGGGGTAGATTTGTTGGTGGGATAGATGTGTTGGTGGTGGGGTAGATGTGTTGGTGGTGGGGTAGATGTGTTGGTGGGATAGATGTGTTGGTGGGATAGATTTGTTGGTGGGATAGATGTGTTGGTGGGATAGATGTGTTGGTGGGATAGATGTGTTGGTGGGATAGATGTGTTGGTGGTGGGGTAGATGTGTTGGTGGGATAGATGTGTTGGTGGGATAGATTTGTTGGTGGGATAGATGTGTTGGTGGGATAGATGTGTTGGTGGGGTAGATTTGTTGGTGGGGTAGATTTGTTGGTGGGATAGATGTGTTGGTGGTGGGGTAGATGTGTTGGTGGGGTAGATGTGTTGGTGGGATAGATGTGTTGGTGGTGGGGTAGATGTGTTGGTGGTGGGGTAGATGTGTTGGTGGGATAGATGTGTTGGTGGGATAGATGTGTTGGTGGTGGGATAGATGTGTTGGTGGGATAGATGTGTTGGTGGTGGGGTAGATGTGTTGGTGGTGGGATAGATGTGTTGATGGTGGGGTAGATGTGTTGGTGGTGGGGTAGATGTGTTGGTGGGGTAGATGTGTTGGTGGGATAGATGTGTTGGTGGGATAGATGTGTTGGTGAGGTAGACGTGTGGGCTGTAATAAAAATATCCCCATCGGTCGGTAGTCATCGTGTCATGGTAAAGGGAAAGCTGGTGGCATCGCCTATTCTTGGTTTAGATTCAGACCCTATGTTCCTTTCATTTAACCCCGTCTGTACCGGTGACGTCCTTTCATTATATTCTGCCAAATAGTTATACGTTTGTGTTTAGCTTAACCCGCTGAGTACCAGCTAAATATTTATAAATGTACCACCCAGGACCGGCTGATTCTGATTTTTTTTTCCAGAAACAATAGGGAATGGGTTAGGAATGAAGGGAAAACCACGAAAAACCGATTAAAAAGCTCAAAAAATGGTCCTACGGAGCCCCCGAAAACGGATTTTACAAGAGTATAAAATTGAAGGCAATTTCCCCAAAAACACATGTTTTTTCGCGCTCACGCGCACGCGGTTGGACTTTGAGAGTTTTCAACCATCGGCATGGGTGCGTGGGATACTTACACAGTTCCCATACAAATCTGAGCCCTCTAGGTACCATAGGACCGGAGTAATTGGGACCGGAGTGACACTGACGCAGACGTCTGCGTCGCTGGGGTTTTGCTTTACATACATTGCCGACGCACTGTTTGCGTTGCTGGGGCTCAGTGGGTTAATAAGGGCATCTACCAATTAAAAGGCTACAGACTATCCAATTCATCCTTTTAGCTACCTTATATTCTCAATCTGAACAAAATCGTCTAAATATAGCTAGAATATAATTTGAAAGACGTCGCTGGTACAGAAGGGGTTAATAAGCACTCTTCCTTCATTACTGGGAGAGGGAGGTAGTCGATGTGTAAGTTCCCGAAATCACAGGAATCGGTACCATCCAAGGGGTTCAAACTATCACCATAATATCCAACACATGGTAATTATAGTATAGGAAAATTCAAGACCATGGTTATCATACCGAAATATTATCTCCACAACAATAAGGGCGGTGTCACACGATCATTTTTTCCGTCAATTTTTATGGGCAATTGTTGTCTGGCAGCTTCAACATTTAAGTTCCATATGAATCAAACTAGGTAACATTATCTCCCTTCGATCTAGTTTTCGAGTCCAATGTGATAGAGCCTCAAAATATTACGAAAAAAAACATGCTCATCGAAAATGTACGGAAAATGCGATCGTGTGACACCACTTTAAGACAATAATTGTATTGTAGCATGTAACCGTAGCTAAAAATCGTCTCTGATGGGATCGATTTTCGCCCTGGACCATAGACTAAGACTCCTGTTGATGCGGTTCCATCTATTTGGACACATCATCATGTTATGGTACGGGAGATGTGGTGTACAGTCGGCCAAAGAAGTGATGTCTCGACACCAAGTATATTTTTATCAATAATTGTTATCAGCAATATCTAAGCATGATATTCTTCCTTTCTAGGGAGATATACAAACATATTCCTACACTTACCTACCCTTTTCAACATTTGACAGACATTAATACAGCACATACTGTAGCGAGCCAAACATAAAAACAGATGAGACATGACATATTAGCGCTACCGTACTTTATATGATGTTATGGTACGATGCGGCGGACAAGGACATTCTATTCAGTTTAGGCAAGGCTTCTCTGAAATTAGCTGTTAGTTTAATGACATTATAATTAAATACAGATTCCATTAATCACTTTTGCGTTCTCTCGCCCCTTTCTCTGTCTCGTCGATTAGGAGAATTGTACAAGGGGAGAGGGGTTCCTAACCCCCTGCAAGGTAACCTATGGTATTGGTTTATCTCGATATGCGCCATTAGCTTATATTAATATGGAAATATATGGCTTGTTATGTTGTACTATTTTAAGCTCTTGGTAATTTGATATATATATTCATCTACATCCTTCGGAATGGGCGAAAGCGAGGTTAAAAGATGGATGGTGTCACACGAGCGGATTTTTCGGCAATATTCGATGAACAATTGTTTCATACTATTTTGAGGCTCGTTCACACTGGAATCGAAAATTATATCAAAGGTAGATTATGTTAGGTAGTTTAATTCATATGGGCCTTATATTTTAAAGCTGCCATACAACATTTGCCCATAAAATATTGACGGATAATCGCTCATGTGACACCACCTTACAAAGTTAAGAGTTGCGAAGATGATAACTGAGCGAGAAAGACAAGATGAGAAAAAAGGTGTGGAAAAGGAAACCGAAGACATATTAAGGGGATAGTGTTTTATATATATATATATTTTTTTTTTTTGGGGGGGGGGTTTCTATTAATTTATATATACATTTATTTTTTAGTTTCCTCGCTAGACCTCCATCAAGCTTAAACAAAAACACCCCCTAGACCCCCCTTCAAGATAAATTTGTAAATTTTTCGGTAGAAAAAATTTCCGGCCCAAGGCCGGTTCCTCTTAAAATTACAGCCTCGCTATCACTCGCCAGGGTAAAATCGACACCTAAATGGCACGAAAGGTCTAAGAAATGACAACGAAATTAGGTGAAAGGGGTTAAAATCGTCAAACTAATGGGCCGAACATCTTAAAATCTCAAAACAAATGGGGCTAAAAACCGTCCCATCTCCCCTTAAAACTGACTGATAAATCAATAGTAATGACAGACAGACAGATAAAGAGACATGTAGATAGGTAGATAATGAGATAGATAAACAGATAGATATATAGACAAGTAATAGTTGCGCTAGAGAAAGAGAGGTAAGGGAAGATGATCTTGGGCCAGTCTGAGTCCTTGTGTAGTTCCCACGCTACTCCCTAGACACACTCTCTCAGCCATCTGATAGTCTGGATAGATAGATAGATCTCTCTCTCTCTCTCTCTCTCTCTCTCTCTCTCTCTCTCTCTCTCTCTCATATATATATATATATTCACGGATAAAATTATACACACTATGCTCAAATAGTTTACAATTTGATAAACAATACGTTATTATTGTCGAGCTCTTCGAATTAAGGGGAGGTGTTTATATTTTCCGGACCCTCTTCTCCCTCATCTTTAGCCCCATTGGTTTTGAGATTTTAAGACGTTCGCCCCATTAGTCTGCCGATTTTAAGACCTATCGTACCAGTTTTCCGCTAAAATGAAGACCTTCCTTGCCAATTAAGTGTCGATTTTCTTCCTGGCGAGTGAAAGCGAGCCTGCAATTTAGGAGGAACTGGCCTTCGGTCGGTGCATTTTTCTACTGAAAAAATGCACAAATTTATCTCGAAAGGAGTCTTGGGGATATTCTTTCAAGCTTGATGGAAGTCTTGGGAGGAAAAAAAATAAAATAAAAAATAAAAATTGTATATACTGTATACAGTATATATATATATATATATATATATATATATATATATATATATATATATTGAGGGAGAGAGTTCCAAAGCTTACTTGTTGAGTAGAAGAAAGACTGGGAAAATCGGTTCACCCTTGGGTTAGAGAGTTGAATAGAATAATGGTTGGTATTCTCAGTCATATAGAATCCGAGTAAAATATATGAAGGAGTGAAAAAAATTATTCGATAATACACTGTACAAATTAACGCTTAAGGGGGGGGGGGGCCCCCCTCTGGACCCCCTTCTTCCTTATATTTAGCTCCATTAGTTTATTTTCTATTTTTTAGAAGTTCGCTCCATTAGTTTGGCGATTTTATTAAGACCTTTTGCCCCTTTTCTTTGTCAATTATACGACCTTTCGAGCCATCTGATGTCGATTTTGTCCTCACGAGCCTGCAATTGAGGAGGAACCAGCCTTCGGCCGAGACATTATTCTACCGGAAATGTACAAATGTATCTCGAATGGGGATCTTGAGGGTATATTTTAACCCTTTCAGTACCGGTGCCGTCCTTTTAACTTTACTCTGGCTACTATTAGATGATTACATACAGTTTAAAAAGGTCTCCAGCAATTAACAGGTTTCGAACTATCTCACTTAACCATTTTTACTGCCTCAGATCCTTCTTAAATTGCACAAAATCGTAAAAATATAGCTTGAATATAATTAAAAAGACGTCGCCGGTACAGAAGGGGTTAAGCTTGATGGAGGTCTGGGGAGCAAAAAACACCCCCTTAAACTACACATAAAGATGCACTAATGAATATAAAATCCAAATTTCAATGTAAATTCACCGCTCACATTGTGCATATATGTCAATAGATTCACCGCTAACATTGTGCATATATGTCAATAGATTCACCGCTAACATTGTGCATATATGTCAATAGATTCACCGCTAACATTGTGCATATATGTCAATAGATTCACCGCTAACATTGTGCATATATGTCAATAGATTCACCGCTAACATTGTGCATATATGTCAATAGATTCACCGCTAACATTGTGCATATATGTCAATAGATTTGGGAATGTTCAGAAAATATTGAAGGAAATTATACAATTAAGTTTGAAAAGTCGCGTAGCACCTCATCAATTCACCTTCAGGATATTGTCTAATCCTTTAATGACAAGACGTATTTTCTGAGTTGAATGAAATTATTTGTCGGTAAAGAACACAGTTCTATAGTTCTATAGTAAATTGCCATTGTAGATTGAAGACACTGTAATTGTATATTTGTTGGTTAAACCAGAATTATTTAGTAATGTTGTATGTCTAGAATAAATGGATTTTGTGAGTGGGTTTAGCAAACTGTACTTAGCCTACTTAGTTAAACTGTTAAATACTGTCATAAACACGTACATATGATTACCGTTCACACACACACACACACACACACACACATATATATATATATGTGTGTGTGTGTGTGTGTGTGTGTGTGTGTGTGTGTGTGAACGGTAATCATATACAGTATATAATTTCATTCTTAATAGTACGTACCCTTTACATGAGAGAGAGAGAGAGAGAGAGAGAGAGAGAGAAGATGTGGTCAGGTTAGAAGATCGGATTAATAGATTTTTTAAATATGCGACTCTGCTCCCAGATTCTCTTGTTCCCTCCCCCCTACCCCCACCTCTCTCCCTCTCCCTCTCCCTCTCCATCTCCCTCTCCCGCGCTCTCTCTCTCTCTCTCACACACACACACACACACACACACACACACACACAGAATAGACAGAGACGGGTACACACAAATATGCACACACAGATACAAGCACAAAAAACAACCACATGTGCACTCAGAATTACAAATCAACACTCACACAGCAAGAAACCCATGATGAAAAAGGACCGCATAAAACAGAACTCCCACTGAGATAATATAACAAAAATACACCACGAACAAAAAAACTAAATAAATAATTGCAATTTCATAACTTCTTACTTTGTTTACTACTTTATTATTTTGGTTCAACATACATCTCTCTGGGAAACTCACACCTGTTTGTAGTTACTGAATTTATACAGCATCCAATTAATATGATGTCCTTTACTTATATATTATCATATATACGATCCATATTATTAGAATGTAGCAACTTATGGTGACCGGACAACTAAACCAGTAAACCATTTAAACCAGTAGCTCTCAGTCAGTGCCAACTCAACCAATTATCTTAGGTCGGGGTAAGTTAGGTAAAGTTAGTTCAATCCTATATTTGGCACGGGTTTTGTTGACCCTGGTTGATTTGGCACTGATCGAAAACTACTGGTTGAAATGGTCTACTGGTTGATATGTCCTGGAACCTATGCATACTGTAAAATAATATACAATGTGTGTTTATATATATACATTACATAATGTAGAGCAAATACAGTCCTCAAAGTTCTAGGAGTTTTGCTGAATGGTAAATAGCGAACAGTAAAAGCAACATTTATAACAATATCCATAAACATACAGGCAAAAACTCAAAACTGACACTTACACAAAATCGTGCATCAACAGAAAAATTATACATATATTGTACATTAGACACACACAAACTTGCACTCACACAAATGAAAGAAAACACATACAAACACAGACACGCACTCACATAATATATATACTGTATTGTATATATATATATATATATATATATATATATATATATATATATATATATATATATATATATATATATATATATATATATATATAGATAGATAGATAGATAGATAGATAGATAGATAGATAGATAGATAGATAGATAGATAGATAGATAGATAGATAGATGATGTACTGTATATATACTTTCTAATAGTTCGACAAAATCATATTGCACACTTTATAATTTCCTAATATTACTAGTACCCCGCCCTCCCCCACACCGACATGTGTATGTGTGTGAGTGTGAGTATATGTGTGAGTGTATGTGTACTGGCTTTTGCGTGCCGATGTGCATATACATTATACATACAGTACAGTGTGTATATATATATATATATATGGGGGGTGTCTCTGTCTACCCGACATTGGACAGTGTGTATATGTATATGTGTTTATTTATGCGTGTGCATGTGTATATACTGTACTATAGTATGTTACTTACTGTACACTTCAATCACAACCACTGCATACAGTTTAGTTGTATCATGATCTAATGCTGACACTTAACTCATTCAGTATTTGAGGACATATTTTTGCACTTTATTCTGGTTATCCATTAAATGACTTCATACTATTTTGGAAGGCTCTCCAAAACTCAAAGGGGTAAAAATTATCCCAATGAAGGGGAGGCAGTTGTTTTTTCGAGTCCTTCTCCTCCCTCATGTTTAGCCCTACTAGTTATGAGATTTCAAAACATTCGCCCCATTCGTTTGGGGATTTTCAGACCTTTTGCCCCATTTCTTTGCCAATATGAAGACCTTTCGTGCCATTTAGGTGTCGATTTATTTCCTGGCGAGCGATAGCGAGCCTATATTTGAAAAGGAATCGGCCTTCGGCCGAGAAATTTTTCTACCGAAATTTTTTACAAATTTATATCGACGGGGGGTCTTGTGGGTGTTTTTATAAGCTTGATAGAGGTTTAGAGAGCAAATTAAACCCCTTCCTTAAACAATCAAGCCGAACCTGTAAATTATGCTGCACAATACCGTCTGAGCTCCCTTAACTCTCTAGCTGCCACAAGTTCTTCCTAAACTGAATAACATAGTATGATAACCGGAATAAACTGTCAAAACGCGTCATAATCCTCAAGGGGTTACCTTTACAAGAATGGTCATAATCTTCCTCACTATTCTTTGTATGCTACGTGTTACCATCATCACCACCGCCACAACTACATGTAGCCTCACCAATTACACTACATTGCTATTCTGTGCATGATGATAACACCACTTATGTTGCCATTATTTCGATGCTAACACCTCTATCACCACCATTGTCGCTAATATCACTGCTATCACCATCTTTCCTCATTATCACCAACCACTACCACCACAAACAGCATGTAACCATCATCATACATTACCACTAGCAATCATCACCACTTCTACCACAACATCAACCATGCTCAACACCATCACTATACACTATATCCACCTCTGCCACTATCACCACCACCATCATATCACCCTGATACCACCCCCGCCCCTCCCCCCATCACCAGCAGCACAACCAACACTACCACCATTTATCCCCTACCAACATATCCATATATCTGCCACCATCACCACCACCTCTAACACTACCACTATTTCTTCCCTACCACTACCACCACCATCATCAGTTCCCTACCAACATGCCCCCTCCCCCCCCCCCCCCCCCCTCCAACACACTACCATAATTTCTCCCCTACCATCACCATCACAAATTCCCTACCACCATCTTCCCACCATCTCCAACATTACCACCATCCCCCCCCCCTCAAACACTACCACCATCTCCCCACTACCCCCACCATCTCCCCTGCTATCACCCCCCCCCCCCCCCCCCCCCCCCCAACACAGACACACCATCAGCAGCAGCACACTTCCGGCGGAGAACTTGCCTTGGGCCAGGTAACTAACTATATGACAACACCACCACTTTTCCCACAGGGCTCCGTTCATTCCCACTGTGTATCGTCCTGTATAGCCCTTCCCCACACTCCACAACCACACCCACACACCAGTCCGTTCATTCCCACAGTGTATCGTCCCCACCTATACCTCTCCTTACCTTCCCCACACTCCATCCCCACACCCCCACACCACTTTGTTCATTCCCATCTACCTCTCCTTACTTTCCCCACACTCCACAACCACACCCCCACACCAATCCGTTCCTTTCCACAGTGTATCGTCCCCACCTACCTCTCCTTACCTTCCCCACAGTCCACAACCACACCCCCACACCACTCCGTTCATTCCCACAGTGTATCGTCCCCACTTACCTCTCCTTACCTTCCCTAGACTCCACAACAACACCCACACACCACTCCGTTCCTTCCCACAGTGTATCGTCCCCACCTACCTCTTCTTACCTTCCCCACACTCCACAACCACACCCACACACCTGTTAATAGGGTGGGGGTGTACTTTGTTTGTGTACGCTTTTGTGATGGAGGATTAGTGTTGGAGAAAGGTGGAGAAGGGATAGTGATGGAGGACCAGTGGATAGAGGAGTGAAGATGGATGAGAAATGGCGGATTGGTGGTGGAGTGGTAGATTGGTGAAGATGGAGATTGGACCAGTAATATATATAAAGTAGTGGTGGAAAGGGAGTGTGGAGTAGTATAAATAGGTGGAACATCAGTGGAGAGTGAAGGAATAGTGTTAGAGGGGTGGCAGAAAGAGCCAAACATAGTATGGAGAAGAGGAGGACTGGTTGAGAAGTGGAGTGGAAAGTGTTATAGGAGTGGTAGAAGGAAGCAAAGAGAGGAGTGGAGGAATAGAGAAGAGTTAGTGTTCAGGGGCAGTGGCACAAAGGGGTAAAAAGAGGAGCGGTGGAGAATGACCATTAGAGAAGTGGTAGTAAAACAGGATCGAAGAAGTAGTAGGGAAAAGAGATGGAAGCGGATGATGAGTGGTAAAGGGATGATAGAAAGAGGAAGACAATAGTGGAGGAGTAGTAGAGAGGTGGTGGAGGAGTGGTAGATAATTGGTGGAGAAGTAGTGGAGAGGCGGTGGAGTATTGGAGCAGTGGTGAAGAGGTGATGGAGAAGTGGTGGAGTAGTGGTGGAGAAGTAATGGAGAAGTGGTGGAGAAAGGATGATGCCGCCTGACCCCACCACCACATCAGCCCCCACCAAGTGGCAGTGTTGTGTTTTCTCCTTGATTCCTCACTGATGGCAGAATAGAGGCCCCGGGGCAAGAGTAACTCCATGTCGCACCACGCACCACCATCATCTCTCACACACACGCTCTTTTTCTTCATTGCTCTCGCTCTCTCTTTGTCTCTTTATATCTCTCTCTCTCTCTCTCACACACACACACACACACTCTCTCTCTCTCTATTTCTTTTTCCCTCACACACACACACACACACACACACACGAGCACACGCTCATCACATATATACACACAAATACTGACACACCACATCATCACCAAATAATCTCTCTCTCTCTCTCTCTCTCACTAGATAATACTGTAGAATCAAATCAGGTGAGCAGTGAGGCAAGTAATGAGGAAGGTGTGAGAACAGGCAAACATACAGGTGTGGAAGTGGTTTAGGTAGGTATATAGGAAAGTACTGTGTGTAGCAAGTCATCAAGGAATATATGCATTTTTTGCGCAACTATAACTATCTGGATTGATTTTTGGATGGAACTTGTTTTTCAATAAATAGTATATATAGTGTTGTAGTTGATGCATAGAAAATTAGGTTCATAAATTTGGTTGCAGAGATATACTTCCATTATTTATAAATATGTGAGATCCACGAACTTTTATGAGTGACTGTACATATGGTTGGTAGGCAAGTAGATACGTATCCGATACTTGGCTTAGAGTCTCGTTATCAGATACAACTATATTAAGGGAGCCCACCTCGCTTTTTTTCTCTTTCTATCCCTCTCTCTTTGGCTTGTATCCATTCGGCCCCATTCAGCCTACTGTTTTAAGCTGTTTATTCCCATGCAGCTGTCAATATTTTCCTGGCGAGTGGTAGCGAGCCAGCATATATATACAGTATATATATATATAAATATATTTGTTTTGACAGCAAGCTAAATTTGTAAATTTTTCGATAGAAAAATGTCTCTGGCGAAGTCGGATTTCTCCATACAAAGCTGGCTCGCTATCGCTCGCCAGGCATAAATCGACACCTGGATGAGGATACACGTCTTAAAACAGTAGGCTGAATGGGGCCGAATGGACACAGACCAGAGAAAGAGGGAGACAGAAAAGGAGATAAAAAAAAGCCGGTGTCCCCCCTTAAAGAAAAGGCTGTTATACGACTAAAGGGTACTTCAGACAGTCAGGAATGTGAGCTAGAGTCACTAGGAGTAGCTGAAAATTCGGATTCCTGGGCCTATTCACGGTGAAGATCGATACTCCTAGTGACTCTAGCGATATCCTAGTGATTCCTGTTAGACTCCCATTGACTCCAAACCAGTCCCGGCCGATTGGCCCTGTCCGACAAAATGTTCACCGTGTTTAAGGTTCTCGCTGCGAATCGGACCACTCCCAGTGATTCCCTGTGATCCCCAGTGATTCCCCAGTGAGTCCTGGTGATTCTGGTATGAACTGAAACTGAAACCGAATGCTGTCCGCGAATCTGATACGAAACACCGAGAATCACCAGGACTCACTGGGAGTCACTGGGGAATCACTGGGGATCACTGGGAATCAACTGGAGTCACTGGGAATGGTCCAATTCGTGGCAAGAACTTTAAACACGGTGAACATTTTGTCGGACAGGGCCAATCGGCCGCGAGTGGTTTGGAGTCACTAGGAGTCTAACAGGAATCACTAGGATATCGCTAGAGTCACTAGGAGTCATCGAATTTTCACCGCGAATAGGCCCAGGAATCCGAATTTTCAGCTACTCCTAGTGTCTCTAGCTCGCATTCCTGACTGTGTGAAGTACCCTTTAATAAATATATTATTCATATAAACCTGTAATACTTCTCACGTGAAAGTATAATATACAGTAAACGGGTAGTTAACTTTTCTTGGTCAAACATTATAAATAGGCCTAGTATTAACCTGTGTAAGTACAATTTCCCACAAGACATTGTATTCACCCAGTGATTGTGTGTAGAGAAGGAAATTACGGTAGTTGAGGTAATTAATAATGTGAACAATGTATGGACAATGTTACAATACCCTACTTGTAGTCTACAAGTTCTGCAACTCCCCTTACCTAACATAACGAGAATGGTGGATACGTGTTTGTATGTGTTTTGAAATGCCAAGTCCACCAAGGTGGACAGTGGAGTTTGGATTACTACTTCGAGGGGCGTTGTAGTCGCCGGGGTAAACTTTGAGCCAGCGTAATCATGGCTTGGTTGTTTAAGGGCCGTTGTAGTCGCCGGTTAATAATCTAGAAGTTCTGCAACTCCCCTGACCTAACCTAAACAAACTAACACAACCTATAAGTGTTACCTATATTAGGTAATCGTATGAAATATTACAGAACTCGGTAACGAATGAAAAGAAGAAGGTGGGAAGGATAAACTATCCCCTATTTAGACAATAGTTTAAATATATTTGTTTCTTAAAGTATAGTAAGCATGGATATTATGACCTTACGGTACATAATGATACAGACTTATCATATTATATTAATGTCTGTAATGATGTATCAATACAGTCATTGTACTTAATGATGATATTAGAGGACTGTAGTTATAGCCTAAAAGAGACATACTTGAGGAAAAATTAATTTCAATAATAGGGTCAAACACACAATGGCATACTCGCATCTCATTCCTAACAAATCCCAGTGATGCTCGGTGACTTCCAGTGACTCCTATCTAATTCCCAGTGATTCCTATATTACTCCTATTGACTCGTATATTACAGTAATCCGAAATTTTCAAATTTTCAATAACTCGCACTTCATTCCTGGTTTTATCCAGGTGATTCCTGGTGATTCCCAGTGACTCCCAGTGATTCGCAGGTACACTCCCACTGGTTCCTACGGTGTTGTGAGTCCACGGGGAATTGCAGACATTCGCGGTGTATTCCCAGGAATCACCAGGAATCATTACTCCTAGTGATTCTAGCTCACATTCCTGACTGTGTGAAGTACCCTTAACGATGCTTCTATCTTGACGCTATTCTAAAGTCTGCAGCTATAGCCTAAATCAGGAATAAACCCCTTGAGACAAAAAATACAAGTGACCGAAATACTAGAGACAAATAATGTCTACTATTGCCGATACCACACATTGATAGAGATTATTGGACCCAGGAGCCCGTGTGACATAAACTTTAACCTTATATGGAGCCACGAGGGTATTATTGGACCAGCACCATTTCACTTAATGAACTTGGCGATTATAAGACACTTCACCCCCATCCAAGAGTCAATTTTGTTTGGGCGAGCGATAGTGAGCCTGAATTTTAGGAGATATTGGCCTTTTGCCGAAACAATTTTCACTGTAGAAAATGTACATATTTAATTTAAATGGATCCGGGAAGGGTGGGGAGGGGGGGGGGGGAAGATTAAATGGGGTCTACACTGTAAATATTAACGCCTAATTGTAACAAACATGATACCCAAGATAAGTATTCTAATTGTGTGTGTGTTGTACTATGAACAGAGTAACCGAAGAACACTTTAGGCCTACCATTTTTCTTACTATTATGCGTTAACATTTTTAGTGTAGGAAAGTGTTGTTTTAGTCTAGAGGGTAAACTAAAATTATATTGGTCAAATATTTTGGCAGCAACCAAAATCCTCAATAACAATTATACAAAACATCACACTAATACCCAAAACGTCGTACCATAAAGTGTTAAAATGAGGTAGGTAAACGCACGATAAAGACAACTATTATTATACTCTGTTTCTACATCTTGGGTAAACGGATAAGATCGTGGCCAAACAAACAGTGATGCAGGTAGGTCGGCAGCTATGCAGGTAGTAAAACGGTCACGTATAGTTATGCAAGGAAAACGTCAGGCAGGCAGAAAATGAGTCAGCGGCAAGGTAAGAAATTATACCTTGAGGTAGACCAATAAAAAGAATGATATTCATAATGATAGTAATAACGAGAAATGGACAATAAACAAGTGAAAAGGAGGAAAAATCGGAAAACATAGGGAGAAAATAAGCATATATATATATATATATATATATATATATATATATATACATATACCGGTATATATATATATATATATATATATATATATTAGATATAGTATATATTATATGCTTCAACAATCACCTTTAAATAAATCAGAATAGGCCATTATGGTAATAATGGTCAAAATAGTTAAGTAGATACATATAAACAATATAAGAAAGGCAGATATAGAGAGTCAAGCAGCCGTACAGATAGATGGATAGATAAATAGATAGGAATATGGATACACAAAATACAGACATATAAACAGACAAACAGACCGGAAATACACAGTAAGAGGGAAACAAAGAAAGGGTCAGGCTCGGAGTTTACATCTCACAGCAACAACAATACACATAAACACCACGACCACAAAGACTGTATATAAGACGATGGTGAGAGAGAGAGAGAGAGAGAGAGAGAGAGAGAGAGAGAGAGAGAGAGAAAGAGAGAGAGAGAGATAGAGAAATAGAAAGACAAATAGATAGATAGAGAGAGAGAGAGATAGAAAGAGAGAGAGAGAGATAGAGAAACAGAAAGACAAATAGATAGATAGAGAGAGCGAGAGAGAGAGAGAGAGAGATTATCATATTATACAGATGTCTAGAATATGATTTTTGTGGCATTCAGATGTCTTCAGTCAATATGTACTATACATTAGAGATTAAGAAGCAAAATAACAAGAGAGATAAAGTTAGTAGGGTCAATACAAACTACCAAGATATTAGGGGTGGAAGTGACAGAGAAAGTAGCAACAGCAGTACCTACAATAGCAGCTCACCAGTAAGTATTGAGATTTTCAGTATCACGCAGATTAACTGAGAAATATGGAAGGCATTGAGTTAAATGGACAAAATGTATTATTTTTCCATTACATTTATCAACAATTCAAATAATCACAAATTAATTTTCCCTCTTATGCATGCAAGCGAACAAAAATTGCATCCATGAATTACTCTGTGGAGTTCTTATAGTAAATATTAGTATAGCTTTCCCCGGTATTGTGTTTGTGTGTGTGTGTGTGTGTGTGTGTGTAAAGAGAGAGAGAGAGAGAGTCAGGAAGGGTGCTCTGGCGGTGAGAATCGTGAAAGTCGGTACTGTACACGTTGAACATTACTGATTGTCGGTGTTGGCTCCAGTTTTTTTCTCGCTTGCTTCCTGTGTTTCCTCTCTTTATCTCTCTCTCTCTCTCTTGATGGCATTGACAGTTTCATCAGTATTGGAAAAAACAAAATCCTATCTTCAATTGACATGGCAACACACATATAAACATTAATTAACAGTACTTTCACACATCGCTTACCCACTGCCACACAAGCACAAACAGCCCCATATACTGTATATATATATATATATATACATCATCCTCACAATCACAACACTTTCACAATTATACACCCTACTCACACAAATACACACACATACCCATATCTTATACATACACAGTAACACGCAGGTCCCCTCCACACACACACACACACATCGTGCAAGACTTTGTATAGTTGACGCCAGAAGACCCTGAGGCATATTGGCTACGAAAAGGAAAGGGCAATAAAACTCACACACGCATATACAGTACACTGATTTTTTTTTCTCTCTCTCTCTCTCTCTCTCTCTCTCTCTCTCTCTCTCTCTCTCTCTCTCTCTCAAACACATACATTCACCATATATCTCAAACACATACATTTTTCTTTCACAAGCACACACATACACATTTAATCCTTCATACCGTCATACGCATATATCGCCCCCACACAAACACACGTCCCTCACACACAAACGCTCTCCCGTGCAAGGCGCAATATAAATGATGCCAGAAGGCCCCGAGGTACGTTGGTTACGAAAAAACGGGGACAAGAGGAGTTATACACACCACACACCTTTCACACAGATACAACTTTCACACACATAATCCTTCTCTCTCTGACACATATAACTCTCTCACACACATACACCCCTACCCACATACATCACACATACACCCTCCCTGCCTCACATACATAGAGCACACACAAACCCTCCCTTGTGCCTGACTCTATATAATTGACGCCAGAAGGCCCTCAGGCATGTTGGCAATGAGAAGAAGGGGGCAAGAGAATAGCTCCAGCCAGTATTACCAATTCTACACCACAAAACTTTGCTAGATTTATAAAACATGTCAATACCAAATCCTCAAAGGTACTCGGTTCATAAATAAAATTAATATAATTCCTTCATAGACCCCATGAGTGTCTTTTTGTTATTTGCTATGCCATGCTATAAAATTATTGAATTGTCATTCCATGACATAAACAGCATATTGTCGCTAAATGGCATGAATCGCTAGTAGTATTTGTAAATAGTACACTCTCATAAATATCACTTATAAATAGACAGAATGTCTGGAATATAGCTCGTTTCTGTGTCGTTAAATGTAGATAATTTTCACTAAATAAATGAAAACATTCCCAGATCTAGCAATAATAATAAAGCTAAACTGGCATGTCTATTCTGTCTGCGATCTTAACTCCCCAGAGTTTCCATAAGATTTCACTCAAGCTTCAGGTTCGTTCGCCAAGTCTTTCGCCCAACAGTAGAGTGGCGCCTACACTTTGAAACTGGTTACGTTAACTCAGAGTAGGTTACATAAAGCATAGGTCATTATACAGTAGGTTACTTTAAGTCTGGATTGGTTAGTTTATCCAAGATTAAGCTAAGGGGATGGATATTTTTCATAGTGTTAGTTACGCGTTTATTATTCGAGAACTGTCAAAAATATTCAAATGTGAGAAGAATGTTACACATAATAAGTGTTTCAATCGTATACGTGTTCAAATTAACGCACATATAAAGTGATTCGAACACTTTTATGTAGACTATTTTTTATACAAGTGAACACCCAATGTTTACAATGTGGATATTTATCGGCTTTGACTGTGGGCTGATAACTATGGGGGAAAGAGTTATGAGCGATATGACTGAAAACCCACGTAAAACCACCTCCAGTCTTCGTTCACTTAACCCCCTTCTGTACCAGCGACGTCTTTTTATTTAAATTATAGCTATATTTAGACGATTTTATGCAGCTTTAAAAGGGCCTCACGCACGTAACAGGCTTTAAAAGGGCCTCACGCACGTAACAGGCTTCCAACTATCTCACTTAACCCTTTCTACTACCACAGATCATTCGTAAAGTGCACAACATTGTCTAAATATAGCTAGAATAGAATGAAATAGACGTCGCCGGTACAGAAGGGGTTAGATTTTGTAAAAACTGGGATCTGAATCTTTCTCCTGCCCATCACACTTGTCACTCAGTCTGTAGGGGAGATGGTTTGTTTATTTCTGGCCCCCTTTCTACCTCATGTTTAGCCCCATTAGTTTTCACATTTTAAGATGTTCGGCCCATTGCTTTGGCGATTTTAAGATTTTTCGCCCCCATTTTTTGTAAATAATAAGATCTTTAGTGCCATTTAGGTGTCGATATTTTTTCCTGGCGATCGATAGCGAGTCTATAATTTAGGAGAAACCGGCCTTTGGCCAGGACATATTTTTACCGAAAAATGTACAAATTTATCGTGAAAGGGATTGTTTTTTTAAAGCTTGATGGAGGTCTATCGTGGAAACTAAAATATATATATATATATATATATATATATATATATATATATATATATATATATATATATATATATACCAAAAAAATAACCACTACCCTCTTAAGCAAAATATCTTAAACAAGGCATAGTTGTAGTGAAGCAAATGTAAACCTTTGAATATGCATGCTGTTTAAAACTGCAGTATCCCGAGTATTAACACGAACGCTTTGTCCGGCAACAATTTTAGCGAACAAGTGTGGTCTATCATCTTCTGAATTATAAATGTATATCATTTCAGTCTCCTAAAATCAAATACAGTCAGTCTAGTTGTCGATTCCAATGTGAAAATACCAAAAAGTTGTACGAGAAAATACTTGCTCATCGAAAATTGACGGAAAAAGTGCTCGTGTGACATCGGAAAACTATAGCCTACCTTACTTTATAATGGTTATCGATAGGGGTCAATGTCAAGGTTAGCTCTTTTAGAACAATGAGGCCTTTAAAAGTATATTCTGACTAGTGTTCAAAGGGTTAAAATCCTTGCTACCCAAGAGGGCATCACCATTATCTTACAGTGGCGGGGGACCAATCAGCATCCCACTCCTCCCGACGGCGTGGCATAGCGGGCCTGTGATTGGTGTAACCCATGTTATTACAGTCGGGCGCGTCGGACCAATGGGAGGGCGGCATGCGGGTTGCCCTGCGGGGGTGGGTGTGGTAGGGAGGTAGGGAGGGGCGTGGTATGGGCATAAAGGGGGAGTCACGTTATTATTTGGCTTGGAGCGTATTTTCGGTAATTCTGGCAGCTTTTGAGGTATAGTTTTATAAGACTTCGCCAAACTAAATTACACATTCAGATTATATGCTAATATTTAAAACAAAAATATTGACATTTATAATCGAATCGACACCTAAATGGCACTAAAGATCTTAATATTGACACAGAAATGAGGCGAAAGGTCTTAAAATCGCCAAAATATTGGAAAGAACGTTTTTTAAATGAGGTTAAGCTTGAGCTACAAGGGGATCTAGAAAACCAAAAATAAGGAAACTAGGGAAAATTCCCAAGCTTATTAGTGTTTTTCTTCATCATTAAATTGTCCAGCCTGACTACAACACACTTTCCTATTCTTAACCCCTTCAGCACGATGATGCATTTTAATTCTCGTAATTCTGATTACTTTAAGCGATTTGATTTACCCCTTGAGGATTATGCCGCATTTTGACAGTTTATTCTGGCTATCATTGGACGATTTTATACAGCTTAGGAAGGATCTGTTGGATTTCAACATGTAAAGACTATCTCAGTTAACTCTGACTTCTATATACCCTTCCTAATCTAAATAAAATAGTTTAATATTAGCCAGAAAACAGAAACGAAACGCGTCACCGTATTATGAAAGGGTTAAGCTCAGGAAGGTTGTCTCCTATTGTAAGGTGACGGTGTTTATCTTAACCTCTAGTAATAGCTTCAGACCAGTGATACCATAATTGGTCTTGTATTATGGCTATCACAAGACAAAATTATTAGGATCAGGAAAGGCTTCTCGTAGAGAAAGGGTTCAACCAGATGCACCAGCGATTTTTGTTTGTCTCACGTCTGACCTATCGGTTTCTACATTAAAGTTGCATAAGTATATTCTCCCTGCAGCACACTTTCCGATACCAAAACAATAGTTCCAAGAAATGTCGGCGGAAAAGAAAAATGGATATTGAAACTTGAGGATAATTGATGTTTGATCTATATAGTTCTATACATTCTCAGAAACTCCAGGCGTCCTATCAGAGTCGTACTAGACATAGCCCGAAGCATTGGTATACCCTCTGGCTGTCTTTGGTAACATGGCAACACTGCAAGGTGTGTGTGTGTATAGGGGAGGGGAGGGGGGGGGAGAGTCTGGATATGTGAGATGATATAACAATTGGCCTGTAATGTGGCAGACAGATGTTTGCACCTATTCCACATAATTCATATTATTATATATAATATGTGTTATTTGTCCACGGTTCTTGAGCTGATAACATTTGATAACATATTGCACATATCTTCTTGCTTATATATTTTCCTAAACGAAGCATATCCTTTGTACGCTTTCTCTCCCGTTAATTCCTTTTTTATGTTTCATTAGCTTCCCCTTAAATAATCAATTAAACCCAAATGTTGGTGGTGGTGGTGGTGGTGCTAATGGTAGTGGCGGTGTTGATGATGGTAATGGTGGCAAAAATAATCATGAAGTTAGGATCATAATATTTACTCCAAGAATATATTATTGGTGGTGGTGATGCAATTTGCATGCACATTTATTAGTCGTTTCGATTACGAAACAGTTTATCCGAAACAGTTTATAGAAGTGAAATAGCATTCGTACTTGGAATAGAGATGGAAGTGGGGAAGAATGAGGGGAGGTAAGAAGAAGGTGGAGTATTTGTGATGAGGCAAAGGGTGAAAAGGGAATAGATAGGTGGTTATGCAGTGGTAGGAGGAGAATGGGTAGAGTTGTGGATGGGGGGTGGAAGGTAGAGGTGAGTGAAGGGTGATTGGGGGGTGGTGGAGTTAGTAGGGTGAGGAGAAGAAGGATAGAGTTGGGGGTGGAAGGATGGAGGTGAGTGAAGGGTGATTGGAGGGTGGGGGGAAGAGAAGGGTAGAATTTGGATGGTGAAGAGTGGGAGGGCGTAGTGGATGGAGAGGATGGTAGTAAAAAATTAAGGGGAGAGGAACGGTGGATTGAGCTTGGGCTTAGAATTGAGAAAACAGGATAGTTTGGGGGTGAATGGAAGGGTTGAGCCGGGGGGGGGGGGGGATTGGAAGGGGTGGAGGTGAAAGAAAGAGTAGTTAGGGGGAAAGTTTGGAGAGTGGAAGGGTAGAGTTAGGAAGGGAAGGGAGGGGAGGAAACATGCGACTTGAGATGGTGGGAGGCAGGGATGAGGGGAGCAGTGGGGTGGAGAGAGGGAGACAGTAGAGGGAGGAGGTGGAACACAGTATTGGAGGAGGATGCGTGTGAGGGTTGTGGGGTGAAGGATAAGAGGTACCGTGAGAGAATTGTGGTTGTGGGGGCGATGGTGGTAGCTGGGGTGGTGGTAGTTGTGGTAGTAAGTACTGTTGTGACGGTACTGGTAGTTCTGTTGGTGAGTACTGTTGTAATAATTTTGTTAGTTGTGGTGTGGGGGAGAGGTGCTAGCTAGGGTGGTGGTAGTTCTGGTAGTGAGCACTCCTGTGGTGGTAGGTATAGTAGCGAAAAGGCTTATGTTGTAGTGTTGATAGTGATGGTGATGACAAGTGAGGTTATGTATTATTTGTGGTACTGAAAGTAAGTTTTGTTGTGGTCGCTGGGATGATGGTAGTTGTGGTAGTGTGTACTGGTGGGGGTGGTGGTGGTGGCAGTTGTGGTAAAGAGCATTGTTGTGTAGTGTTGGGGATAGCTCAGGTGGTAGTAAATGTGGTGGTGATAGTATATAAGGTACTATACTACATTATTATAATCAGTACTTCTATGGAGAGGATGGTAGTGATTCTTATTGATTACTGTTGAGGTGAGATTATAAAACTAGGCGATGGTGATAATGTTGATGGGGAATGTTAGTGGTGGTGAGGAGGTGATTGTAATGGCAATGAGTGGTGGTTATGATGAAAATATAAAGTAGCTGCGGAGATAAGAAATCGTGGTGATGATTATAATAAAAGGTGACGATGAAGATGATGACAATGGGTGGTGATAATAGATGGTGACAATGTGTGGTGATGACAGTAGATGATGGTGACAGAAATGATGACAATGGATGGTGACGATGGAGATAAGATTATGCCAATATTTGGTGATGATGACAATATATAGTGACAATGGAGATGATGACAATAGATGGTGAAAATAGAGATGATGGTAATAGATGTGATGATGGCAATATATGGTGATGACAATAGATGGTGATGATGACAAAAGATGGTGACGATGGAGATGATGACAATGGGTGGTGACGATATACATGAATACAATGGGTGGTGATGATGATAATTGGTGGTGACGATGGTGATGGATACAATGAGTGGTGATGATGACACTGGGTGGTGATGATGATGATGGGGTGTCCCTCTGGAGTGCGTTGACAGTGTGGCCTTGGTGCTCTTATACACTGATCTGCCGCACCACCACCACCACTCACTCACGATCACACACATACACGCGCACACACATAGTGTGTGTGTGTGTCATTAAAATGGTTCTCTCTCGAAGATTTTACTGATTAGACCTACAATATATACATACATTCATACAATTAAAGACCAAATGCTCCACACGAAGTGCGGTTCCGGTCTCACGTCATAATGGTGGCATTACAGGCAGCCCTGTTCAGAGCAGCATCACTTGTCAGGTTATTCAATTCAAGATCAGACCGTAAGTCTGATCCCACATCTTTCTTGGTCTGCTCCTTGGTGCAGCTCCTTCCACGTTCCCGGACATGCATCTTTTCACAAAATTTAGTTCATCCACCCTCTCCATATGTCTAAAGTTTAGCAGTGTTGGATGGTTTAGACTCTAAAGCATCCAAGACTGCTAGAACACATCTATCTCATCACTGATACTCTTGATATCTAACCGTCTCCTCAGCTCTTCATTAGATATCCTATCTTGCAGTTTGACACCACATATCCATCTCGCCATTCTCATTTTGTTACTTAATATTTTACTGATAACATCCGCTTTGACAGGCCACGTTTTTTAAGCATATGCCATTACGCTTCCAGCATGAAGCGTACGTACGTCTTTCCCTTGAAGGGGAGAGGGAATCTTCTCATGGAGTGGCAAAAGTTCTCTGAACTTTCCCCAGCTGCATTTTATTCTGGCTATAGAGGCAGCCTCAGCCCCACCACCGGCAGAGATGGTATCTCCCGAGTAGCAAAGCTTGTCCACCATCTCCAGTGCCTCATTGCCAAAGTTAACACTCTTGATTCAAGCTGGTCATTGAACACAAACTCACTTTTGATACTATGCAAAAAATTATAAGGACATGTAAAGTGTTCCATACTTCAATGCATTTATTCCACATTGAGGACATAATTTCTACCCTATTATTAAATTGTTCTACTAAATAACTATATACAAAATAAAGCGAACTTAATAGTAGAGCTATATTATAATTATAATGATATATATAATTTCACATATACTAGATCTAATCCTCTTCAACTGTAACATCTTACCATATGGTTGCCTGTTATATCCATGTTGCAACTAAAAATGCTGTACCACGTAAATAGGTAACCAACAATCCTTTGAGCTGCCGTGAAATAAGTATAGTGGTGAGCATATTATACTGTTAAACCTATTTGAAGCTATTAAAGTTATTCAACTTGTTCAAGTTATGTTCAGATAAGTCAATGTATTTGAACATTTACGCACGATACGGAGATCCATGCAAATTGTATTTCAACCCCTTCAGGATTACTCACAAATATTCCAATCTTATTTCCATCTGCAAAATTGTAAATTACTCACATCAATCCAATATCGATGGCATTGACATGGAAAAATTACGGTAGATCAAAGACTTAACTTAGGTGAGAAAACAAAATATAAACTGTATATAATACCCTTGATCACAACGTGACGTTTATGTTGTTGTTTTTTCCTTTAATGTAACTAAGGAATGTCTATGGCTTTACTCTATCTCACATTTCATGGTAGTAAAACTTCTAGTATGTTGGTGAGGAGCGTGTGTTCGAGAGCGTGTGTGTGTGTGTAGAGGTACTGTGTGTGTGTGTTGCGGTTTAGTACAGCTTCCGTCACCTCAGCTCAGCCATAAAACACTAACAGGTATACAAGACACGTGAGATTCCTTTTACACACCCACCCACACACACCCACCCACACACACACACTCGTTTACAAATACACATATAAACACACATGCGCATACAAACACACATTAATACGTTGTAAAATCGAACGTTTAAATGCAACAACAATTATACAGATAAAAACTGTTTCGTGGATTATGTGAGCTACTTTGAACAGGTAAGCGATCGAAACACTTGTCATGTGTATCATATTTGTTACAACTAAGCGTTCATTCCTGACAGTGCACATACACATATACAAACAGACACTACTGATCTCCCTATCACACCCAACTATCATGGACTACAGTGGCCAGTGACTAACAACATGTATTCATATATACGGTACGCTATATTAAGGCTATATTCATATATACGGTACACTATATTAAGGGTGTATTCATATATACGGTACACTATATTAAGGGTGTATTCATATATACGGTACACTATATTAAGGGTGTATTCATATATACGGTACACTATATTAAGGGTGTATTCATATATACGGTACACTATATTAAGGTGTATTCATATATACGGTACACTATATTAAGGGTGTATTCATATATACGGTACACTATATTAAGGGTGTATTCATATATACGGTACACTATATTAAGGGTGTATTCATATATACGGTACACTATATTAAGGGTGTATTCATATATACGGTACACTATATTAAGGGTGTATTCATATATACGGTACACTATATTAAGGGTGTATTCATATATACGGTACACTATATTAAGGGTGTATTCATATATACGGTACACTATATTAAGGGTGTATTCATATATACGGTACACTATATTAAGGGTGTATTCATATATACGGTACACTATATTAAGGGTGTATTCATATATACGGTACACTATATTAAGGCTATATTTTCACTTAAAGGGGTGTTTTATCTGGACCTCCTTCTCCCTCATGTTTAGCCCCATTAGTTTTGATATTCTAAGACATTTGTCCAACTAGATTGGTGATTTTAAGACCTTTCGATCCATTTCTTTGTCAATTTTGAGACATTGTGTGCCATTTAAGTGTCGATATTTCCTGACGAGCGATAGCTAACCTACAATTTAGGAGGAACCAGCTATCAGCCAGGACGTTACTCTACCGAAAAATTTACACATTTGTCTAAAAACGGGGTTTTGGCGGGATTTTATTAAGCTTGATGACGGTCTAGGGATGCAACTAAAAACCTTCCCTTAATTGTCTACCAAGATCCTGTCACACGCTAGCTCCTTCGTAATGATAGATTGCAGGAAAATGTATATGTAAACCAAAATAAACACATATGCACATACAATCACGTAATATTAGTCGGTGGGCCAGATCCCGAAGTCCCACAAATCGGTAACATCCAAGGAGGTCAAGCTTCCAGCATAATACCCAATGGATGTCTGTTGTGTGATATGGGCACTCAGGCAAGTCAGGCCTGGAAGATTTTATATTACGCGATATTATGTATGAAAAGTATATATTTTGTTTCTTTTCTTTTTTTTTTTATTGCCGATACCTATACAAAAAGAAGCCCGAAATGTTGTCAGAATACCTTTGTCAATATTATCATACCGAAATAGCATATTCACAACAATAATAATATTGTATTGCAGTTTCTCATTGTAGCTAATAACCCTCCCTGATGACATCAAGTTCACCCTGGTCCATCTTAATTTAACATACGAAGACACACCATAACAGACGCTGCTGATCTCCCTACCTACGCCCAGATTAACATGGACAGTGACTTATAACACTTAGCAACACCCCCTCTACTCTCCTACGATATTTTCACACGGTAGCTCCCCCAACACACAGGTAAGTAATATAGGCCTAGGTGTGCAGTCATCAGTACCTGTCTTGGTCATGATCCATCACAGGTAGACACACGCCCATCTCATCCCGCCCGCCCGCAGGAAGTACCGCCACCCATGTTATACTTTTCTCTCTCACTCTCTTGGTCTTGCTCTTGTTCTCTCGCTCGCTCTTGTTCTCTCGCTCTTGTTCTCTCGCTCTCGCGCTCTCTCTCTCTCTCTCAAATCTTGCAAAATGTTTTCCTTCCCGTGCATATCTTACGGTTTCACAATCGTCTTCAAATTTGTTCTTTTTCGTTTTCTTTCTTACCCTTTCCTCTCTCTTTCTCAGGTTTGCCTTGGTTCCTTAGGGCCTTTTTTCATGTACGTGTGCGTGTATGTATGAGTATGTGTGGTGTGTGTATGTGTGAGCATGTATGTATATATATGCATGTGTTGGTTTTATGTGTACTGTATGTGTTTGTAATCCCAGTAGGCTAAGTACAGGAAGGAAGGAAGGCAAAAATCACGAACTAGGGCGTGGGTAGAATTTTTCAATGAGTGTGTGAGCCATTAATAAGGCCTAGAGTGTCCCCCCTGCTGCTCACCTGCGTGTAGATCACCTGCCCGGCCTCCTAATTACTCAACAATTACCTGGCCTATACAGATCCTGGACTACACTGAGAACGGTCAACTTGGTTCACTAATTTCGGTGGGTTGTTTTTCTTCATAGCTCGCATAAAGAGTTTTGCCTACTCTCTGAAATTGATTAGATTAGTGTTTGGCTAGGTTGAGACTAGATTAACCTAGGAGTAACTTAATCTAATTCTAATCCAGCCAAACTTACAGTAAATTTATCCCAGCAAAACTTAACCTAACTGTCTCTAACCCTAATCTAACTATGTGAATCTTATGTTTGAGTTGGTTAGGTTTGGGATAGGTTAGATTCAATTAAATTGATTGATAATAGGCTAGGACAGTTGTGGTTGATTCGAGCACTATGCAATAATTTTACTTAACAGATTTAGACAAAACATGAATTGTTTGATATAAAATCTTATATACATTATTTGAAAGGCCGAATGTATATCTTTTCATTCATATAATTTGCTTTGTTTTCCGAAATTTCCTGCTGGTGTATACTAACAAATACATGTATCTGTTTATCTCACTAATTCACTTACTATTATGTTATAATGGTGATTGTGAATTCAAAATCAACAGTAGTACAACATTTTGAACTGAATAAATATTGCCCTATATGTCAGGAATTGGCCAGATTCTGTTTGTCTTGCCCCATTCTTCCTATGGTCACTCTGAATGAAAGAGAAGAGATTCTTAGACTCAGGTGAGAAAAGTATAATCGCCTGTACAAGTAGTTGGTACATTGCTATATGATAAACTTCATTGAACATTGAATGAGGGAAAATACTGACTTGGGCATATGTTAAAAAGGTAGGTTTAAACATATTTCAGCGTACAAGAATTAGTAAAGGAAATTTGCATTACCTTCCACTGTGTCACCCTTTTTTGGGAGACATTTGTTACAGGCAGTTTTGCCTTTTGTCTCCTTCATACACATGAACAAACAGGCGATAATACGTTTCAACCAATTCATCCTATTTTTGCCCAGTTTATTTAGAATGGCAAAAAATAAATATGCAGCAGCCGTCCTCATGATTTACTTTGACACCGATTCAAGAAAAACCTGTGGCACTCCGTAAAATGATAAAGAATATATATAACTAGCAGGGGTACCCGGCGTTGCCCGGGTAATCACCATAATCACTATCACTACTACCACCACTACTACTACCATAATCACCATCATCAATCACTACTATACAATCATCACAATACTACTACTACCATAATCACCGGCCTCGACCTCCCTGTGCCTCATTAAACGGCGACCTCGATTTCGGCCGCTAAATCTATCTATCTATCTATCTATTGCATGACGCCGTGATCCCCGAAGGGGTGGCCGCTAAATGACCTCTGATTTTGGATCTGACCACATCCGTACCCCCATTTTGGGGGGCTGCGAACAACTTTCGTTCCATACACCTTTTCGATCGGAGGCCTCCTTCTGCCCCAAACAGCCATTTTTTTCATGATTTTTTTTGTTTTCAATTTCGGCCTCGAAACGACCTCAGATCGTGGCCTCGCCCCCTCTATGACCTGACCCAGGTCAATTGACACCCACATGCAAAGTTTCAGCTCCCCAGGTTCAAAACTGCGGCCGCCTATTAAGAACACACACACACACACAGACAGACAATCGAAAATATTATATAGCCTAGATTATAATAAATAATAAAAACAGACGCAGGTTGGAGCAAATATATGATTTTCGTTACAGCCAATGGGAACTTTGAAACCACCAGATACAACCTCCACACTTCATAATTTAACTATAAAATGGGTACTGTATTGCTTGTGCGTAATTCTTTAACTGTCTTGATAACGTAATGCATAAATGCGCGGAATTTCGGTGTGAATATCCTAGGTTCGAGTCCTTGGAGTGCCACATGTATTTGTTGATTTCATTAATTATGATTTTAGAAGTAAAGTTGGTTGGTGAAAAAATATTAATTGACCATAATTTTAAATCCCATAGTTTTTTTCGTTGCCCAAGGTTTTATTTATTTTACACATTTACATATTACATATTTTATGTTATGTTTTATTTATTTACTAATTTTTCTTTTAGAGGACTATATTGATGTTCGCAGCAAGTTCATTATGGCCCAGGCCTAACATGTCTGCAGTTGTCCCAAACTATTTACTCTGCCACCGGTTGAACAAATACCATCGGCCACTCCGGAAGAAAGGGTAGGGATAAAAAAGCGGATTTGAGTCGTAAACGTCGGCATAGCTCAAGCCTCCCGCGCCTCGTCTGCGTAACCCGTATCTGCGGGGACGCGCGGGTTTATAATTACGGGTTGAGTAGCGGAGAGGTTAGGCGTAATGATGACGGATCCGTAGATTAGCTTGAGGCCGAGGACTCACACGGTCGATTTTTGCCGGCATTAATTTTCCAGGCAAGTCAGGTCCGGAAGCTTCTGAATTACGCGATATTATGTATGAACAATATAAAAAAATAATATGCGTTTTTTTCTTTCTTGTTACCGATACCCATGGAAAAAGAACCCCGACATTTTACCAGAATACCTTTTTCAATATTAGGACGCCTTTTTTCCACTTTCCATTAGACGATTTGATTTAGCTTTGGGAGGTCCTCTAAGAATCGAAGCGGTTAAGTCTATTTCAATTAACCTTCTGATTTCCAAAATGTCTCCCTTAGCTAAAAAAAATCGTCTACTGACAACCAGAATAAAATAAAGAACTGCTGAAGGTGAAGGGTTTAAGCTGCCCATCAAAAGTTACCGGAAAAAGTACTCCTGTTGTGACTCGTTTTCTACTGTGTGTGTGGTCATGGGATGGTGGGGCGGGGGGTGGGGGTGGGGGGTATATGCTTGTTTACACTTCTTGCCTTCCCTCCTTCCTTCCTTCCTCTTTTTTGTGCTTAATTACTAACTTTCTTCTTCCGTTTTCTCGTTCATTTTTTCACTTCGTGTATCATGTCTTCCTTTATTCATTCCTCCGTTTGTCCTAAGTTCATACTTTCCTCCTCCTTCTTCTTCTATTATTCATTGTTTTTCTATATGCATCCGTCCTTCCTTCCGACTTTCTTAACCCCTTCAGTATTTGAGGACACATTAATTCCTTATATTCTGACCATCAGTCGACAAGCGTTGAAAGGGTTAATTAATTGCAATATTAATTTCATAATTTTTTCTTTTCCGCCTTTTTACCTTTCGTCTCTGTCCTGTGCTTAATTCCTACTTTGTTTATTTTGATATATTTACCATTAATCTTATGCATGGCTTCGTCCTTCCTTCCTTTTTTCTACCTACTGTACCTCCATTTTTTAACATGTCCTCTATCTCAATCTCTCTCTCTCTCTCTCTCTCTCTCTCTCTCTCTTTCTCACACACACACACACACGGACACACACACACACACACACAGGTCCTTCCCTTTACTCCCCATTGGACTTAATTTCCCTTTGTGACCCACTCACCCTTTATGAATCACGGCTCTGAGCAGGTGTTACATAGGCCGTACAAAGGAGGGAGGAAAGAAGGAAGGAAGGAAGGAAGAAAGGAAGGAAGGAAGGAAGGAAGAAGACACAAAGGAATACAAAGTAACGGAAAACAAAATAGAGGGTTGGTGGAAGGAAGGGAGGAAGGAAGGAAGGAAGGAAGGAAGCATATGAATAAAAAAAAAAAAAAAAAAAATAAGAGACAATTAACGGAGGAAGGAAACACACAGATAAAACAAAAGGGTCCATGTGCCTAAAGGCATCCTCCATTCATAAAATGTTTGTAACAACTGGATTTAAACATTTGTAAATTGTAAGTTTGTGGAAAGCAATTCGAGGGAAGTGAATTCCAAGGAGTAGTAGCTCTGGGGATAAATTAATTCTGATAAGCAGAAGTTCTGCATTGTGGAGGAGAAAGTGTAAATTCATGGGCGCTCTCAGCTGCCCTAGTTCTACGGGGAAAGATGTGGAGAGGCGGCACAATTGAAGCAAGTTCCTCAGAACAATTGCTGTGAAAATATCTGTAGAATAATGCAAGGGATGCAACGTTTCTTCGTATGGATAATGTAGGAAGGTCCTGTGTGATTGCAGGGTTATTGATTAATCTAATAGCTTTATTTTGAATTTTGTCCAACTGCCTCAATGCAACCACTCCCCTTCCACCCCACAGAGGTGAACAGTAATCCATCTGAGAACGCACATGACTTTTATATATACGGCCAACTGCTCGTCAGTGAAGAATTCTCGAACTCTGTACAGGAGTCCCAGTTTTTTAGAGGCATTCTTAGCAATGCTTCTAACATAATGTGTCCAGCTCAAGTTAGTAGTTAATGTTACACCGAGAATGTCAAAACTAGGGGAAGTGGGAATATTTACATCATTAAAAAATATATGGGAGTCAGTGAGATTCTGTCGGTTAGAAAATTGAATGTACTTGGTTTTCTGTGCATTAAAGGAAACTAGATTCTTTTGTCCCCATCCATTAATTCTAGAAAGGTCCTGGTTCAGAGAAATTGCAGTGTTAATTTTTGAATTTATAAGATCGGGTTGGGTGAAAGAATTGGTAAATGTGAAGGAACTGTGGAGTGTTGAGTCATCTGCGTAGGAATGTATTGGATTATGAGTGGTAGATATGAGATCATTGATATGAATGAGGAACATATTTGGGGCCAAAACTGATCCCTGGGGAACACCAGCATTTATTGAGTGAAATTGAGAATAAAGGCCATCTACCATTACACGTATTTTTCTGTTATGAAGATAAGAAGAAATTAGTGGAACTAATGATGCAAGGCCGTAGTGTGACATCTTCGACAATAAGGATTGATGCCAGACTCTATCAAATGCCTTTGATATAATCCAGTGCTATTGTATGTGTTTCACCATGTTGGTCTGTAGCTTGGTTGATTTGATGCGTAAGAAGGCAAAGAATGTCTGCAGTTGATCGACATCGTCTAAAACCATATTGCCTATCACTGATTAATTTATTATTCTCAAGATGCTTAATTATGTGATTATTTAATATAATTTCAAAGACTTTACCAGGAGTGGAAGTTATAGCTATTGGTCTGTAGTTTGATGGATCTGAAGAGGCACCTTTTTTAGGAACTGGATGAATGTTTGCTTCTTTCCAGGGTACTGGGAAGCATGAGGTATGAGTACATAGACGGACATTTTTTGCCAATACAGGAGCGAGCACCAAGGAGGAATTCTTAAGTACTATTGGAGGAATTTCATCTGGACCAGGAGCCTTATCTACTGAGAGATTCTGCAAAATAGTTTTGACATGTCTGGTGTGGATCTTAAGTGAGGGAATTTCAGGCGAATTAAAATTAAGTACAGGGACATCTTGATTTATTTCATCTAAGGTTGAGTTGGTGGAGAAAATATCCGCAAGAAGGTTAGCTTTACCTCTTGGGTCACTTACAAGATTGCCAGTCGGAGATTTTAATGGTGGAATGGATGAAGCAGTAGTGAAGTTGGATTTGAATGAATTAAGAGTAGACCAAAATATTTTGTTATAATTTGGATTATTTAGAAGTTTATTTGCCTGCTTGTGGAGAAAGTTTGATTTAGTTAGGTTTAATACAGTTTTGGCATGATTTCTGATTTTTCTAAAGTAATTAAAGGCTTAATGTGTTTTTGATCTTGTGTATGCATTGTAGGCTATTGCTTTTTGTTCAGTTACTCTAGCACAATTATGGTCAAACCATTTAGGTGAATTAGATATTTTACAGTACTTTTGATGAGGAATAAAAGTTTCCATTCCAATTTTTACAAAATCTTGTATGTGGCTCAAGGTGGAGTGTGCATCATTAGAAAAGAAAGAGGTCCAGGGAATATCAATAAAGAAACCTTGAAGACCCTCCCAGTCTGCCCTATCGTAATGCCATTTAGTCACCAAAACAGGTTCAGAGTGGGAAGGTGTGGTAGGTGATAGACAGGTGGCCTGTATCAGACAGTGATCAGAAGATCCAAGCGGGGACCTCGCTGTAACATCATAATTTTCTGAATTGGTTGTTAAAAATAAGTCCAGTAGGTGGGAATTATGATTAGGATTATCTGGTACACGGGTGGGTTGGTTGACATAACGTACAGGAGACAAAGGGGAGTTAGAAAATATGCATAAATGGATCGACAAATATTAGTGTTGTGGATGGAGAGATAATGAATATAGATAAATAGACAGACATACAGGTAGACAAATAGATACAGAATTGGCACATAATAAATAGCAAAATATTGAAGTTTCACCACATGTCTTCAAAACAGTACTCTTAAAATATCAACTATAGTATAGTTTTCCAGCTGAGGTAATTTTTTTTTTTTTAGCATCTGAGTGCTTGATTCTTACTGGAAAAATATGATGCTGCTATGTCTGTGCGTTATATTATTGCCAAGTGTTCATAATTAGCAAAATTTCACTATAAAATCACGGTAATAGCGTAGTAAGCAGGATGGAGAGATAGCAAGTTACCATCAGCGGAGAAAAACAGAGTACAGTTTTGTTGCGGTCTGCATGTCCTATATTGTGCACACATTTATTACAGTGTAGTGATAGTTAATGCTGGTGACATTATCTACTTGTTCACAGAAAAAAAGGAAACAATTAGTAAAGTAACGTTAATAAATCGTCGATTGACATAGTTTGTTCAGTCACATTCAGATTTGTTTTCCTATTATTCATTGGAGTGGACTACTCAATGCTTAAATTAGTCAGTTTTTATGTCATAATACAGTTTGAAAATCTCTATAGATTATCATTCAAGTTATTTTTCTATATCTTCCAACACCTTCAGGAACAAATGTATTCCAAATATTAAAGAACATAGTTCAATAATGTAATGTACAGTATGTGGGTGTTATAGTCGAAGGATAGTTTATGAAAACTAAATGGTGAAATAGACTACCCCAGGCACACTGTTTTCTTCTGATCTCATTTACTCTCTTACATTTTATGGAAAATAAATAAAAATGGCCTTACTCAAAACGATCACAATCCCAACTGGCTTCTCTCTCCCCCATCAATTTAACCTTTTCGTCCTTTATTCCCATCAGCTTCACATTGCTTGCCACTCCCCATCAACTCAATTTTCTTCAAACCAACTCCATAAACATAATTTCCTTCAACACAACCCCATAAACTTTATTTCCTTCGACCCATCCCCATCAACTGCACTCCCTTCACCTCCTAAACCATTAATTTCGCTCCTCCCCGTTTCAATCACCCCACCCCCCCCACCCCTCAACCTACCTCCCATAAAATTTGATCCGTCATCCCTCTCTTCAACATCCCTCTCTACTTAACTTCAACTTCTAAATCTTCCTCCTTCTCACCACCAGTAGAATATTTCATCCCTCTTTTGACAATACTGTATTGTCTTTAATATTATTCCACACATAAGTCTGTATGCAACTCTCTCTCGCTCTCTCTCTCCCCCGAGTTCCAGACAGACAGATATTTTAGAGCCCCCCTAGCAGTGTTGCCATGCACAGGAGACAGCCAGAGGGTATGAAGGTGTACAAGAGCTTCAGGCAAGGTGTCTTTTACGTCTTGGGATAGGAAGTGCTGATTTACTGCTGCAGTATTGTCCAACGTAAACAACTTTCAGATTTCTATTGCATTTATGTCGCAACCAGACTGTGTTTATCTATGTATGTATCCACTTATTCATTCATCTATTTCACTGAGCACAAGTTAATGTTCTTGTTACAAATACAATAATTGAAGATCATATGTCTAAGAATAGGACAGATTTGTTAAGGGGGGGGGAGGAAACTGGGATCATCCTCAAAAGGGGGGGGGGGGGGAGGGGGGCTGGGATCACCCTCAAAAACAAAATACTGACAATTAAGAAATATAATTAGTAAATGTTAATATAAACATTTAATCAAGGTATGCTGCATTGTCAAAAAATATGGCTTACTTAGTTAATTTAGAAGCTGACATTTTGATTTACAGGAAAGGTCTCTTCTCTTTTTACCTATTTTTTAGTTTATATCTACTTCCTATACCTCATTCTTGGTTTACTTCTCCCTCCATCCACCTCATTCTCAGTCTACCCTTCCCTCCCTCCACCTCATTCTCATTCTCATTCTACCCCTCCCTCCCTCCACCTCATTCTCATTCTATCACTCCCTCCCTCCACCTCATTCTCATTCTACCCCTCCCTCCCTGCACCTCATTCTCATTCTACCCCTCCCTTCCTCCACCTCATTCTCAGTCTACCCCTTCCTCCCTGCACCTCATTCTCATTCTACCCCTCCCTCCCTCCACCTCATTCTCAGTCTACCCCTCCCTCCCTCCACCTCATTCTCGTTCTACCCCTCCCTCCCTCCACCTCATTCTCATTCTACCCCTCCCTCCCTCCACCTCATTCTCATTCTATCACTCCCTCTCTCCCTCCCTCCACCTCATTCTCAGTCTACCCCTCCCTCCCTGCACCTCATTCTCAGTCTACCCCTCCCTCCCTGCACCTCATTCTCAGTCTACCCCTCCCTTCCTGCACCTCATTCTCAGTCTGTCCCTTCCTCCCTCCACCTCATTATCAGTCTACCCCTCCCTCCCTCCACCTCATTATCAGCCTAACTATCCCTCCCTCCACCTCATTCTCAGTCTACCCCTCTCTCCACCTCATTCTCAGTCTACCCCTCTCTCCACCTCATTCTCAGTCTACCCCTCCCTCCACCTCATTCTCAGTCTACCCCTCCCTCCACCTCATTCTCAGTCTACCCCTCTCTCCACCTCATTCTCAGTCTACCCATCCCTCCACCTCATTCTCAGTCTACCCCTCCCTCCACCTCATTATCAGCCTACCCCTCTCTCCACCTCATTCTCAGTCTACCCCTCCCTCCACCTCATTCTCAGTCTACCCCTCTCTCCACCTCATTCTCAGTCTACCCCTCCCTCCATCCACCTCATTCTAACTCTCCCGCCCTCCACCTCATTCTCAGTCTACTTCTCCCTTCCTCCACCTCATTCCCAGTCTACCCCTCCCTCCACCTCATTCTCAGTCTACCTCTCCCTCCCTCCACCTCATTTTCAGCCTAACTCTCCCTCCCTCTATCTCATTCTCAGTCTACCCCTCCCTCCACCTCAGTCTACCTCTCCCTCCTTCCACCTCATTCTCTGTCTAGCCCTCCCTCCCTCCACCTCATTCTCAGTCTACCCCTCCCTCCCTCTTCAGTGGAAGATAGCCAACGTAGCACCGATATTAAAAAAAGGCAGCAAATCCCTACCCAGTAACTATCGTCCAATTAGCTTAACCTCAGTTGTATGTAAAATGCTAGAAACGGTCATAAGAGACACACTCGTAAATCACTTAGAGGAAAATAACATACTTAAAGATACTCAACACGGCTTTCGTAAAAAACGTTCCTGTTTAACAAACCTCTTAGACTTCTTCCACGATATCCTCAACCTCTACGATGAGAGTAAAGCTGTAGATATTATATACCTTGATTTTCAAAAGGCCTTTGACAAAGTTCCCCACAAAAGTTTACTGCTAAAACTAAAAGCGCATGGAATACAAGACGGTGTGTTGAAATGGATAGAAAATTGGCTCAGCGACAGAAAGCAAAGAGTAGTCATAAACTGTAAGGCATCTAAATGGACCAATGTAAGTAGCGGGGTACCCCAGGGATCGGTACTAGGACCAATTATCTTTCTAATTTACATCAACGACATAGATGAGGGTCTCACCTGTACAATCTCAAAATTTGCTGACGATACAAAAATTGCAAATAGCGTACTCTCAAAAGAACAAGTTGACGATATGGAACACAATCTAGATAAATTGTCACATTGGGCCCAAATTTGGCAAATGAGTTTCAATGCGGATAAATGTAAAGTACTACATATCGGATACCTAAATGAGAAAGCAAACTATTCGATGAATGGCACTCAGCTTAAGAATGTAAACAGAGAAACCGATCTGGGAGTAACAATATCGAGTAACCTAAAACCGAGTCAACAATGTTCAGAAGTTGTTAAGAAGGCAAACAAAATAATTGGCTTTATAGGCAGATCATTTGAGCATAAATCCAAAGACGTTATCCTAACCCTTTACAATTCCTTAGTCCGCCCTCTTCTGGAATACTGCGTTCAATGCTGGTGCCCTTATTACCAAAAAGACATAAACAAGCTAGAACGAGTTCAACGTAGAGTTACCAAAATGATACCTAGCCTAAAGAACAAACCATACGAAGAGCGTCTTAGAGAATTAAATCTATTTCCTTTAATCCAGCGCAGATTAAGAGGTGACTTAATTAAAGTGTTCAAAATCATCAAAGGCATCGACAATATGAACTGTAGTAAGTACTTCACTATCGACCAATCTAATTACACGCGGGTAAACGGTTGCAAAATTATTGGTAAATCTTTTAACTCACACGAATCTAAGAATTTCTTCTTCAATCGAGTTGTCAACTTGTGGAATGGGCTTCTCCGAGACGTTATAGACTGCAGCACCGTTGATTCATTTAAACTCCGCTTAGACAAATATCTCGCATCAAACCCGCGACTGACTGCGTTTGTAAATGAAGAACTTTATTTTATCCTCCCCTCAGTTACTAACCCATATGTCCCCTACTAACTTCCTAGTCCTGCCACGTTAGTGGCAGGGTAGTAGTTCCCTTTCCAATGTTCCCTTACCCACTCTAAACCACTGTTTGGACACTTGATCCTCAGTGTTTTGGAGGACAAGCAGCCTAGAAGGGTCACTAGATCTGTTGTTGCTTGATTTCCTTTGTACTCCTTTGTACTCATTCTTAGTCTACCCCTCCCTTCCTCCACCTCATTCTCAGTCTGTCCCTCCCTCCCTCCACCTCATTCTCAGCCTACCCCTACCTCCCTCCACCTCATTCTCAGTCTACCCCTCCCTTCCTCCACCTCATTCTCAGTCTACCCCTACCTCCCTCCACCTCATTCTCAGTCTACCCCTCCCTTCCTCCACCTCATTCTCAGTCTACCCCTCCCTCCCTCCACCTCATTCTCTGTCTAGCCCTCCCTCCTTCCACCTCATTCTCTGTCTACCCCTCCCTCCCTCCACCTCATTCTCAGTCTACCTCTCCCTCCCTCCACCTCATTCTCAGTCTACCTCTCCCTTCCTCCACCTCATTCTTAGTCTATCCCTCCCTCCCTCCACCTCATTCTCAGTCTACCCCTCCCTCCCTCCACCTCATTCTCAGTCTACCTCTCCCTCCCTCCACCTAACTCTCAGTCTACCCCTCCCTCCCTCCACCTAACTCTTAGTCTACCCCTCCCTCCCTCCACCTCATTTTCAGTATATCTCTCCCTCCCTCCACCTAACTCTCAGTCTACCCCTCCCTCCCTCCACCTAACTCTTAGACTACCCCTCCCTCCCTCCACCTCATTTTCAGTATATCTCTCCCTCCTTCCACCTCATCTTGATCTACCTTTTCTAACTACTTATGTTTCTATCTAGCATGCCTTCCCTCCAGCTCTTCTCAAATTGTCTTTGTATTCTAGAATAATCTCTACTGAAAATACATTTTAATAAATCAATATAAAATGATATAATTTAATGAATAATTGTGACAATTACAATTGTCATTATATCAATTAGAAAAAATGGTGAATACAATATTTTAAAATTTAATTTCATATTATCACCAACCCACCAATTAACTTACAAATAAACCTAATTAATTAAATCGATGAAACTAATGAATACATGTGGTACTCCATGGATTCGAACCTAGGATACTCACACCTAAATATACAAAAATAAGAGAGAGAGAGTGAGAGAGAGAGAGAGAGAGAGAGAAAGAGAGAGAGAGAGAGAGAGAGAGAGAGAGAGAGAGATAGAGAGAGACAGACAGACAGAGACAGAGAGACAGAGAGAGAGTCTCTGCTAGGCTGGCAATCCAACAACCAAAATTATTGCCCACCATGACGGATTTTGATTACAAATAGATTGTCACCTGCAGGAGTTGAGACTGGAGAGTATTAAAGGTAAAAGTAACGAAATGTCCTTGTATATCCCCATCGTGGTCTAGTAGGCAGAACACCAGCTTGTACAGGTTCGAATTCTGGCCTAAGGCAATATATTTGTCATCATGTAAACAGTTAGCATGGTACTATTTTGAGGAGATTCATTAACCCTCTCAAGATCCGATACGCATTTATTTTCTGTTTGCTGGCTATTATTAGTGGATTAGGAAGAGTATATATAAGTCAGGGGGTTAAATGAGCTGGTCTTTACCCATAAAATTCCCACAGATCCTTCGTAAACTGTCTAAAATCGTATAATGAAAGCCATAACAGAATCAACTGTGAAAATGCGTCACAGTCTTCAAAGGGATAAGGTGTAATTGAGCACTGGCAGGACAGGGGGTCATCAAAACGTAACTTATTGGTATTAATTTACCTACAGCTATAAAATACACCTATTGACTTAATTTTGTTTAAATCCCTGTGTGTTGTTTTTATATCCTAATAAGAGTGACATATGAAGAAAAAAGATCAACATCTATTATTTTTTCAAAAAAATCATCACCTCATTATGTGTATTAAACTTTGAGTAATCAATAAGTAGAACAATGAGGTTCATGCATATCGAACACAAATTCATTGGTTATTCTTTGCGGCTATTTATTTAAGGGATTGCTAGAGGAAATGTTACAAATATATTCTAAATAAATACCTTCTCTCCCAAAACCAAACAATTCCCAATGAAATTAATGAAAACATGTGATCCTCCCTGGATATATACATAGATAAGTTATGAGGCATAAATTAATGAAAACATGTGATCCTCCCTGGATATATACATAGATAAGTTATGAGGCATAAATTAATGAAAACATGTGATCCTCCCTGGATATACATAGATAAGTTATGAGGCATAAATTAATGAAAACATGTGATCCTCCCTGGATATATACATAGATAAGTTATGAGGCATAAATTAATGAAAACATGTGATCCTCCCTGGATATATACATAGATAAGTTATGAGGCATAAATTAATGAAAACATGTGATCCTCCCTGGATATATACATAGATAAGTTATGAGGCATAAATTAATGAAAACATGTGATCCTCCCTGGATATATACATAGATAAGTTTTGAGGCATAAACAAATTACAAAACAAACAGGTAAGCGCACGACAGACAACGATGACACAATCTCAGCGACTGTCCCTGGCGGAGATAATAAGACCAAGACAGAAAGGGCTAGAAAGGACAGAGGAAGGGAGGTACTTTTTTATAAGGATAATTGGTGTTCTGAGCTGAGAGTCCTAGCAGCCCCACCCAACCACTTCCTCCCTCCCTCCCTCTCTCCCTCCCTGTCTACCTCAATCACTTCCTTCCTCCTCCTTCCTTCTACTTTCTCTACTCATTCTCTTTCTTATTCTGCCTGTTCTTTCCACATCTCTTCTTTCATATTCCCCCTCTTCAACTTTCCTTTCTTTCCTGCCTAAACGTATTCCTCCCTACTTTCTTCCACCTCTGTTCCCTTCCTCCCTCCCTACCTCAATCAGATCCTCCATCCTCCTTCCCCCTTTCCTTCCTTCCTAGAATCTCGCCCTCTTTTCCTCCCTTCACTTTTATCTCTCTCCTTCCTCTTTCCACCAGTGCATATATCTATTTTTATCCTTCTTCCATGTCTCTCATTTTTACTTCATTCTTTCTTGTCTGGCTCCCTTTCGTTCCTCATATTTCCTCCCTCTCTTCTTTCTATCTTCTTGGCTATATTCCCTCTTCCTCCCTCATTCACTTCCCTCCTCCCATTCCAGTTTGTTTCTGTCATTCCTAAATATCTTACCGGTATCCCTTTCTTGTCTCCTTCGGCGTTCTCTTATTTATATGTGTATGTCCTCTCTCCCTACACTACCTTTCTCCAATTCTTTCCTTCACGAATGTCTTCCTCCTCCCTTCCTTTAATTCATCCTTGTCTTCCCAAATGTCTTCTCTCTCTCTCTCTCTTCCCCAAACTATGTCCTCCTTTCTTCCCATATCTTTCATTTTTCTTCACGTCGCCTGTCTTCCCCTTCATTAATTTTCGTTTTCTAATTACTTGTTTCTCTCGATTTCCAGCATCCTTGATAAAGTGTATCCATCATGTATTTGCTATCGTCCCATTCCTCCCCTTTCGCTCCTTTCTGCCGGTCTTCTTTCTTGCTTTTCCTTCTCTTTACTTTCTCCTTTCCTCTCTCTCCCTGCCTGTCTTCCTCTCTTTCTACCCCTTTGATGTTACTTACCTTTGTTTATCTCTCCTTCCCTTTGCTTCCTGATCTATCCATCCTTCTTCTCCCTATATCCTAACTTGCGTATTTTACTTCTTCAACAAATAAGTACAAATGAGTAAAAATAAAAGCAACAAGACCCGCTCTCTGGAATCTTACATAATACAGCACAAATACAGACTGCAATAATTCACTGAGGCCTATCAATATGATCTATAATTCTTACCTGATTCTATTGCTAAGCCAGAACTCTATAATGCACGAGCCAGAGCCACCATAGTTTACTTCAACTTATAGCTAACACACAACCCTAGATGGTGCATTGGACGAATCTTATCTACTGTAAGTATATAGACCAGATGAGACAACAAAAACTATAAATAATGACATAAAAAGTATAATACTCTCCAAATAAGTTACAATAATCGGTACAGTTTAATGAGGCTAGGCTGTGAGATGGGATCGGTAACACATCACACCTTAAGTTCTAAATGGGTATAGTAATGTGCAAATGTTCATGTACACGTTCAATATTCCTTTTAATTTGTATATCAATTGTGTACTAGTCTTTGTGTGTGTGTGTATGACAGCAGAGAGAGAAAGAAAGAGAGGTGAGGGTGATCTCTAGGTTACTGCGCATTTATTGAGAGGAGGGAGTGGGTGGTGAGGGGTGGGAGGGAAGGGGGGGTGGAGGAGGGGGCGGGTAAGGGGAAGGAGGGGGAGTGAAGGGTAGGCTGAGGGGAGGAGGGGGTGGGTGAGGGGAAGGCTGAGAGGAGGGGGAGGGGAGGGAGAAAGGGGTAACAAGTAACGTCTTCCTCCCCAGAGCAATTTGGCAGGAAGATTCACACAAGATTCTGCACTGTAGTCACCAGGATCCTAACTTAACCCTTTCTGTACTGGCGGCGTCTTTAATATTTTATTCTAGCTATATTTAGACGATTTTGTGCAGCTTAAGTAGGATCTGTGGTGATAAAATGGGTTAATTAAGATAGTTCGAACCCTGTTAATTGCTGCAGGCCCTTCTTAAACTGAATACAATCGTCTAATATTAGCCAGTAAAAAAATAAAATTACCAAACTGGTACTGAACGGGTTAAACACACTGGTCGCCACTGCAATAATGTCGCCACTTCTCTTAACATAATTCGTATAAATCTAAGAATGTCCTGAGAATAATAATTGTTATTTTCACGTGTCATTTCATACAAGCTACAACCAGACGATTTTGCTCATTTTAGGATTTATGCACTCTTGAAGTCAAACGGCTACGTAATATAGTTTTGAAACACTCTTATTCGTAGAAGACCTCGGGAAGCTAATGTAGTCCTCAGAATGCAACAGAAATATACTAGTAGGTCGTCATCTTATTGTGAGACTTAAAACACTGTAATGTCTGTCAATTGTCTTATTACGTACACTGAATTAGTTTTGTGTGCAATATTCAATACATACAGTAGAGGTACTTAAATTAATTGTGTAGCTATCACCTTACATAGCGATTCGAAACACCGACCCCCCCCCCCGCTCCCCACACACACTCGTTGACACACACACACACACACACACACACACAAACACACACACACACACACACACCATAAGATGACCATAACAGTTGATGGTGGGGTCAGTTGGGACGTGCATGAATTTCTGAACATCTCGTTGTGTGTGTGTGTGTGTGTATTTAGATGTGTGTGTGTAGATGTGTGTTTGAATTTCCATGTCTGTGTTTATGAGGATGTGAGAGTGTCTGTTTGTTTGTGTTTATATGATGTTAGTGTCTATGTGATTAATTATTTGTATGCGTGTGTGTAAGAGCGAAAGAAGATACAAGTGTGTGTATGTGTATGTGTGTAGGTGTGTGTGTGTGCTTGCGCGTGTGTGTGTGACTGCATGTGTATGTACGTATGAGTGTGTGTCCTGCAAAACCACAAACATGTTCTCAAGGTACAAGGAGAGAGAGAGAGAGAGAGAGAGAGAGAGAGAGAGAGAGAGAGAGCAAGGTGCGGTGCGAAATAAAAATAAATCATTAATACATGTTTGGATATAATGGTATATTTGTTTTATATAAAAGCAAATGTATATATATATATATATATAATATATATATAATATATATAATATATATATATATATATATATATATATATTATATATATATACAGTATATATATATAATTATATATATATATATATATAATATATATATATATATATATTCTGACATACGGAGCCCTGTATGTTTATTTAAGAGTTAGAATTCAGAGTTGAAGGAGTGCCGAATCACCCAGGCGGCGAAGCAGACCAGCGAGCGAACCAGCGAGTGGGAAACCAGCTCGTCTGCATACCAGAAAACAAGCCTTCACACCTGCGTGCGTCATAGGGGATCCTGCAAACTACTTCGATGACCCGACGCTATGACGATGATACGCAACTAGAGGAGCTGTGATTGGGGCGCGCACCATCCCCCGCCTCCTGATTCGTTTTTGGTTATTTTTGTTTTCGGTTAGTCTAGGCTATCATCCCTGGTGGCCTATTTCTGCATACTTCAATTTTTAAATTCTCAGTTAGGCTATCACCGCTGGTGGCCTATTTCTGCGTACCGGTATTTCATAATTTTTGTTTTCGGTTATTTTTGTTTTCGGTTAGTCTAGGCTATCATCCCTGGTGTCCTATTTCTGCGTACTTCAATTTTTAAATTTTCAGTTAGGCTATCACCGCTGGTGGCCTATTTCTGCGTACCGGTATTTCATAATTTTTGTTTTCGGTTAGGATAGGCTATAACCCCTGGTGGCCTATTTCTGTTTAAATAAAAAAATTGTTTTCGGTTCGGCTATCACTGCGTATTCAAATTTAATTTTGTTTTGTTTTAATTTTCGGTTAGGCTATCACCGCTGAAAACCTATTTGTACGTATTTCAACATTTTTGTTTTCGGTTAGGCCTATTTAAGTAAGTGAAGTGACCTGAAGGGAGTGAAGTGTTTTTAAAGTGAGATAAGTTTTTTTAAAGTGAGTTTAGTGTTTTTAAAGTGAGTTAAGTGTTTTTAAGTGAGTGAAATGATCTGAAGAAAGTGATCATCACCATGCCTCGTGCCTGTACGAACTGCGCCGGTAGGTTTGGTGCTTCCATGTTTGCTCCTGCCGATCCACAAGTCTGCCGACTCTGCCAGCAATGAGAGGATTTGACAGCAAAATTGTGTGAAGCCCACAACAAGATCAACGCCCTCACCAGGAAGCTGGAATCACTCCAAGAGTTTGTAACACTCAACGTTGGTGTATCACTAACTCCAATTGTTTCAACTCCAGCATCCACCACCGCCCCAACGTCATCTGCCAACAATCCAACATCTGCAGCAGATGCTTCTGACGAACCTGAGCCGACATCAAACCAGGACAGCCGGCCTGTTCACCTTAGTCTCTCCCCCACTCCTCGTGCAAGAAGCCTGCTAGCACGAACAGTACCAACCCCTCGCCCACGTTCTAACCACTCCTCTCCCCGACCGGTACGCAGAGACCCGCCACAACAGGTTTCTGGATTTACACCAGTGAGGAACGATGCACGGCCAACGCAGAAAAGGTCTCATCTACCAGTCACAATGTCAAACAGATTTGAGATATTGGTAGAGATGGAAGACGAACCAGAAGAGACCAGGCTCGTTGGGGATTCCATCCTACGAGGACAGGTCGAAGAGTTCTGCGACAGAGTCCCAAATCGACGAAAAAGATTTTGCATCCCAGGAGCTGGACTGGAAGACATTGTGGAAGCCTTAGAAGATACCACAAAAGATGCAAATTAAAATACCCTTTTTGTCATCCATGCTGGTTCAAATGACGTCATGCGCACCAGATCCGAAGAGTTAATGGAGAAATATCGCAAGATGATCCAGCACTACAAAAACAAGTCAAGGAATATCATCATCTCAGGCATTCTCCCCAAGATCGACGCACCTGACAAATTCTACGACAAGGCCTTCAGCACAAATAGCCGACTAAAATATTTGTGTCTGAGGGAAGAAGTTGAATTCATCAACCTCTGGGACAACTTCTACAACCAGCCTACTCTGTTCCGCAAGGATGGCACTCATCTAAACCCTGTGGGTTCAGCATGCATGGGTCGTCTCCTACACGAAGCAGTCCGCAGCCATGGATAAAAAAACGCCATCCGAGAAGAAGCCGCAGTGACATAAATCATCCAACGCCAAGCAAAAAACAGAGGCAATCGAGGACCACCAGCGATAAGGACCGAAGACAGCGAGGACCGAGGACAGCCATGAACATAAATGTAGATCCGACAAGAACCAAAAATATTATTAAAGAGCGTTCCGTGAGTTCTAAAATAACAAATTTAAAGGTTTTCTATGCAAACGCTCGTAGCATACGCAAATAATTTTCAGATTTAGAGGAGCTAGTGTTTACAGAAAATTATGATGTGATTGGCATAACAGAATCTTGGCTCAATACAGAAGATAGAGACTTTTAGCAGAGTATTCACTTCCCGGTTATGTAATGTTTGAGAAAAGCCAAATAAATCGAAATGGAGGTGGCGTTTTACTTTATATCAAAGAAAGTCTTAACCCTACCCTCTTGTCAAAACCTCAAATTGTGAACGTCGACACATCTTTTGTGCTAATAAAGAATAATAAAGGTACACAAATAATACTTGCGTTAATATACAGACCTCCAGCTCAATCAGTGCAAACTGACCGAGAAATTTACGAACAAATTGCAGATGTAACTAACTCACAAGATACCGTAATTTTTGGCGACTTTAATTTACCTGTGACCAAGTGGGGCGATACTCTTACTTCACACTCCGGACATGACTTGTATACGAACTTGCAAGAGATTTCGCTTTATCAAATTGTTCGAACGCCGACCCGTGGTAATAACGTTCTTGACATTGTACTTGCAACAAAAGAAGAAGTAATAAAGAATTTGAATGTTGGTGATGAATTCAGTAACAGCGACCATCGTACAATAACTTTCACTTTAAAGTTTACTAGTAACGAACCAAATAGTAGCATTGAAAAAGTCCCTAATTTCAAGAAAGCAAACTTCCATAAACTTAGAGCTATGTTTAAAGAAACTGACTGGAGCTTTTTAATTAACAATAACGACATAAATACATCTTGGAAGTTATTCGAAACCACTTACCTAAAAGCAGTGCAAGACTGCATACCATCGAAAATACGGCGTCCAGGCCATAATAATAAGCCCAAATGGTGGAATAAAGATATTTCAAAGTGCCTGCTTGCTAAAAAATTGGCTAATGATAGATTAAAATCCTCACAAAATGACGAAGAACGGCTGAAATTTGTAGAGCTACGACGCAAAGCCAAAAAGTTAATTAAGCAAAGTAAAAAGACCTTAGAGTTACATATTGCGAATCAAAGTAAAACAAACCCGAAAGAATTCTATAGTTATATCAGAAAGAAAAAAGTAGTTACTTCAACTGTTGGACCGTTAGTCGATGAAAATGGAGAATACACCAGAGACGAAGTACAAATGAGTAATGCCCTCAATACCTTCTTTGCATCAGTTTTTACAACAGAAGACCTCAGTAATATCCCTACACCATCGCCGATTCAGATTGATAATTCAGATGTTCTAAGCAATATCACCGTTACAGAGAGAGAAGTATTGAATTGTTTAGATAAACTCAAGGTAAATAAAACGCCTGGACCTGATACAATCTCGCCTAGAGTTCTAAAGGAAGTTAAGGATGAGCTCTCCAAACCACTGACATTACTATTCAATAAATCCTTGCAGTCTGGAACTATGCCTGGTCAGTGGAAGCTAGCCAACGTAACACCGATATTCAAAAAAGGCAGCAAATCCCTACCTAGTAACTATCGTCCAATTAGTTTAACCTCAGTTGTATGTAAAATGCTAGAAACGGTCATACGAGACAGACTCGTAAATCACTTAGAGGAAAATAACATACTTAAAGATACTCAACACGGCTTTCGTAAAAAACGTTCCTGTTTAACAAACCTCTTAGACTTCTTCCACGATATCCTCAACCTCTACGATGAGAGTAAAGCTGTAGATATTATATACCTTGATTTTCAAAAGGCCTTTGACAAAGTTCCCCACAAACGTTTACTGCTAAAACTAAAAGCGCATGGAATACAAGACGGTGTGTTGAAATGGATAGAAAATTGGCTCAGTGACAGAAAGCAAAGAGTGGTCATAAACGGTAAGGCATCTAAATGGACCAATGTAAGTAGCGGGGTACCCCAGGGATCGGTACTAGGTCCAATTCTCTTTCTAATTTACATCAACGACATAGATGAGGGTCTCACCTGTACAATCTCAAAATTTGCTGACGATACAAAAATTGCAAATAGTGTACTCTCAAAAGAACAAGTTGACGTTATGCAACACAATCTAGATAAATTGTCATGTTGGGCCCAAATTTGGCAAATGAGTTTCAATGCGGATAAATGTAAAGTACTACATATCGGATACCTAAATGAGAAAGCAAACTATTCGATGAATGGCACTCAGCTTAAGAATGTAAACAGAGAAACCGATCTGGGAGTAACAATATCGAGTAACCTAAAACCGAGTCAACAATGTTCAGAAGTTGTTAAGAAGGCAAACAAAATAATTGGCTTTATAGGCAGGTCATTTGAGCATAAATCCAAAGAAGTTATCCTAACCCTTTACAATTCCTTAGTCCGCCCTCTTCTGGAATACTGCGTTCAATCCTGGTGCCCTTATTACCAAAAAGATATAAACAAGCTAGAACGAGTTCAACGTAGAGTTACCAAAATGATACCTAGCCTAAAGAACAAACCATACGAAGAGCGTCTTAGAGAATTAAATCTATTTCCTTTAACCCAGCGCAGATTAAGAGGTGACTTAATTCAAGTGTTCAAAATCATCAAAGGCATCGACAATATGGACTGTAGTAAGTACTTCACTATCGACCAATCTAATTACACGCGGGGAAACGGTTGCAAAATTATTGGTAAATCTTTTAACTCACACGAATCTAAGAATTTCTTATTCAATCGAGTTGTCAACTTGTGGAATGGGCTTCCCCGAAACGTTATAGACTGCATCACCGTTGATTCATTTAAACTCCGCCTAGACAAATATCTCGCATCAAACCCGCGACTGACTGCGTTTGTAAATTAATAACTTTATTTTATCCCCCCCTCAATTACTAACCCATCTGTCCCCTACTAACTTCCTAATCCTGCCACGGACATTAGTTCCAGGGCAGTAATTCCCTTTCCAATGTTCCCTTACCCACTCTAAACCACTGTTTGGACACTTGATCCTCAGTGTTTTGGAGGACAAGCAACCTAGAAGGGTCACTAGATCTGTTGTTGCTTGATTTCCTTTGTACTCCTTTGTACTCCTTTGTACACCATCATTGCTTAGTATATAAGACCCGAGTAGTGGGCATTCAAATCAGTCTCATTTGGAGTTGGGAAGGTGAACTTGCAGCTGGAGGAAGACGGGGTGAAGTATTATAATGGGATTGTGACTGTCAGTCAGATTATATAAGTGTGTGTTAAGTGTGTTCGGTGTAAACACTTACGTTAAGTTGGTTAGTGAGATATGTGATTGGGAATTAACGTTAACGCTACTATTATGTACTTAACTATTGTAGTTGACTGACTTGTGGACTAAAGCAACTCTTTAAGTAATTGGGTTATGATAAAAGTAATACTATTGTTTTATATTAATACTTACGAGTTCTTTCATTTGCTTACATTGCTGGTAAGAACAAGAACGGTGATACTATTGTCTCTTATTAGTAATATCGCCTTAGACTAACATGGCTGTTTTAATGTTACTTCTAGTGATTTCCTAAGCTGAAGAAAATTCTTTTAGCTTCAAAATATTATTTTTGCTTTTCATATTATTTGAGTGAGACCTGAATCGAATCTATGAAGCGATCCTGTAACTTAATTTACTCATAATCAAACCTCAATGTTACGTGGTTAAGAAATACATTTATCTAATTATTAAATATATATCTAACTTTTTATGTGACTTTGATATTAATCCTGATAATAATAATATAATACTGTTAACGTAAAACAAGAACCAAGAATAATAACTACATTAAATATAAATAAAAGGACATGATATAAGAAAACTATCTATTCATTTCAAAAAGGGTAAGAGACAGAAATATTCTTACTTTAATATTTATCTTTCAAGACTTTTATAGAATTAGTAGTCCTTCTTTAGATATAACTTATTCGGTTCATAACCATAGCCTACTAAGCTTCGGTTAAATAATAATTCTCTATAAATACTACATGACTTTAATTAGTTACAGTATTTTTCCATAATTAAAGAGTATCAGTCAATAAAGGATACCAAGTCCTAAGATCCAAAAGGAAAGGAAGCAACAACAGGAAATAATTTTATTAGATTTTACTTTTGTTTTGCCTTCAGCTGACTGATACCTTAATATATATCTCTGTGCTATCTAGATTCATCAAGTTAACCACTTGAGGATCAAGATACGTAACAGAAGAGTGGCGACTTTGCCAGGATTCGTTTCATACAGTTTCACTCAGTTTCATTACCGTTTCACTACTTACAAATCCAATATTAATCATGCCTGATCTAATTAATGAAGAAGATGCTCGAGTTTTCATAGAATCAGAACCCACAGCCCCTGATATTGACCGTCTGTCAAAATCAGAACTGAAAGTGCTTGCCTCACATCTCCAGTTAACGGTCTCAAACATGTCCAAAGTAGAGGTGGCTCAGACCATAAAAACCCAATTGTTCCCTGTAGAAGGCGGGGAGGGAGACGGAGCAGTTGGTGGGATCCCGAGTAAACCTAGCCAACTTGAAGAACAATTGCCACCTGGTTTTACTGTTGATCAATTATTCGAACTAGAACTAGCCAGAATAAAAGCCAGAGCAACTACCGAACAAGCCAGAGCAAATGCCGAACAAGCCAGAGCAACGACCGAACAATATCAATGTCAATATCAAATAGCTCAACTAAATGTCAATACAAATGCTCCCTTAATTGCTCCCCCTCTGGGATTGACTATGACCAGTGTCATTCCACCTTTCACTGAAGATAATGTGCAGGATTTCTTTGTTTTGTTTGAGGAAGTTGCTGGAGGTATGAGGTGGACAAGAGATCAATGGTCTTTTATGTTACAAACCGTCTTGACAAGGCAGGCTCGAGCCACGTATTTGTCAGAAGTAGCAGAGGTTAGGCAGGATTATGACAATCTCAAAGAAGCTATCCTAAAAACCTATCAATTGCAGCCTGAGGCTTACAGGCAATCTTTCCGTAAAAACCAGAAGAAAGTAAAAGAAACCCATAAGGTATTTGCCAGGACCATGACTAAAACTTTCAATCATTGGGTCAAGAGTAAGAAAGTCACAAGCTACAACGATCTGAAGGAGTTGGTCCTGTTAGAAAATTTCCTATGGAAAATTGATTCTTCTGTAGCTTATCATTTAAGGGGGAAAAAGGTAGATTGTCTTGCCGACGCCGCTGACATGGCTGACACATACGTGCTCAACAACAAATTTCGTGGAAAGAAGCCCTACGATAATTCTAGTTCTAATTCTAAGTATCCCAATCACAAATCTGACAGACCCAGTCACAAGCCTGTAACGTCTTCCCCAGCTAGCCAAAATAGAATTGTTCCCCCAACTAAAAATGCGACTCAGGGCAATGGTAACAGAGGTGGGGCCCAAAGTAATAGTAATGCTCAAAGAGGAACGTTCCCGTATCCCCTAAAGTATGTAATTTTTGTGGCAAGAGAGGCCACCTAGCTTATCAGTGCTGGGCCAAGGAGAGAACCGAGAGATCGGGGCAGACAGTTGCCACCGTATCTCAAACTCCATATGTGCCTTTAACCTCTCCGCGGCGCACAGGGGGTTTTCTACAGGGTAAGACTGTGCGCACCTATGATGATTTTGGGACCTATTGCCAATTTCGATAAAAAGTACATCATCGTGTAGGGAATGTTTGCGTGCATCGGCCCATATATATTTGACCCCCCAAAAAATGTCTGGGGGGGGTGGGGGAACGGTCCGTAGTTGAAAAATGTGGAGCGAATGGCACCGCGCGGCTAGATTGTCATCGAGCGGCGAGATTTCCCTGCCGAATTTTCACGCGCCCAGGGGATAGAAGGAGAGGGAGGAGGGGTGGGTTACCGCGTATTATCACGTATATCTCCTTTTTTGAGCCCTTTTAGGCTATGTAGAGTATGTATACGTGTGTAGGCCACCCATATAACAATGAATATGCCTCATAGTGACCAAAAATTGCAATATATAAGGGAATTATAAGAGAATTTTTAGGCAGGAATGAAGATGTGTTGGAGGTTTGGCGGCAATTTATGAGCTGAGAGTGTGGTTTACGCCATACATATCACGTATATCTTGTACGTAGAGCACTGTCATGCTATTATACAGACTTGTACGTATGTATACGTTCCATATATCAAAATATATACCGCATATAGACCAATTCATGCGATATTTACGCACATTATCAATGAGTTTCTATGCGTGAACCAAGGTGTGAGTGAGTTGTGCTGGGAATGAAAGGGGGAGAGGGTGTGTTACGCCATAAATATCACGTAAATCTTGTATTTAGAGCACTGTCATGCTATAATAAAGACGTGTACGTATGTAGGCGTCCCATATAACAAGGAATATACCGCATATAGCCCAATTGATGCGATATTTACGCAAATTGTGAATGTGTTTCTAGCAGACGGAAGCCTGAAAGGGTGGGTTGGGGGTGGGTGGGTGGGAGGGAGGCATGCAGGGGTGCAGTGAGTGAGTGAGTCGTGGAGAGATGGAAGTCAGGCAGATCTCTAGATAGATAACCAGCTTTGTGATAATTGTGGAGGCGCCCGAGGCGTATGGATGTCTTGGTATTTTGAACCTTATGTCTACCAGATGTCTGGTGTTCGTTGCCACCAACAGGTCTACAATAACATGAGTCAGGAATGGAGAGAGAGAGATAGAAACTGAGACGGTATAAATGGACTTCAGAATTGCATTTTTATGCAAGCAGACATTGCATTTTAGACACATGTGAAGTACCACAGAAACATGTAGGCCATTGACTGTAAATAAAGTACTATATTATAGACCACCAGCGAAGGTGGTGAGTAAACACAGGCAGATTGCCTTTTGTGATAAAGGGCTAAATATAGAATGGTGTCTCCTTACACTTGCGAAAGGGTAGATTGCCACCAGAGAAACGTTTACTTATTTATTTCCAAGTAATATGCAATCTAAATGTATATTCGAGACCTACTGCAATTATTTGTATGACAGTCATGACTATGTATAATCCAATATACGCGCGTAGGCGAGACATAAGAAAGCTGGTTGAGCAATTTTCGACACCCACACAGTTATTATTCTTTTTTATTTACAATATTATACAATACAAATGTATTTGTGAAGAGTATTTTATCCATTATTGTATTTATACAAATTTTGTTCCCAGACAGAGCTGCTGTTGCTGGTGTAGCTGGGGCATAAAGGAGCGGCAAGGGTCACCGCTTGACCGTGTGAAAATGAGTGGAGTCGCACTGAGAGGGGCAATTTTGCTGAGTGTTTGGGCAATTTTTGACAGAATAAAGTTATATAATTACTAATTCTTGACAGAGACAAACTTTTATAAACCTTGGCATGATATAATTGATAATCCCATCAATTTACAAACGTAAATTGGTGGGATAATTCATTTTTTTTTGTATATTGTCATTTCGATTGTAGACACGAAGTTTTGAGTGGCATGGTTGGTAAGGTCGCGGACTGGAAAACTCAAAGTGTGGTAGGGTTGTGTGATCGAATCCAGGAGGGGGTTATGGGGAAGGTTTTATATTGTTTAGAAATTTTTTGATAAATTTTCTTTTTTTTACAAGATCATTCCATTGTATTCAAACAATATGAAATATTCATAGAATATATCATATTGTAAGAATACAATGACATGACCTTGTTTTTTTTTTGTTTTTTTATTGTTTTTTTTTATTATCTTAGTAGGTTTGACAGGATTTATTGAAACATATTTATTTTTGTACAATTCATTTGAGGTAAGAAAATAATTATATACACATTACTTTGGCTAATAACAAACATATATATTGATATACTAAAAAAATAAGGCATATTACATGTAAATCTTTGAAACTTATAAACTAAATAATGAAACATACAATTATATAATGTAAAAGCTATATCACAGGGACATCTTTGGAACTTATACATTATATAATATATATGTTACATTATGAGGTAGCGTGATCAATTAGGTCAGGTCAGGTAAGGTAGGGCGCGAGTCCAGGACAGGGCGGGGCAGGGGGCGAGTCCAGGGCTGGGCACGGGGCGAGTCCAGTGCAGGGCAGGGCAGGGCGACACTCAACAATTCTTGAAGGTGTGGTAGTCCCTGAAGCAGTCACCCAGGCAGAGTGGAACTTTGCACTCGGCGCACATTGAGGTGACTCTTTTGGTGACATGGGGTTTCCTGACACTGGAGCTGCAGACGGTGCACTGCGTCTGCCTGTGACGAGTGCCAAGCATCTCAGTGTTGATGGGGTAGTGTCTTTCGACACCCAGCTGGATGCGGTCAGGAACGTGATCCCCACGCCATGCCGTACGTCTGTGAGTGGTGGTGCCATACTTCTCCAGGAGTTGGTATGAGACGTTGTAGACGAACTCCCGGAATTTCAGCTTCTGGTTTGGGGCCATATCCTTTTTCACCAACCACAAGTTGTAGGCGTTCAGCATCGTTATATCAACTAGGTGGAGGAAGAGCTTGTAATACCACTTCACAGTCTTCCTCAGACACTCAACGCCTGACAGCTGACAGTCAGACTTGTCCACCAGGCGCATGTTCTTAGTGTAGTCCACTACCATGTCGGGCTTGTAGATTGTCTTCCTGGTTCGGTAGTGGATTTTGCCAGAATCCATCTGGGCACCTGTGTGGACGGTGGAAAGCAGGTGGACGTCTCGCTTATCCTTCCACTTCAGGGCTATCAGTTTCCCACACTTCTCGAGCTGCTTGTATTTCTGCCCCTTTCGTCGCCTTCTTCGCACATGCCTCTCGCGGTGTTCCTGGGCCAGGTCGTCTTCTGAAGGTGTGTCACTGGAGGAGGCATCTGTGAGAGGAATGACATTACCTGTGAACTTTGGCATAAACTTTCTTGTCTTTCTGACAGTTCCACATGACCCCGTTTGGTTGTCATGAAGAAACTGGCAGAGAGCAGGAGAAGTATACCAGTTGTCAGTGTAGATGATGTGGCCTTTGCCCAGGTAAGGTGCCAACATTTTCCTGACGATGGCACCTGACATGCCCATGGGGTCATTGGCAGCGGCTTTCGGTATGTCAATGTCAGTGCCTGTGTACACGATCATGTCAAGCACTATTCCAGTTTCGCAGTCACACAAAACGAAGAGCTTGATTCCGAACCTATGCCTTTTCAAGGGGATATACTGCTTGAAAACAAGACGTCCTTTGAAGAGCACGAGCGACTCATCAATCACCAAATTGAGGAAGGGGTAAAAGTATTTCCTATACCTCTCCAACAACATGGTGAACACATCCCGAACTTTCCATATCCTGTCAATCCTGTTAGGATTTTCGTAGTCTGCAAAGTGCATAAATCTTAGCAGCAACAAAAATCTGTCACGAGTCATGAACTTATTGAAAGTTGGGGTGGCGATGAGAGGGTCGTGCTTCCAATAGTGTTGCAACACATGCTTCTTGATCAGAGGCATGAGGAACAACAAGGCAAAGAACGTCATAAATTCTTCCACAGTCGTATCCACCCAGCCTCGTATTCTCGCTTTTGGAGAAAGGACGTCCAATCTGCCAAACACCCACCTGTAGTAGGCGTTTGTTTGGGCAACGATGTACGTCATTACCTCCATGTCGAAAAAAGCGAGGAAGAAGTCGCTTTCGTTCGCTTCATCGTCACAGGGCCAGTCGTCAGTTGTTCCTGACGTCCCAGGATTGAACTGGGGCACGTCAGGTACAAAATTGACCCCGTCAGACCAATCGAACGAAGGCAGCTCAGGGATCGGAATGTCGTCTGCGTCTGCTTCATCGTCTGAAATATCGCTTCCATGGTCGCGATACAGCACTTCATCATCATCACCCTCCTCTTCACTTGACAGACGATGCCCTTCCTCATTTTCGTCACCGACGTCGGACTCACTCCCACTGTCCACTCCCAAATCCCCCCACCCTTGGTCCCGTGCTAGGGCTTCGTCGTCGAAACCTGGGCTGCCAATGTCCTGCGAATCACCATCAAACAGCAGGGCGGCATACTTTGATGGTGTCAGAGTTTTCCGGGTCACTTTTGCACGTGCGGGGACGTGGACAGGGACAGCAGAGGCGGTGGCAGGAGCGGCGGCAGGGGCAGCAGTGGTGCGTGGCCTTGATGGCAAGATGATGGTGGTGCCTGTCGCCCTTCTCTCTGTTCCTTGGGCAGGGGCGGCATGGGCGGCAGGGGCAGCAGGGGCAACAGGGGCAGCAGGGCCGGCAGGGACACCAGGGCCAGCAGGGCCAGCAGTCGCTTTCCCTCTCCCTTTCCCCTTCCCCTTCCCCTTCCCTGTTCCTTGGGCAGGGGCGGCAGGGGCGGCAGGGGCGGCAGAGGCAGCCAGGGCGGCAGGGGCGGCAGGGGCAGCAGGTGGCTGGTGGTGGTGGGGGTAGGGGCACTGTGGCTGGCGTACAGGGTTCTCTTCCCTACGCCCGTGCCTTTAATTTTTCCTGCCCCCGCAGGTTCTGCAGCCCTAGGGCGGCCTCCTGCGTCGCTGGGCAGGGGCGGCAGGGGCGGCAGGGGCAGCAGGGGCGGCAGGGGCAGCCGGGCCAGGGGCGGCTGGTGGTGGTGGTGGTGGTAGGGGCACTGTGGCTGGCGTACGGGTTCTCTTCCCTACGCCCGTGCCTTTAATTTTTCCTGCCCCCGCAGGTTCTGCAGCCCTAGGGTGGCCTCCTGCGTCGCTGGTACTGGTGGCAGGGGTGGCAGGGGCAGCAGGGGTGGCAGTGGTGGTGGTGTTGGCAGTGGTGGTGGTGTAGTGGCCTGTGGCTGGCTGGTTGTCGTGGTGGCAGTGTCCCAAAACACCAATGACCTCTGTACCTTTTTCGTGCTTGCACGTGTTTTTCGTGCTTTGGGTGCAGGTGTTTCGTCCTCCGAGCTGTAGGGCGTGTCGTACTGGTAGCTAGGGTCTTTAGCAGCCACCCTCTGCCTTCCACGGCGGCTAACACCACCAGAAGGAGGGCTGGTTGTGTCATCAGGGAGCGAGCGTGAGGGACGTGTGGGCTCCATGACTAGTGCGTGGTTACTGGCGCGGTGGTGCTTGCACGAGTGCGGGGCGAGCGTTTGGCGGGGTGGTGTCGAGAGTTGACATGTAGTACTATACCCACACCAATTTTCAGCCGCCTGGCTATAAACGCGCGGTTTTGGTACGCGTTCAAAAGCTCTGCTCTTAAGAGTCTCCCCGCAGTCCGCTGGGGGAACTCTTAAGAGTCTCCCTGCAGCTCCCGGGTTAATGCAGGACTCCCGACAGAAGGAGTACCTAGCACCAAAAGTTCCTTTAATGCAGGACTCCCGACAGAAGGAGTACCTAGCAGCTAACTTAAACCATCTAGACAGGGGTGTAGTAGCATGCGTGGTGCAACCCACTAGGGTTAAGCCAATAATAATTTCACCATCAGTGCAGGACAGTTACCGTCCCTTTATTTCATCTGGCAACGTGAGATTAAATGGTTGTATGCATGAGGTAAACATTCTGAGAGACACAGGTTCTACTAGCACCCTCATGGTGAATCCTTACACTGAGTGCCCACCTGGCGAACCAGTTATAATGAGAGGTGCTGGAGGCCAATTTTATGCATACTTGGTAAAAGGCGAAATTGAATGTGAGTTACTACAGGGTGAGGCCACCATAGCTTTGTGTAGGTCCCAAGATATCCCTGTGCCTGGGGTAACACTCCTTTTGAGAAGGTCCGACCAGACCCCATTTTGTCACTTTCCCGTTAATGAGCCACTAACCGGTGAGCTCGAAAAGGAGATGCCAACAGTTTTCCCTGTGTGTGCTGTCACACGTTCAATGTCTCAAGTAGCAGTTCCCTCAGACAGAAATTTACCGAATGTAAGAGTTGATGAAAGGGATGATGAGAGTGTGAATGACGCTCCAACTGTGCCTGATGATGTGACTGAGGTGGATTTATCTGACACCTTTATGGCTCATCTTGACCCTAACGATGACCATGAAACCCCTCCAAATTGTCCTAGTGGCCTGGTAGAGCTACAGAGAGATGATAGAGAATGCAAGGAGTTAGCTGCCAGGGCCGTGAGTGAAGAGGAATGTGAGAAGGAGGGTGGTGAATGTTTCTACCTCAAAGGAGGAGTATTGTGGCGTAGATGGAGACAGCCACACAGACCAATCGATGACGGGGCCTGGGACGTCCATCAAGTAGTAGTCCCCAAACCTTGTCGTAGAGATATCTTGGAAATGGCACATTGTATACCATTGGCAGGACACCTAGGTGTGAGAAAAACTCTAGACAGAATCAGAGCCCACTTTCACTGGCCAGGAATGCGTGCAGATGTAGTGGAGTTTTGTAGAGTGTGTCACACTTGCCAGATGACAGGAAAACCCAATCAGAAGGTGCCTGTACATCCTCTGGTGCCCTTGCCCGTCTTCGAGAATCCTTTTACTCGGGTGGTAGTGGACATTGTAGGCCCATTGCCTAAGACTTCCCAAGGTAACAATTATTTATTAACTATTATGGACATGGCAACTCGCTACCCAGAGGCTATACCCTTAAGGACTACCTCTGCTCCAACTGTCATCAAGGAACTGCTCAAATTCTTCACCAGAATGGGTTTCCCCCATGAGGTGCAAAGTGATCAAGGAACTAATTTTACCTCTAACATTTTTCAGCAGTCCCTGAAAGAGTTGGGTATCGAGCATGTTAAGTCGAGCACCTACCACCCAGAGAGTCAAGGGGTTCTCGAACGGTATCATCAAACTTTGAAAGGAATGTTGCGTAAATATTGTACAGAGACCGGAGTTGAGTGGGATAAGGGGGTACCTTTTCTTTTATTTGCTACACGTGAGGTTCCAACTGAATCCCTGGGTTTTTCCCCTAATGAGCTAGTTTTCGGTCACCAGGTAAGAGGTCCTTTGCAACTATTGCAGGATAGCCTAGTTGGCCAGGAGGGGAGCCAAAACCTCCTCAAGTATGTTTCAGATTTCAAAACCCGGCTGAGATTCTCATGTGAGTTTGCAGCTCAAAACTTGACAGTGGCTAAAAGCTCCATGAAGAACTGGTATGACAGAATAGCCCGTGAGAGGGAGTTTCAGCCCGGTGATGAGGTTTTGGTCCTGCTCCCCCTTTTTGGCCAACCTTTATCTGCCAAGTTCAGGGGCCCATATAAGATCATTCAGAGGGTGAGCATTACCGATTATCTAGTAACTACCCCAGACAGGAGAAAGCCCACGCAAGTATTCCATATAAATATGTTGAAACCCTACCATAGGTCCCCTGATTCCTCTCCTCCCGATTTTCCCACAATAACCAATCATTCCTAGGTACCTTTGGATATGTTTCTTAGTGCTAGGGGTTGGGAATTCTAGAATAGACTCTACCTTTGCTTGAGGAGGTGCAACCTACCCCTGACCTACCGTATATCCTAGATACTGGACCGTACTCTTTACAAAGGTGGATTTCTTAAGATTAACCACCAGATTGGCATCAGCAAGATTTAAGAACAGCAATCTAAGTTGGTAAAGATGCTCCTCCTATGACTGGGAAAAGATAAGAATATCATCGATGTAGACAACGCATCCAGGTACCCCTTCAGTCACCAAATTCATGAGGCGCTGGAATGTAGCTGGAGCGTTTTTCAAGCCGTAGGGCATTACGTTACAGCAGAAGGCTTGAATGTTGACTACAAAGCATGATATTTCCCTCGCTCTAGGAGTGAGAGCTACTTGCCAATATTCCTTCATTAAGTCAATCTTGCTGATATAGGTGGCTGTACCAATCTGGTCAATGCAGTCGTCGATCCGTGGCAGTGGGTAGGTATCGTTCTTTGTGACAGCATTAACTTGCCTATAGTCCATACATAACCTACGGCTCCCGTCTGGCTTTGGCACAAGTATGACCGGACTACTCCACTGGCTTAAGGCCCTTGTGATCAGCCAGTTTGATAACATCAAGTCAAGCTCGACCTGCAGTATACTCCTGCGTTGTGGTGAGACACGGTAGGGGGATAGTTTAATGGGAGTTGCATCCCCTACATCGATGTCGTGCACGGCCAAAGAAGTGAGCCCTGGAGTATCACGGAACACACTGGGAGACTGAGATAAAACAGAGATTAGTTGGTTCGCTTGATCAGAGGGAAGATGACATAGTTTAGATGGTAATTCCCCCCAAGCTACTGAGTTATACTGAAAGTTGAATAGGCTACATGACAAGTCAAAGTCTGCATGAATACCTTCAGGCTCTGGAACAGTCTGTTGTGGGTCAGTAAGAGAACTGAAGACTTCGTCCGCACCAGGCTGTCCACAGGTCCTGACATTCACTGCCACAGTGGGAGAATCAACAACAACAGGAACAATAGCAACAACAGGAAATAATTTTATTAGATTTTGCTTTTGTTTTGCCTTCAACTGACTGATACCTTAATATATATCTCTGTGCTATCTAGATTCATCAAGTTAACCACTTGAGGATCAAGATACGTAACAATATATATATACTGTATATATATATATATATATATATATATATATATATATATATATATATATATATATATATATATATATATATATATATATATATATATATATATATACTGTATATATTTATATAAGTAATGTTTTGCTTCGTAGAGATGATATACTTCCATTGTGAGCTTAAAATAAATAATCCTCATTAGCCTTTTAAATAACAGTGCATAACTGTTTCCCGTTTTCCAATAATTCTATAACTAGCCGATTTTATTCAGTTTAGGATAAACCGGAAGGTAAGGGTTCAAATCATCTCACGAATATGTTAGATTAAGAAAAGTCTCTAGTAAGTTCATTAATATCGCATCCAATAGTCAAGCTCACATAATTATAGCCACGCCCGGAAATTATTGTCTGGTTCGTTTGATTGCTGGCTAGACCTGGGCCATGACGGACACTACGATAATCTGTCCAGGACCCATTAATAGTATTTAAATCCTTACTCTTTATACTTGTTGAAGAGAGAGAGAGAGAGAGAGTGAGAGAGTGTGTGTGTTTGTTTGTTTGTGTGTGTGCGCGTGTGTGTGTGTGTGTTCCTATGACAGGAAAATTGTGAACATTAAAGTTGAATATGGTTCTACTTAAATATACGTGTAAATTTACACAAATATAATGTAAGTACCCCCCCCTCTCTCTCTCTCTCTCTCTCTCTCTCTCTTTCTCTCTCTCTCTCTCTCTCTCTCTCTCTCTCATTAATTTGTTTGTGAGGAGTCAAGTATGATCCGCTCCTTCGCCTCCTTCTCTTTCCACCTCATTGGTTCCTACTACCTTGTTTTTTCCTTCTCAAGTGATTAGGGAGGGAGGGAGGGAGGGAGGCGGTAGAGAGGAGGAAGTGAGGAAGGGAAGGAAGAGGGAAGAATGGATGGATATGGATGGGAAGGGGGAAGAATAGATGGATGAATATATGGATGGATGGATAGCTAAATGAAGGAATAGCAGATGGTTGGAAAGGTTATATGGACGGGTGGATGGATGTTTTATTTGGATTGGGGAATGGATGGATGGATGGAAGGAAATAGTGGATGGAGGGAAGTAAGGAAAGATAGAGATAGGGAGAGAATGGGGGAGTTGAAAAAAGGTGGGATGAAGAGAAGATAATTCAAGAATGGACGGAAGGAGGGAGAGATAAACAGAAGGAAAGGATAGAAGGAGGGGGTGAGGGAGGGCTGGCTATATGGCTGGGTAATTGGATGGAGGGAGGAAGAAAAATAGGGGAGGGTAGAAAGAGAAGGCAGGGGTACGAAGGGAAAATATAATAGAAGCAAAAGGAAGTTAAGATGAGAAGGAGGGAATAGAAGAATGGATTAAGAGGGCAAAAAGGAAGCCGAGTTGATGGAAACTAAAGACGATGTGAAATACAGAAGGAAGGGGGGAGACAGAGAAGGAACAATAAAGAGAGAAAAATTGAGATGTAGGAAGGGAAACTAAATGACACCCCTTTTTCACTCCCCTACTAATCCAAGTTTCGCCTACTCATTCTTCTTTACCTAACCTCTCTTTTTCTTCAACCCACCCTGTTTAATATAAAGATGCCATATTGTTCAATGGGGAAACATGGAAGGAAGAGATATGTATAGAAACCGCACATTAGCCAAACAACACAGTACTTCCTCTGTTTGGCCATTGTTCTTTATTATTCAAAGGCTGATATATAACTTTAATCTGGTTATTCAAATGTATGGAACCTACCAATACTGAAAATAACGCATATTATTAGCGATCCGTGTAAAAAAAAACGTTTCCATCCGTTCAAGACAAGTTAAGATGGAGATGGTTTAGTTGGCAATGGACGAATTTGTGTCTTCTCAACACTAACGTTTGTTATGGTTTTCATAAGTACACTGTAAAAGATGGGAGGCGGATATCACAACAAAAGGAAGGTGATGTTAATGACAGTATTTAGGAAGATTAAAGAACTGCTGAAAAATGTGAGAGAGAGAGAGAGAGAGAGAGAGAGAGAGAGAGATAAACGAGAATAACCGAACTGAATAAATAGAATGCCCTTCACTATATCGTATTTACAAATCGTCTTTATGTAGTATCTCAACCAAGTTACGATTCGTCTATTAAACCAATAGTATTCAACCATTACTCATTTCCATTAAAAATATTTTCCTTGCAAATGTATCTGTCATTAATTCACAATGGCTGTTTGTGGATGTTTGTATACCTGTGCGTGTGTGGTGTGTGTATGGGTAGGAATGTGTATGGATACTTGTATATGTGTAAGTGTATTTATAAATATGTGTGTGTGTGTGTGTGTGTGTGTATGCTTGTGTACCTGTGTGTGTAGGAATGTGTGTGTCTGTGTGGATACTTGTATACCTGCGTGAATGTTATTGTTTTGGTCACAGCCGAGCAGTGAAGGATGAAATAGTCTCCCTTTAATAATTGTCACCCCCTCTATACCTACCTGCTGTTATCCCCCCCCCCCCCCCTCTCTCTCTCTCTCTCTCTCTCTCTCTCTCTCTCTCTCTCTCTCTCTCTCTCTCTCTCTCTCTCTCTCTCTCTCTCTCTCTCTCTCTCTCTCTCTTGACGATATGCAACACAATCTAGATAAATTGTCATGTTGGGCCCAAATTTGGCAAATGAGTTTCAATGCGGATAAATGTAAAGTACTACATATCGGATACCTAAATGAGAAAGCAAACTATTCGATGAATGGCACTCAGCTTAAGAATGTAAACAGAGAAACCGATCTGGGAGTAACAATATCGAGTAACCTAAAACCGAGTCAACAATGTTCAGAAGTTGTTAAGAAGGCAACCAAAATAATTGGCTTTATAGGCAGGTCATTTGAGCATAAATCCAAAGAAGTTATCCTAACCCTTTACAATTCCTTAGTCCGCCCTCTTCTGGAATACTGCGTTCAATCCTGGTGCCCTTATTACCAAAAAGATATAAACAAGCCAGAACGAGTTCAACGTAGAGTTACCAAAATGATACCTAGCCTAAAAAACAAACTATACGAAGAGCGTCTTAGAGAATTAAATCGATTTCCTTTAACCCAGCGCAGATTAAGAGGTGACTTAATTAAAGTGTTCAAAATCATCAAAGGCATCGACAATATGAACTGTAGTAAGTACTTCACTATCGACCAATCTAATTACACGCGGGGAACGGTTGCAAAATTATTGGTAAATCTTTTAACTCACACGAATCTAAGAATTTCTTCTTCAATCGAGTTGTCAACTTGTGGAATGGGCTTCCCCGAGACGTTATAGACTGCAGCACCGTTGATTAATTTAAACTCCGCTTAGACAAATATCTCGCATCAAACCCGCGACTGACTGCGTTGTAAATTAATAACTTTATTTTATCCCCCCCTCAGTTACTAACCCATCTGTCCCCTACTAACTTCCTAATCCTGCCACGGACATTAGTTCCAGGGCAGTAGTTCCCTTTCCAATGTTCCCTTACCCACTCTAAACCACTGTTTGGACACTTGATCCTCAGTGTTTTGGAGGACAAGCAGCCTAGAAGGGTCACTAGATCTGTTGTTGCTTGATTTCCTTTGTACTCCTTTGTACTCATTTTAGTTCTGATTCCGGTGTCAACATAATTTGTATCGCTCTTATTGTTGTTATATATTTTTTCTAACATATCCTTTTCATTGGTTCCCAAACATTCTTACTATTTACATCAGTCGCAACACACACACACACTCATACACACATTCACAAACACTATCACACACACACATACACACCCTCAAACCCTAACACACACACACACACACACACATCCCACACACACACACGCGCACACACACACACACACACACACACACACACACCTGACCACCCACCTGTCTCTTCACGCCCCGTCTCTTTCACCTGCTTCTTCTTCTTCTCCTCTCAAACACCCACAAGTCGTTTCGCTCAAAGTTGTTTCCCCCAGATTCCGATTTCATGTGTCCACCTAATCTAACCTTACTTAAAATAATATTATCTACCCTAACTTAATCTACCCTTAACTTCTACCCTAACTTAATCTACCCTTAACTTAAACCAAACTAAATTTTGTTTAATTTAAGCTAGCCTAACCTGAGATAACACGCCATATTCTAAAAACAGTCTATGCAGCCTAATTTTAACTTAAGCTAATTTAAGTTGACCTAAACATGGCTTAGTCTTGACCTAAACTAATATAACCTTGTTTGACCTATTCTTTACTAACCTTGGTATATTCTTATTGATGTATCCTTTCCTCAGATTTATCTCCAATCTAACTTGCTTCATATATTGTAAATAACGATCCAATAATTTTGTTGTTTTTACTTTGTTCATCCTAAATTGTTTAAATCTTATTTTTCATTTTCCTTTGTCTGTCTCTTCCTTTCTCTCATCTCACTGGCTGTATCCACCATTGTTTTCCTCCCTCTCTTGCTTCAATTACCTCAATAGTTTCATTTGTTTATAGTTTGTTTGAAACCTTTCCTTCATATATTTAACTTTCTTTCATTTGATATATTATATTTCCGATACACTCTTGTTTATGTCTTCATAAATTTGCATTCAAATTAATTAATAATAAACAAATCCAAAATGTAATATCAGACTTACTTGTTGGCGCCGCATTACAGCGAGCTAGGTTGTGTGTCTGTCTGTCTGTGTGCATCTGCTGTTTCTTGCTACTGTTACTGATTGTAGATTAGGCAGCTGCAGGTGCTCCAAACTCTGAAATGAAAAGGGGAAATTATTTGAGGGGATTATATACTATTATACATGATATCTATACACAGTTCACAGTTCAATTACCCCCAAAATGTATTGTCTTACTATTTATCAGTCACCACTGATCAATAGCATTATAATCCGTTAGTAATAATTACATATTATAATTCGTTTTCATATATTCTTGCCATTATAATATTACTTTATTTAACATAATATAGATTTCTCATAGCATCAGCTTAAGGGGGGGGGGGGTTTCTGGATATCCCGTTCTCCCTCACGCTTAGTTTTGACATTTTCAGACATTCGCCCCATTAGTTTCGCGGTTTTAAGACCTTTCTTGCCATATAGGTATCGATTTTTAATGGCGAGCGATAGCGAACCTGCATTAGGAGGTATCAGCCTTTGGCTGGGACATTGTTCTACCTAGAAATGTACACATTTATCTCGAAGGGGGGTCTTGGGGGTGTTTTTTAAAGTTTGATAGAGGTCTAGGGAGCAAACTAAAAAACACACCCACGGGGTCTTGGGGTGTGTATGTTATTTTAAAGTTTGATAGAAGTCTAGGGAGTAAACTCAAACCCCACCCTTAAAGCGTGAAAAAGGCAATGACCAAACAAGAGATGGCAAATAAAATTATAGGGATGAATGGAGAGAGTAGTGAAGTAGCTCGGGTTATTAACACCTATTTTCTGTTCTGTAGAAGTAAGACAGAAATCCTCACCCATAACTTCTGCCTTTCATAAAGGGCTAGAGATAATGGGCTGTAAAATTTCAATAGCTACTTCCTGGATGACTCTTCCCAAATGGTAGAAATATTCGCTCGATTACTCTTATCGTGTTTTTAGTTATAAAGGTTAGTTTTCAAGATATTTGGCCTAATTATAATGAATAGACTCTAGGCTACAGTTCATAAAGTATCATATAACATCCATACAGTATATAGAAACTATTGCTTTCTTCTCTCTCTCTCTCTCTCTCTCTCTCTCTCTCTCTCTCTCTCTCTGTAAAGCGTACAAGCTAGGGCTAGAAAGCTTATTCCATCGATTAGAAAACTGAGCTATGAGGACCGATTGAGAGCTCTTGATATCTTTCAGTTGGAGACACACAGACTGCGAGGTCAGCTCATTGAGGTTTTTAAAATATTTAATGAGTTTGACAATGTGGAGTATAGCACAAAAAAATAGCCTCAATATGAATACAACACACAACCATGACTGGAAATTATAATTGAAAAGGTTCAGCACTAGCATCTGTGGAAACTTTTTCACATATAAGATCTGTTTTACCTGGAACAAACTTTCCTAAGAAATTGTAAACAGTTCTTCAGTAGAGCAGTTCAAGAAGAACGTAGATAGTATTTTGCACACTCTGTAATTAGTGTAGTGCACTAAACAGTCTCTCCATCCACTTCGAGTATCTCCCCGGAATGGACTGCAAGGTCTCTGAGATACTAACTATGCCGCGTAACTCCTTGTAACCCTCTCAAAGAAGACTAATAAGGAAGGCACCATCTGGAAGGTCATAACACAAGCCACAACAATCTGATGAACAAACCATATTATGCTCAATCTGTCGCGGTATTGACTTCGGAAATTCACATTATTCTTAAATTTAGCTGCAATAAAGTAGTGTTTTTTTTTTTGTTTTTTTTTTTTTGTTTTTTTTGGGGGGGTGAGAGGGGGATATACAGGGGAAAAACGAAATATAAATACGATGAAGACAACCCCTAACACTTATGGCAACCCATTACGAGAGAGTGATTATACTTGGTTTCTTTTCAGCTGACGATAAATTGAATAACTTAGCAGCTAATTTCTCGAAATTTAATGGAGAAATATGAAACTAGTATGCCTCTATATCATATTAAGACAAATTTTATTTAATTGGCACCATAATTTACTACATAATCTTAAAAATTACTGATAAATCTTGATATGAACTTTGCAATTTACCGTCAGTTGATATTAACTGTTGTGGATTGAAGAGGTTAATGAGATTCAACAGGCTACTTAGTTATATAGAAGAGATGGTAATAATTAGACTACCACAGTAACAGAGTGGGAATCTACAAATAGAACTAGAAGAATAGGTAAACGGAAAGCCTGATGGATTGGCGATATCACAAAGTTTGCCAGACTGGGATGAAACAGGCTAACATCAGACCATTAGATGAAAGAGTTTATCATGCAGTGGACAAACTTAGGCTGAGGATGAAGGTAATTCACTGAAGTCTGGTGGATGGCTAATTATAAAGAAGAGACATAGATATGTATTTCTAACTACTAGTTCAAGTTGGTTACTAAAAACAAAAAAATCACAAAGAGGACAGCAGTAACAGCGTAGACATGATCATATACGTGCCATCTAGGGAGGGACATCAATTCGATACTATAAATACCGTATGTGAAACAAATAGTAAAAGTTACAGGCTATTGGAAACACATGAAAACTATCAAGAACATGTAATATGACGTAAAATGACTCACGTTAAAATGAATCAGTCAAGTTGTCGTCGGACTGTTTATATTGACTGTACAATTCTTCCTCATCCTATATATAAGTTATAATTAGCATTATATATATCTCTCTCTCTCTCTCTCTCTCTCTCTCTCTCTCTCTCTCTCTCTCTCTCTCTCTCTCTCTCTCTTTTATTTTTGTTTTTGTCGGGACGTACAAATCAAATGGACTTCATTTCCACTTTGCCGTGAGCCTTCCATTTTCCTCTACTTAATTACAAGAAATTAAGATAAATTATAATTACAAGGGAATGTGTTTCTCAGCCTCCCATATTTTGTCTTTGTCTCTCACCGTTATCATTAATTTACCCTTCTTTATTAATATAAGATGTGTATTATTTGCCCATCACCGTTATCCCTGTTATTTCCTTTATATTTTCCGGTCATAATAATTTAGAATACAAATCTCTATCTCGCTTTTCTCCCTTCATCTTTTCTTTCCCTTATAATTTAGTATTGTTGGTATTAAGGATGACCAGACCAGATGGCTGGAGTAAAGTACGAAAGAAGAGCAATTGGACAGAGGAAGAACAAGCGGAGAAGTGAGAAGTACAGTAGAAGACTGAAAGTTATATCGCCCATCTGGTTTATATATTTTGCTACTGCCATGTCCTTTTATATTCCCTTCAAAATTAATAAAACATTATTTACGTCTCCCCTTTATTATGTCGCCCGTCTTTTCCAATTATGTTCAACCCTTCCTAATAGAGAGGAAATAATCCTTCCATTTCTGCGTTCCCAGTTTTCCCTATCACTATCTTCTGGTTTTATATGCTAAAATTATTATATTTATACCCATATTAATGCCCTATATTCTTTAAATATTTGTATTATCAGAAGATATGTGTTGCTTTTATTTTCTCTCTTTGCGTGCCCCTTTATTTTTAGCCTATTTTGCTTTTCCCTATTCATCTAAAATATTGGTCATAATTTTCTTCGTCTGCCCTTACTTCTTTCCTTTATATAATATTTTTCTTTACTAATTATATAAACAAATTTAATGTGTTTTTCTCTAATTTCCCTGCACCGTTTGTTTTTAATCTCCTCTTTATATAATCCTTTCAGCAACGTGACGTATTTCTTCACTTTTCCTTGGTAACTCTAGACAATTTAATACAGCTTGAGAAGCAACTCTAACAATCAAGGGGGTGAAATTGATTTCGATTAATCTTTATATTCTTGCAGGTCCACTCTACACAGAATAGAAAGATATACTGCATCACGGTATACTGAAAGGGTTAAATAAAAGTATACGGTATATATATATATATATATATATATATTGTTTATCCCTACTCTTCCCTTTGTGTTTCCTTCCTGTATATTCGGTAACCATAACACGACACCGGATTTTAATTACTTGTTTTTGAGAAAGATCAGTCGTGCGTTCGATGTTCTACTTAGCCCTTAACTACTGTATTCTTTCCCAGAGAAGAATACAATCGCTGTTGGGAGATCGCCCACGACAAGGAAGCAACCTCGAACAGAGCAAACCAGGATCCCCAACCTGGTGGCCCTTAGGATCCCCAAGTAACCCACCACGCCCCTGATCGAGGACGAGCCCTCCACGAAAGGTGACCCTCGAAAATGAGCGGAACTGCCCCCACCTCCAACCCCCCCCCCCCCCAACCCCCCACCCATCCCATGCTCCCCCAATGCTCGAGCCAAGGTCCATCCTAAACTGTGTAAAACGTCTAATGTTAGCCATAAGAAAATAAAAATTACGCTATGGTATTCGAGGGGTTAAGCAGACAGAATGGGACGCTGATAGTCTGACATATCAAGGAACATGGGAGGGATGAAATATAACAAAGAGACAGACAGATAGACAGGAATATGGGTGTAGACAGGAGCACAGATTGACAAGCAGGCAAACAAACCAACAAGAATCACTCATCCAGACAGACAGCCAAACAAACAGGTATTCCAACATTCAGACAGGTGAGTTGCCTTCTTTCTACCTCTCTTGATTCATGGAGAGAGAGAGAGAGAGAGAGAGAGACGGGAGATGAGGGTGAGGGAAGAGTGAACTATAATTTCATGACTGGGTGAGCATTATAGAGTGTAGGGGGAGAGGGGAAGATAGGGTTAAGGAGTAAGGGGGAAGGGGAGGGGAAAGATAGGGGTAAGGAGTTAGGGGGTGGGAGAAAGGGTTAAGAAGTGAGGGAGTGGGAGAAAGGGTTAAGGAGTGAGGGGTGGGAGAAAGGGTTAAGGAGTGAGGGGTGGTAGAAGGTTAAGAAGTGAGGGGGTGGGAGAAAGGGGTTAAGGAGTGAGGGGTGGGAGAAAGGGCTAAGGAGTGAGGGGTTGGGAGAAGGGTTAAGGAGTGAGGGTGGGAGAAAGGGCTTAAGGAGTGAGGGGTGGGAGAAAGGGTTAAGGAGTGAGGGGGTGGGAGAAAGGGTTAAGGAGTGAGGGGTGGGAGAAAGGGTTAAGGAGTGAGGGGTGGGAGAAAGGGTTAAGGATGAGGGGTGGGAGAAAGGGCTAAGGAGTGAGGGGGTGTGAGAAAGGGTTTAAGGAGTGAGGGGTGGGAGAAAGGGTTAAGGAGTGAGGGGTGGGAGAAAGGGTTAAGGCTGAGGGGGGGGAGAAAGGGATAAGGAGTGAGGGGTGGGAGAAAGGGTTAAGGAGTGAGGGGGTGGGAGAAAGGGTTAAGGAGTGAGGGGTGGGAGAAAGGGCTAAGGAGTGAGGGGGTGGGAGAAAGGGTTAAGAAGTGAGAGGGTGGGAGAAGGGTTAAGGAGTGAGGGGGTGGGAGAAGGGTTAAGGAGTGAGGGGTGGGAGAAAGGGCTAAGGAGTGAGGGTGGGAGAAAGGGTTATGGCGAGGGGTGGAGAAAGGGTTAAGGGGGGAGGGGGTGGGAGAAAGGGTTAAGGAGTGAGGGGTGGGAGAAAGGGTTATGGAGTGAGGGGTGGGAGAAAGGGTTATGGAGTGAGGGGTGGGAGAAAGGGTTAAGGAGTGAGGGGGTGGGAGAAAGGGTTAAGGAGTGAGGGGTGGGAGAAAGGGTTAAGGAGTGAGGGGTGGGAGAAAGGTTAAGGAGTGAGGGGTGGGAGAAAGGGTTAAGGAGTGAGGGGTGGGAGAAAGGGTTAAGGAGTGAGGGGGTGGGAGAAAGGGTTAAGGAGTGAGGGGGTGGGAGAAAGGGCTAAGGAGTGAGGGGTGGGAGAAAGGGTTAAGGAGTGAGGGGTGGGAGAAAGGGTTAAGGAGTGAGGGGTGGGAGAAAGGGTTAAGCAGTGAGGCGGTGCGAGAAAGCGTTAAGGAGTGAGGGGGTGGGAGAAAGGGTTAAGGAGTGAGGGGTGGGAGAAAACGTTAAGGAGTGAGAGGGTGGGAGAAAGGGTTAAGGAGTGAGGGGGTGGGAGAAAGGGTTAAGGAGTGAGGGGGTGGGAGAAAGGGTTAAGGAGTGAGGGGTGGGAGAAAGGGTTATGGAGTGAGGGGTGGGAGAAAGGGTTATGGAGTGAGGGGTGGGAGAAAGGGTTAAGGAGTGAGGGGTGGGAGAAAGGGTTAAGGAGTGAGGGGGTGGGAGAAAGGGTTAAGGAGTGAGGGGGAAGAAAGAGTTAAGGAGTGATGGGGAGGGGAGGGGAAAGAAAGGGTTAATCATTGAGAAGCAAGAGAAGGGGAATGAAGGGATACGGAGAAAGGGTTTGGGGGAGGGAGAGGGTTAAGGATGGGACAGTAAGAACGAAGATAGGGGGAAGGGGGAGAAGGAGGGGACAGAGGGAAGAAGAGATAGGGGTAGAAGGGGAAGTAGGGGAGGAGATAGAAAAGGGGGACTGTAGAAGAGATGATGCTGAGAGGATTGGGTTCTAGGTGATGGACTGGTCTATCAGAGTGAGAACTGAGCGATCTCTGCCATACCCATAGCTTACTCTGACTGTTCCTTTTACTTATATATTTTCTAGATCTCAAGTGACGGCGTCTCTTCCGTGGATTGACCTCCCAATCTACCAAGATTGGAAGCCAAAGCGTCACATGTTTCCTTTGCCCCTCAACTTTCTCTTCATAATTGCTGAGGGGCACAGGGCCCTGGGTGGGGCTTTGGTTTCCCGGCCGTTTCCGCACCCTCCTCAGCTCCCCGCCATGGAGTGGCTTCGGTCACCCAGGCTTTATTGTGGTCGGCAGGGAGGGTTCTGTGGGGGCGCTCGGTTATGGCCTTGGCCTTGCTCGGGGCCTTGGGGCTGTTCGGCCAGGCAGCTTGGGGAAGAACAACAACAACAACAACAACGTATGATATGTTAGGAAGGAAAGCAGATAAGTGTAGAGTTACGGAAGAAGGGAAATGGGAAAAATAGGAAGGAAGATAGGTAAGGATGGGGGGAAGGATGAGGAACAGACTGGAAGAGGGAGGAGGATGGAATAAAGGGTGTTAAAGAGGAAAAGAAGGAGGAAGAGAGAAGGAGAGGAAAATTAAGAAAGAAAAGATAAAGAGAGATTGGGGAAGATGAAATGAAGGGAAGGGATTAAACAGGAAAGATATATGAAGATAGAGAAAGATTGTCACGAGATTGGAGGAGGAGAGGAAAAATATGGAAGAGAGGATAGAGGGAATTGTGAAGAATGCAAGGAACGAAGGGAAAAGAAAAGGGTAAGGAGGGAGTAAGATAAAGGATGAGGGGAACGTGAGAGGGATGCTACAGAGGAAACTAAGCAGCAACAGATCTATTAATCCTTTCTAGGCTGCTTGTGACTACACTACTTGAGCTACATATAAGAGAAACTGCTTATCCCATTCAGTATACGTGCCGTCCCATTAACTTTACTTTGGCTACTATTAGACGATTTTACTCAGTTTAAAACGGGCCTCCAGCAATTAACAGGCTTCGAACTATCTTACTTAACCGTTTTTATTATCACAGATCTTTCCTAAACTGCACAACATAGTCTATATTTAGCTAAAAAAAAAAATAAAAGACGTCGCCGGTACAGAATGGGTTAAAATTAAAAAGTGCTAATATAATAGCATGCAGTGTCATGGAATTATTATAAATTAATAATAGTTAAATGATATTATACTTTCATACTATATTAATACTCAATATCCACATGTAGTTATACAGTGGGAGACTTTGTAAATCCTGGAAGGAAATAAAAGTAGTCAAATATTCGGTATGGAAGGAAGGCAAGAGGGAAGACAGAAAGGAGGAAGGGACAGAAGAGAGAGGCCAGGAAGTAAGGATGGGGAGAGGAAAAGATTGGAGGTGGGATGGAAGGGGGTGGGGTGGAAGGGGTTTGGTAAGAATGGAGAGAGAAGGGGAAGTGAATAAAACAAGAAGAAATGGGTGGCATAATGTATATAAGAGAGATTGACAGACAGACAAACAGACCGACTTAACAAGATTAATGAACATATGAAAAACCTATAAACAATTAAATAGGTTGACATCAAAATAACAACACAGTTTGTTGGATAAATAACCAATAATCAACTATTTACATAGACAAACAAGATGTATGTGTCCAACAAAACCAAATACAAATAGCAGTCGAATTGCTTGAAGGATAAATATCAATAGAACATGGTTGACTGATCCTTGTGGCACACAACTTGAGACATTTATCAGTATGAGGCCTTTTTTTTTTTTTTTTTTTTTCTATGTGATTGCGGGAGGCAAAAGGCATAACTGCCTATAGCGAGTGCCTCCCCCATAGTTGAAAGAGTGACAGGGCCAAAATCAAGGGACGATCGAGCCAAAATGCCTGGACACACGGAGTTTGAAGCAATTTAAGTCATAGGAAGAGGGAAAGACTGATTCTGGGAGAGAGTTCCAGAGCTCAGATGTTGAGTAGAAGAAAGTTTGAGAGTACGTTTCACTCTTGGGTTGGAGAGTTGCACAGAGTAGGGGTGGGATTGAGTTGCAAGACGGGTACCACGTGCCCTACGTAAAGGAGGTGGTATGCACTGGGATAGCTCTGAGGAACACTGATTATTATAGCAGCGATAGAATAGCGAGAGAGATGCAACATTGCGGCGGAGAGAGAGAGATTGCAGAGAGTTGGTGAGTGGACGGGAGTTAATGATACGAAAGGCCTTCCTTTCAACTTTGTCTAGGAGAGCGGTGTGAGAGGAACCTCCCCACACATGTGAACAATACTCAATACAAGGGCGCACTATGCCCCTGTACAGAGCAAGAATCTGTGCAGGGGAAAAGAACCCCCTAAGGCGGTTGAGTACACCCAGCTTCTGGGAGGCTGCCTTAGCAAGACTGGTAATATGGTCCTTCCAAATGAGAGCAGAAGAAAAAGACACCAAGAATATTGAGAGAAGATGAAGGGTTGATTTTTGTATTGTTGAAGAATAAGGGATAGTCCGCTGGGAGATCCTGACGGGTAGATAGATGGAGAAATTGGGTTTTAGAAGCATTAAAGTTAACAAGGTTTTCTCTGCCCCAATTGGAAATAGTATTTAGATCAGAATTTAAGAGTTCTATGGCTTCATTACGTTTGTCGTTGAGGGATTGCTGGCTGGGGCGTTCTGAAAAACTAATGGAGTAGTGTAAGGTTGAGTCGTCTGCGTATGAATGGATGGGAATTAAGGTACAGTTAAGGAGATAATTTATAAAAATTAGAAAGAGAATAGGAGATAGGACAGAGCCCTGAGGAACACCGGAGTTTATAGGGTGAGGAAGTGAACAATGGCCGTCCACAACCGCAGCTATGGAACGGCCGGAAAGGAAATTAGAGACAAAGGCACAGATGGAGGGATAGAAACCGAAGGAGGGTAGTTTAGAAATTAAAGATTTATGCCAGACTCTATCGAAGGCTTTCGATATGTCTAGTGCAATAGAAAAAGTCTCACCGAAGTCCCGATAGCATACTTTATATATAACCTTACTATATATTACTAAGCATTGCATTCACTCTCTAAGTCAGTTTTCAATTCATCCGAGTCCATGATCATGTATGCAGTAGATTTTTAGTTGTTCAATTAGTTGTTCAATTAGTTGTTTGTGAGAAGCTTTGCCAAAACATTTATGAAAAGGATAATAGATAAAAGTACGACAACAGATAAGATACTAAATAAAGAATCAAGTGAGATAGAAATAGGCCAACACACTTGTCTGCCTCCTGGGAAGAAAGAAAGAAAAAATCTTGAAATTTATAGAAGTTACCTCATCTATCTATGGAGGGAGATAGACGATAGAGCGTACAGACAGGATATTAACCCCATCATTACACCATGATGCATGCGTTCGTCATATTCTAGCTATCAGTAGACGATGTTAAGGGGGCCCACCTCGTTTTATTTGTTTATGTTTTCTCTCTCTCCCTCTCTCTTTGGCTTGTATCCATTCGGCCCAATTCAGCCTATTGTTTTAAGATGTTTATCCCCATCCAGGTGTCGATTTTGTCCTGGGGAGTTGAAGCGAGCCAGCATATTTTTTTGATTTTTTTTTTTTTGACAGCAGGTTAAATTTGTACATTATTCGATCGAAAAATGTCTCCGGCGAAGCCAGATTTCTCCATATAATGCTGGCTCGCTATCGTTCGCTAAAGGTCTTAAAACAGTAGGCTGAATGGGACCCAATGGATACAAGCCAGAGAAAGAGAGAAAAGGAGAGAAAGAAAAGCAGGTCACCCCCTTAATATGCTTAGAGAGGGTCTATGAGAGTGAAAGAGATGGAGTAAGAACAAGAATACTCCTTTGGTATGGGAGTGAAAGGAATGGAGTAAGAACAAGAATACTCCTTTGATATGGGAGTGAAAGGAATGGAGTAAGAACAAGAATACTCCTTTGATATGGGAGTGAAAGGGATGGAGTAAGAACAAGAATACTCCTTTGATATGGGAGTGAAAGGAATGGAGTAAGAACAAGAATACTCCTTTGATATGGGAGTGAAAGGAATGGAGTAAGAACAAGAATACTCCTTTGATATGGGAGTGAAAGGAATGGAGTAAGAACAAGAATACTCCTTTGATGTGGGAGTGAAAGGGATGGAGTAAGAACAAGAATACTCCTTTGATATGGGAGTGAAAGGAATGGAGTAAGAACAAGAATACTCCTTTGATATGGAAGTGAAAGGGATGGAGTAAGAACAAGAATACTCCTTTGATATGGGAGTGAAAGGGATGGAGTAAGAACAAGAATACTCCTTTGATATGGGAGTGAAAGGAATGGAGTAAGAACAAGAATACTCCTTTGATATGGGAGTGAAAGGGATGGAGTAAGAACAAGAATACTCCTTTGAAATGGGAGTGAAAGGAATGGAGTAAGAACAAGAATACTCCTTTGATATGGGAGTGAAAGGAATGGAGCAAGAACAAGAATACTCCTTTGATTGCTAAAGAGACCCTTCCTAAACAGTTATAAATCGTCTAGTGATGGCAAGAACTAAATGAAAAAAGACGCCACGATACGGAAAAGGTTAAAGGGCTAGTGACTTTTTTTTTTTGGGGGGGGGGGTCTATTAATTAATGTATTCATATAGTTTTCTCGCTAGACCTCCCTCAAAATGTCCAGGCCGAAGGCCGGTTCCTCTTATAATTGCAGGCTCGCTATCGCTCGCCCAGGAAAAAATCGACACCTAAACGGAACGATAGGTCTTAAAATTTACAACGAAATGGAGCTAAAGGTGTTAAAATCGCCAAATTAATGGGACGAACGTCTCAAATTTTCAAAACTAATGAGACAAAAAAAAATAGGGAGAAAGCGGCACAGAAAAACGACCATCTCCCCTAAAGAAATAAATAAAAAACAGAAAATCCTCCTCCGCCTCACCTGTCTCCCTCACCTTGCCTACTCTAGCCTACATCCTGCCTGCCCCCACCCCCAAGCCGGGCGGGGCCACAGGACGACAGGTAGGCAAGGAGACCGCCAATTATAGGGGGAGGGTTGCCTTTTCTGGACCCCCTTCTCCCTCATGTTGAGCCCTATTAGTTCGGAGATTTTAAGACGCTTACCCCATTGGTTAGGAAATTTTAAAATCTTTCGCCCCATTAATTTGCCACTATTAAGACCTTTCATGGAATTTGGGTGTCCATTTTTTCCTGGTGAGCGATAGCGAACCTGTAATTTAAGAGGAACCGGCCTGAAAATTGTACAAATTTATCTTGAAGAGGGTTGAAGTTTGTTTTTGTTTAAGCTTGAAGGAGGTCTAGGGAGGAAAGTAAAAAACAAAAAAATAATAAAAAGATGAATAAAAAATCAAATAAATCCGACCATCCCCCCTTAACCCCTAGGTACAGTATACAGTTCTCAGCATATTAGGTTACATCAATTCCAATTTTTGAACCTTTAAAGCCAAGTTCTGAAAACATCTGGCCTATAATGAAGCACTGTATTATATCGTTTGTGTTCGATACTGGTTCAAATGGGTGCGTCGCGATTTATGCTAGTTAGGTAGTTAAAATAGGACTTGAGAGGCTATCAACCCATCTGGATTATGAAGCCAGCACACTGTACAGTAAGTCAAGAATATCGTCAGGACTGGAGCCCCTTTTCGACAACCCCAGTCCCTTGATTTATGCGTACACAGGTGAGCAGGGGAGGGGGGGGAGGAGGGGGTTACAGCGGAGGAGGAGGGGAGGGGGTTATAGGAGAGGGGAGGGGGTTATAAGGGAGGGACGGACTGGGATAGAGGTACTGTACACTCATAAGCTCTGATACCTACACACTCATTATGATCAATCTCAAACATAGATGACCCAATGCGATGATCTCTTATATCCGATTTTTTGTAATACTTGACTTTAATTTAAGGGGAGGTTTTTAGTTTGCTCCCTAGACCTCTATCAAACTTAAAAATACACCCCCAAGATCCCCTTCGAGAAACATTTGTACAATATTCGGTATAAAACTGTCCTGGCCGAAGGCTGACCCCTCCTAAATTGGTCGCTATCGCTCGCCAAGAAAACATCGACACCTAAATGGCACGAAAGGTCTTAAAATTAAAACAAAAATAAGAGACGAAAGGCCTTTTAATCGCCAAAATAATGGGACGAACATCTTAAAATCTCAAAACTAATGAGGCTAAAAGTGTCTGTCTGCTTACCTCTCAGTCTGTGCTTATCTATATAACTGTCTGCTTACCTGTCAGTTTATCTGCTTACCTGTCTGTCTGTGCTTACCTGTCTGTCTGTGCTTACCTGTCTGCCTGTGCTTACCTGTATGTCTGTGCTTACCTGTCTGCCTGTGCTTACCTGTCTGTGCTTACCTGTCTGTCTGTGCTTACCTGTCTGTCTGTGCTTACCTGTCTGCCTGTGCTTACCTGTCTGTGCTTACCTGTCTGTCTGTGCTTACCTGTCTGTGTGTGGGGGCGCCTGAAAAGCATCAAAACTATTCCAAGGGTGTCAGCCATATCAATACATCAAAAACTCAATCTTTTCAAAGCATAACAAAAGTTAGACCTTTTCAATTTGACAAAAGGCTGAAACTGACTGGATGATATCATATCATCAAAAATAGTTAGGGGTTAACATTAGCCTAACCTAACAACCTTACCTAACCTAACCTAGTAAGAATGGGGTTAACATTAGCCTAACCTAACAACCTTACCTAACCTAACCTAGTAAGAATGGGGTTAACATTTTTGATACATCGATGACTTCCAACTTTTGATGCATTGAAGTGATATACACTTTTTTACACATTGATATGATCTGGGGAAAAACTGTTTTTTTGACAAAATGAACACATCTGGAAAATTTGATGTACTGATAGCTTTTTGCAGATTTGATGAAATGATAGGATCAGTTTTTGACGCTTTGATGCTCCCCTGTGTGTGCTTACCTGTCTGTCTGTTTACCTGTCTGTCTGTGCTTGCCTGTCTGTCTGTGCTTATCTGTCTGTCTGTGCTTACCTGTCTGCCTGTGCTTACTTGTCTGCCTGTGCTTACCTGTCTGTCTGTGCTTACCTGTCTGTCTGTGCTTACCTGTCTGCCTGTGCTTACCTGTCTGTCTGTGCTTACCTGTCTGTCTGTGCTTACCTGTCTGTGTGTGCTTACCTGTCTGTCTGTCTGTGCTTGCCTGTCTGTCTGTGCTTACCTGTCTGTGTGTGCTTACCTGTCTGTCTGTTTACCTGTCGGTCTGTGCTTGCCTGTCTGTCTGTGCTTATCTGTCTGTTTGTGCTTACCTGTCTGTCTGTGCTTACCTGTCTGCCTGTGCTTACTTGTCTGCCTGTGCTTACCTGTCTGTCTGTGCTTACCTGTCTGTCTGTGCTTACCTGTCTGCCTGTGCTTACCTGTCTGCCTGTGCTTACCTGTCTGTCTGTGCTTGCCTGTCTGTGCTTATCTGTCTGTTTGTGCTTACCTGTCTGTCTGTGCTTATCTGTCTGTTTGTGCTTACCTTTCTGTCTGTGCTTACCTGTCTGCCTGTGCTTACCTGTCTGCCTGTGCTTACCTGTCTGCCTGTGCTTACCTGTCTGTCTGTGCTTACCTGTCTCTCTGTGCTTACCTGTCTGTCTGTGCTTACCTGTCTGCCTGTGCTTACCTGTCTGTATGTTTACCTGTCTGTCTGTGCTTGCCTGTCTGTCTGTGCTTATCTGTCTGTTTGTGCTTACCTGTCTGTCTGTCCTTACCTGTCTGTCTGTGCTTACCTGTCTGTCTGTGCTTATCTGTCTGTTTGTGCTTACCTGTCTGTCTGTGCTTACCTGTCTGTCTGTGCTTTTCTGTCTATTTGTGCTTACCTGTCTGTCTGTGCTTACCTGTCTGTCTGTGCTTATCTGTCTGTTTGTGCTTACCTGTCTGTCTGTGCTTACCTGTCTGTCTGTGCTTATCTGTCTGTTTTTGCTTACCTCTCTGTCTGTGCTTAGCTGTCTGCCTGTGCTTAACTATCTGTCTGTGCTTACCTGTCTGTCTTTGCTTACCTGTCTGTCTGTGCTTACCTGTCTGTCTATCTGCTTACCTCTCTGTCTGTGCTTACCTGTCTGTCTATCTGCTTACCTGTCTGTCTGTGCTTACCTGTCCGTCTGTACTTACATGTATGTCTGTGCTTAACTATCTGTCTGTGCTTACCTGTCTGTCTATCTACTTACCGGTCTGTCTGTGCTTACCTGTATGTCTATCTGCTTACCTGTCTGTCTGTGCTTACCTGTCTGTCTGTGCTTACCTGTCTGTCTATCTGCTTACCTGTCTGTCTATCTGCTTACCTGTCTGTCTGTCTGCTTACCTGTCTGTCTGTGCTTACCTGTCTGTCTGTCTGCTTACCTGTCTGTCTGTGCTTACCTGTCTGTCTATCTGCTTACCTATCTGTCTATGCATACCTGTCAGTCTATCTGCTTACCTGTATGTTTGTCTGCTTACCCGTTTGTTTGTCTGCTTACCTGTTTGTGTGTCTGCTTACCTGTCTGTCTCTACTTACCTGTCTTTCTGTCTGCTTACCTGTCTGTTTATGCTTACCTGTTTTTTGTCTGCTGACCTGTCTATTTGTCTGCTTACATGTCTGTATGTCTACTTACCTGTCTGTCTGTCTGCTTACCTGTCTGTGTTTACCTGTCTGTCTGTCTCCTTGAACGTTTACCTGTACCTTTTATTATCAGTCCGTAGGCCCTTTATCTCTGTACATTTGTATCTCTGCACATCCTTCTCTCTACCATTTCTGCATTCTTTCTGTCCCTGTATCTATCTCAATATAGGCATGTTTAACCCCTGCAGCACTATGACGCCTTTTTACCTTTGATTCTGGCTAAAATTAGATGATTTTATGCAGTTTAAGAAGGACCTATGTAACTAAGAGAGTATATTAACATTGTATTTACGCATTTGAGTCGGATAGGTAGATTACAAGCTAATCATAATTGTATAATGGTAAGCAGAATATGATGAACATTACGTAATGCTGGTGAAAGGGGTTAACTTAGCCACTGTTTCTTTTGCCTGTCTGCCTTCATCAAATATCATCCCGTCAGCCTGTTTGCTTCCCTGTCTCTCCTCCTTCCAACCTTTCCATCCACGTCCATGTCTGTTTGCCATCTGGAAAATCTGTCTGTTTCTTCTAAGCTGTCCATTTTTGTTGCTACACGAATTTGTTTTAACCCTTTGAGGATTATGACGCGTTTTAGATGTTTATTTTGGCTATTATTAGATGATTTTATGCAGCATAAGAAGGATGTATGGGAGTCTGGAGTATATATTAGGTTGGGGAGATTGTAGGCACCAAGCGAGCAGGGCAGTACCCAGGGGAGGCTACATAGAAATATGATAAGGAGTTGCTGGAACTCCTGTTTAATTTGCTTGGCTTCTCCCACTGTTTCTATGTGTGCCTCACCCACCTACACAGAGTGTAATTCAGCTAACTCTCGCAAACACCTCCTCCTCCTATTCATTTCATGAGACTTAACAAGCACACCACACTGCTTCCCCACACACCTAAATCATCTCTAACATTCCTTGATTTTGGCTCTCTATCACTCTTTACAAGCTTGTAGGGGGGACACTTGTTACAGGCTGTTTTGCCTTTTGTCTCCTTAATGCACATAGAACACAAATTACTTTGTTATTTACCCCTTAGATTCCTAGAGGTCCTTCCCAAGCGGCATAAAAAAGTCTAATGATAGCCAAAATATATTGCTAAAACGCGTCATAATCTTCAAGGGGTTAATGTAAAATAATTATACACATAACATGTTTTTATAATTGTTTTATGTGTGCAAATTTGAACAGGTAAACGATCAAAACACTTATTGTGCGTATCATGTTTGTTACATTTGAACACACCCTTTTAACAGTATACGCTTGCCTATAAACATCAATCCTACTTGACTTCTTCCTTGTTTGTCCCCCCCCCCCCCCCCCGCTTACCTCTCTCCCCCACTCTTTCTCTAGTCCGTCTGTTTCTCTGTCTGTCTACCTCTTTGAAAATCTGCCTAACTGACTGTCCGCCTATCATCCTGCCTCTGCCTCTGCCTCTCCTGGTACCTGTCCGTCTCACGTAATGTTCCCAGGAGCGGCAGGAACCACCCCTCATCCCATTTACATCTTCCGTCCGTACGGTTTTAATTGTCCGGGTGGGTTATGTCGGTGGTGAGAGAGTTACAAGGGCTTACACGGAATATACACTATCTCAAACACCTTCATATACATACCAGGGAGACAGTCTATATGAAAATAAAATATATTCATAGTGCAACACAAAATAATATGTTCTCTTTCTTAACCTCTCGCACCTCAAACAACAAGATTTTTTTTTTTAAAGTAGATCACATTACAATATACGAGTTTTCAATTAAATAAGTTGGATTCTTCAATTGAACCTCGTAACTTAGCCTACTAATCATACATGAATTAGTGTTGGAGAGAGAGAGAGAGAGAGAGAGAGAGAGTAGGTAACTGAATGGGCCTATATAGTGTGGGAAAATGAGGCGAGATGCGATGGTGGTAGTTGTGGTAATTGTGGTGGTAATTGTGGTTGCCGGACTAACTGTCGAGGTAAAATAGGGGTGACAGTGTACCAGATAGCGGGGGTGGGAGTCATTAGGTTAATTACGAGAACCTTAATGACAGTGATAGGAAGTCATTACAGTATTACCCAGATGAATGATGGGTATGCATATTGTCCTCCAGCAACCGTCTGTGGGCTTCGAAATTTTGACTAATTTTGACTTATTACTAATGTAAGGTACAAATGTGTTGCGATCTTGTAAGGTGTTAGGATTGTATTATGTAATACTTGGTTGATTGATTGTAGACTGGTAGACTCGTTAATTATCTGGAAGACTCTCTGCTTCTATATAAAAATAGATTTGAATGATTTGCCGCCACCACCTTTACCAATATATTATTAAGTAAAGGAAAACTTCTTATCCAGCCACTAATGTATATACAGTATATATATATATATATATGATGAGGACTTTAATTTATGAAAACAGGAACAAACTTATTGATGCAGGAACAGTAATGTAGTATTAAATATTAACATACATTGAATCAACCTTTAGATGTACAGTTGCCTTCTAAATATACACATTTCCTGCAAGTAAATTACCTTAAAACTATATGAGAGTTGTATAATAATTTCCTATATTAATTACAAAATATAACATGTAATACTAATGTTCATGCTAATTCTCAGTGAACTGAAATAGTATGTGGATTTCAAGTACATATGATTTAGTAATGTGTATCTATAGTGAAACGTTATTAAATCTTTAAAATGGTTCGGCTCATATGTTTCAATTAGATGATATATATTATCATTTGCGTGTATTTGTTTATTCATCCATTGATTAATTCACTGGTTTACAATAAACATCCATTTATACATTTATTTACCAATGTATATATTTTTCAGAAGGAAGCCCTTAGGGTGAACGCAAAAAAGGTGGAATAAGATGAATGCTGTGAAAGAGAAACGATGAAAGATGAAATCAAAACAGAATGATGAAAACTAAAGTAGCTAGAGGTAATTATGCAAGATAAAGTGGAAGGTTTGATAAGGAAGTGGATAAAATAGACCTTATATAAAAGCTAAATTAATGAGAACATATAGGGGGATTGGAAAGAGATATACAACGACTTATAAACAATCACGGTAGTAAACAATAATATGAAGTTCAGATATACATAATTATACAAAACAAAAGTTAATATGTTCAAGCCAGTTTTTGACGATTTAGTTCCACTACAGCAGGATATCAGTGAGTCAACGTGTTCCTCTTTATATTCCATATTTATAAAATTATTTAATTTGTAGTCATATTAAGAAGAGGGAGATTAAACTAGGAAGAAATAGTATAGATGTATGTAATCTACACACACACACACATCATATATATATACCACGAAGGGAGTAAACGTAACCAGAGATAGTGAAAGATTAGCATCAAACAAATGAACAGAGGAGTACAGATAACAAGCTCCTGTTATCTATATATAATAATTATGTCATTCTATTTATCCATCAGTCTGATTTACCTACCTTTTCCCATACCCTCCAAGCATATACTGTATATTTGTGTGTGTGTGTGTGTGTGTGTGTGTACAGTGATTTACAGCAATCACAATCCATAAAAATTACCTCTTCAAGTATTTGTACGAAACCGAGTCTAAATTACTCTCTATTGCTTGTTACTGCTCACTTGAATTGCAAACAACTTCCTAAGGAAATATTGTTATGCACAGGTGTGTGTGTGTGTATTAAAAACCGTATATTAATCCGAGCCTGGACAACTACCAGCATACCGCACCTTGCTTTCATTATAAACCATTATAATGCTGAATTATTTGTATGTATACATATATATATATATATATATATATATATATATATATTGAGTATATATCACAAATACACGTGAGCCACTAAATGTTTCTAATCTCTCAGTGGGGTTCGAACCGCCGACCGTCAGGACGATAGCCGGCGCTTTAATCAACTACACCACGGCAGTCTAAAAGACACTCAACCCTCTATCCTATTTATGTTATGGAGAAGGGAAACCCACTAGGCGAATATATTTCAATTCATACCTAGTCGTAGGATCCATATTCCAGAATACCATACAAGGATTTCTGAGTGTCCCGACGCAACTCGTGCCGAAATTTATTTAATTTAATTCTAACCCACCAAGCATGAGAGTTACAAATATTGAGTATATATCACAAATACACGTGAGCCACTAAAATGTTTCTAATCTCTCAGTGGGGTTCGACTGCCGTGGTGTAGTTGATTAAAGCACCGGCTATCGTCCTGACGGTCGGCGGTTCGAACCCCACTGAGAGATTAGAAACATATATATGTATATATATGCATACAGCGTATATATATATATATATATATATATATATATATATATATATTCAAGAAGAGAACATTGAAAGTACTGATGATAAGAATATAGGAGTCACTGTTGAGGACATCAGACTATAATAGTTTTAGTTTTTAGTATTTTGGCCGTATTTCTCAGTCTTACTAATGTGAACCCCTCTGCTTCACTAAATAAAATCAGTAGAACTATATATTTTCACTTGGATGATATGAAGTTCCGTTCCATACATCATCACTCATACCCTCAGTCTTCGTCTATATAGGATAGATATCACTCTTCCAGACGGACTGCCTGCCACCTTTTACTCTTCTACTTGCTCGCTCTTTCCTCCTTTACGTCTCTGTATTTGTTAGAGACCTTTACGTCGCCAACCTGTCTATCCCTCTCTACTTCAACTTCATTTTATCATTGTACTTCAATTTCGAACACTTCATCACTATCGTACCAATCCCAACATCCCCTCCCAAATATCCCTCCAATGCTCTTCCCAATCCTATACCCAACCTCCAATGATTCTTACAGTAAATATTTCTACTCTTGTCCTCTAGCCATCAACTAACCAGACCTACCTCCCTGAACCAGACGAACACCTTTCACTCTGCTCCTTCCTTTTACCTGTCTACCTTGTTGTTGTTGTTGTTGTTGTTGTTGTTCCCCAAGCTGCCTGGCCGAACAGCCCCAAGGCCCCGAGCAAGGCCAAGGTCATAACCGAGCGCCCCCCCAGAACCCTCCTTGCCGACCACAATAAAGCCTGGGTGACCGAAGCCACTCCATGGCGGGAAGCTGAGGAGGGTGCGGAAACGCTCGGGAAACCAAAGCCCCACCCAGGGCCCTGTGCCCCTCAGCAATTATGAAGAGAAAGTTGAGGGGCAAAGGAAAAAGTGACGCTTTGGCTTCCAATCTTGGTAGATTGGGAGGTCAATCCACGTTAGAGACGCCGTCACTTGATATCTAGAAAATATTTAAGTAAAAGGAACAGTCAGAGTAAGCTATGGGTATGGCAGAGATCGCTCAGTTCTCACTCTGATAGACCAGCCCATCACCACATGACTAGAACCCAATCCTCTCAGCATGAGCTAGGAAAGGCCCTAGAAAGCCGCCTTTGGCGGGGGGATAGCTCCCCTATTTCAACTCCTTTCGGGGTTGGGCACCCGCCTTGTCTACCTTCTTCTTCTTCTTCACTCTACCTTCTGAAAACACTCTTTCTCGTCTGCCGATCCCCCCTTCTCCTTCTCCATATACTTAAGGGGGTGGGGTTTTTTTTCTGTACCCCTTTCACCCTCATCTTTAGCCCCTTCAGTTTTGATATTTTAAGACGTTCGCCCCATTAGTTTGGTAATTTTAAGACCTTTCGCCCCATTTATTTGTCAAGCTTAAGACATTTCGTGGCATTGAATTTTATCATAGTCGATTTGTTTTCTTCCGAATAGCGATAGCTACCTGAAACTTAGAAGGAAAGCCGGGATATTTTTCTACCGAAAAATTTACAAATCTCTATCACGAAGGGGAGTCTTGGGGGTACTAGACTAAAATTTGTATCACATTATATGTTAGTAACTCGGTTACAACATACTGGTATAGTATCTTCAAATGTTATGAATAATCAATGTAATTAACACTTTTTAATTAAGCTGCTCTAGATATGTCATGGTGTGAAGTTTGTTAACGTAGTTATTATTGTATTTTTGTTTTCTTTTTTAATGTGGCCCTGACCCTCCAAAATAGCATTATGGTGAAAGGTTGTCTAATTACTACAATCTAAGAGGGTTATAATACTGTAGATGTATATGTCTATGAAGCACAGTACTGTATGTGTGCGTATGTATTCTAAAGGGGCTATGTGTGTGTGAGTGTGTGTACCGCTACTTACCTTTCCGTCACCCCTTCTCACCCCCATCTTCATCCATTTCCCCTTCCCTTACCTGCACCTATTCTCTCCTCCCCACTCCCCCATGTCTCTCTTCCCCTCCCCACTCCCTCATGTCTCCCTCCCCACTCCCGTATGTTTCTCTTCCCCTCCCCACTCCCTCATGTCTCTCTTCCCCTCCCCACTCCCTTATGTTTCTCTTCCCCTCCCCACTCCCTCATGTCTCTCTTCCCCTTCCCCACTCCCTCATGTCTCTCTTCCCCTCCCCACTCCCTTATGTTTCTCTTCCCCCTCCCCACTCCCTCATGTCTCTCTTCCCCTCCCCACTCTCTTATGTCTCTCTTCCCCTCCCCACTCCCTCATGTCTCTCTCCCACTCCCCACTCCCTCATGTCTCTCTTCCCCTCCCCCCTCCCTCATGTCTCTCTTCCCCTCCCCACTCCCTCATGTATCTCTTCCCCTCCCCACTCCCTCATGTCTCCCTCCCCACTCCCTCATGTCTTTCTTCCCCTCCCCACTCCCTTATGTCTCTCTCCCCCTCCCCACTCCCTCATATCTCTCTTCCCCTCCCCACTCCCTCATGTCTCTGTTCCCCTCCCCACTCCCTCATGTCACTCTTCCCCTCCCCACTCCCTCATGTCTCCCTCCCCACTCCCTCATGTATCTCTTCCCCTCCCCACTCCCCTCCGTTTCTCTTCCCCTCCCCACTCCCTCATGTCTCTCTCCCCCTCCCCACTCCCTCATGTCTCTCTTCCCCTCCCCACTCCCTCATGTCTCTCTTCCCCTCCCCACTCCATCATGCCTCTCTTCCCCTCCCCACTCCCTCATGTCTCTCTTACCCTCCCCCCCCCATCCTGCCTCTCTTCCCCTCCCCACTCCCTCATGTCTCTCTTACCCTCCCCACTCCATCATGCCTCTCTTCCCCTCCCCACTCCCTCATGTCTCTCTTACCCTCCCCACTCCCTCATGCCTCTCTCCCCCTCCCCACTCCCTCATGTCTCTCTTCCCCTCCCCACTCCCTCTTGTTTCTCCACCCTCCCCTCCCCACTCCTTCATGTATCTGTTCCCCTCCTCTCTCCACTCCCTCATGCCTCACTTCCCCACTCCCCCATATCTCTCTTCCCCTCACCTCTTATCTCTTTCCCTCCCCACTCCCTTATTCCTCTCTTCTGTCTCCCATCATCCACTACTCTTGCACATTCCCAGTCTTTTCTCTCCCCTCTACTCCCCCTCCTCCTTTCCCTCACCTTCTTCGCCTTTCCCTCTAGGTCCCCCTCTCATGCATTCCTTTTCCCCTCTCCTCCCTATTCCACCTTCTCGCCCACTCGTTAACAGCCCTCCTTCTTCCTCCCACCTCCTTACGTTCTTTCATTCCATCTCTCTCACTTCCTTCCCTCCCTTTCCAATCTCCCGTCAACCATTTTGCCCTCTCACCCCTCCTCCCTATTTGTCTTCTCCATTCCCTAGCTCTCTCTTCCCTCTCCTCTCCTACCCCTCCTCCGTTCTCTCACGCCCCCCATCTTACCCCTCCCCCTTCACTGTTCCCTTCCTCTCTCCACTCCCTCTTATCCCCCCCCCCCCCTTCCCTTTTTTGATATGGTATGATAATACCTCCTTAGGTCTGGGGTAAAGCTTATATACAGCCCACCTCAAGGCTAGTGGAATAGGTCTATATATATATATGTATATACAATATATATATATATATATATATATATATATATATAGAGAGAGAGAGAGAGAGAGAGAGATACTAACAGAAGAGGAAGAAGTAGAAGAAACAAGAGACAAATCTGAAGGAAATATACTGCAATAATATACATATAGTAATATAATTATAACGTTCAGATTTCAGACACACATTAAACCAAGCACACACACATACTTATCTCTCTATCACAAACTTTGCTTATATGTAAATTCCCAAATAAATATGACTATTTTTATATTATAATTTTCAGAGCTTGTTCATGATATGATAAGTAGGTAAAAAGAGAGAAAATAATTATGTGTATGTACACTTACAGCAGTAACCGATCAAATATAAATTACATCTGAATTACGACAAAAACATAACCTAGCATCTTTATACAATTATCTTCATCAGTCCTAAAAAAAAATCTATGCGTGGGAATTATGGCATACACGAAATCTGGCATCTTCCTCTATGTGGGTGTGGCTAAAGCGTGTGGTTGCCCCCTCTGATTCCCTGCCCCTGATTGGTCCCAGGGGTGCGTGGGGGCGGAGCCATGGGAGGAGCTTATTGGTCACGGGGGCGGGGCTAAGAGAATGCCCGTAATGTGGTGCTAAACGTGGGAAGAAGATACGTTTTTATTATTATTATGACTTTTTATAGGACCTTTTTTAGTAAACAGGATTTCAGCTTCTTGGGACTTGAGTAAACACAAGTCACAGATAAAAACGGAGATGACTGAGTAGGTGAAGGCATTAATTATGACATATTTATTGGAGCTATATTAATGAAATCGTATATAATTATTTAGCAATGTGCACATTAGAGCCTTTAACTACTATATGTTGGATACAATTGTCTACAGGTAGCAAGATAAACAAATCTACAAGCAGCAAAAATAAGCTAGTCTGGGGATATCTATTCTAGAATCGTCTGAATTTCCATAAAACAAAGCCGTCTTGAGTCAGCTAGCATAGAATATTATGAACACACCAATACTATAATCGTGTTATAACAGCTAGAACAAAAAATGTCTAGAAGAATATGAAAACAAATTGTCTGTCGAATACAAGAATAATATCAATGTCATCGACAGGGAAGGAATAGGTGAGAACAGATAAATATAATATATATATATATATATATATATATATATATATATATACCGTATATACAGTATATATATTATGTAACTTGCATATCATCATATGAATAATTTCGAATATTAACTGTTAACTAATTTTCACCGAGCTGTGTACAACCTTGTCGATCTTTCGAGAGAGAGAGAGAGAGAGGGGGGGGGGGTTCATTTATTAAGATGAACTAAATACTGGACGATAGTAAAACCCTAGTGAACGAACCAAGGAGATATTATTATTAATCAAAAGCGAGATATAAAATATGCTGCCATAGACAATACTTACTTCCTAAGCTCTATCTGTTATGCGATTGGTTATCCCCTTCCCACTTGTTTAAGAATACGGTCGTAGGTTTAAACTTGATAGAGTATTGCATAATGCTCCCTCTTGTTGCAAGTATAATGTAATGTTCTTCCGACCACTTTCGCCAGCTCGCAGATATTTGTTAATGTTGTTTGCATAGTTTTGAATTTACGAACGCATGGCTTCATTATTATGGAAATATCAGTTATAATCAATACGAGCTGATGTTATTGAGAAAAATCGATTCGGATTGTAAATCAGGATAAAGGAGTTTCGACTTCAGAAATGGCTACCTCTTCCCTTTTAACTTTGATGAAATATAGGAAAGGGGAAAATGACAAACTTCCCTATATAACTTACTGTGTATGTTTTTACTCTCAGTCGGGACTCGAACCACGGACAGTCAGAACGAGATTCCATGCTTTAATCAATTATACCACAACACTATCACCCTGACTGTCTGTGGTTCGAGTCCCAACTGAGAGTAAAAACATTTAGTAGCTCATGTGTATATGTATAAAACTAATTGGGCATTTTTTTTTCCAGGTATTTTGGGGTTAGGCCCTACAAAATATATTTCGGTACTTTATATAATGCTATTCTCAATGCATGAGTTAATACACATTCAGTAGTAAATACAATAATGTTGATAGTCTGTGACCAATTACTTATGATTCTCGATGAAGGGCCCAAAGCAAAAACAAATCTGCTTCGAAATTACTTGTAATTACTGAAACGAAAACTGTTGAAGAAACAAATAGTGTATAGTGTTGGCCTGTTGAGTATTTCCTCAGTCCAGGCATATAACTGCTTCACCCCCTTCCTGTTTGGTCTGTCTCCTTTCTCCTCCAATCGTCCTCAACCTCCACCAACACCACCACAACAACAGCAATCCAGTTTATCCACCCCTACTACGTACCACCCCCTTCCCCTCCCCTTCCCTCCCCCCCTTTCCCTCACCTTCTCTGTTACCCTTTACCGTTCCTTCCCATCTCTCTCTCTCTCTCTCAATATATCACCACTTAATCTCCCTTCTGTCTACTCACCCCTTCTTTCCCTTCCGACGTTCCTTTCTCATTTCTCCCTCATCCATTCTCCCCTCCTCCTTCCCCTCCTCTCCTGGTGTCTCCCCTCTCTTCCCAATAGACACAAGTAAAATCTCCCCTTCCCAGTACACTCTCCCTCCTCTCCCCTCCCTTCCTAGTACACCCCCTCTCTCTTCTTTACCCTCCCTCCCCAGTACACTCCCCCTATCTAAGAGTTCCCCCTCCCTCTCTTAATTCATCCTCTTCCGTCCTCCCTCTCCAGTACTCTATACCCCCTGCCCCTTCCTCCCTCCCAGTCTCCCCTTTACACCCCCAGTACCGCTAGTAACACTTCCACTAATATCCCCCACCATCCCCACACCCATCCCACTGATACCTTCCCCTACCCTCCTACACAATTCCCCTTCCCTCCCCCACTACCTATATTACCCCTCCCCCTCCTAACCCAACCCTCACGCCCCCTTGTCTCTCCCACACCCAACCCAACCCCCCTCTTCTCTCCTCCCGCCCCCCGTCTGGTAATTTTGGCTATATTCCACCTGCACGCCTCTTATCTGGGCTATTTCGCGCCTGATTGGACTGAAAACCCGCTACAATTGTCTTTCAGGGGTTTCCTGGCGATCTGCAGCCGGTGAAATTGTGGAGAGAGAGAAAGAGAGAGAGAGAGAGAGTGAGAAATAAAGTAGAGTGTCAGAAATAAAAAAAACATACGGCTCTTTCCTCGCTCACCATTTAAAGGTTTATCCTTCAATATATATATATATATATACCTGTATACTGTATATATACTTTTTGTTATTGTATTATATAATAAAAAAAAAAAATCGAGTCAGCTGCTGATCAAAGGGTTGGGAAGTCAAACCCGCTTTGTCAAAATGTTATTGGTAGATGTCAAGCACAGGCAACTTAACCTAGAAATTCGTGATAAACGCCTTATGTTCATGAACACGCCTTCACGGGAATTACGGCGTCTAGAAAAATAAAAATAAAAAAAACATAACCCTACATCAAGGTAAATAAAACACTACCAAGACCCCTCTTCGAGATAAAACACTACCAAGACCCCTCTTCGAGATAAAACACTACCAAGACCCCTCTTCGAGATAAAACACTACCAAGACCCCTCTTCGAGATAAAACACTACCAAGACCCCTCTTCGAGATAAAACACTACCAAGACCCCTCTTCGAGATAAAAACACTACCAAGACCCCTCTTCGAGATAAAACACTACCAAGACCCCTCTTCGAGATAAAACACTACCAAGACCCCTCTTCGAGATAAAACACTACCAAGACCCCTCTTCGAGATAAAACACTACCAAGACCCCTCTTCGAGATAAAACACTACCAAGACCCCTCTTCGAGATAAAACACTACCAAGACCCCTCTTCGAGATAAAACACTACCAAGACCCCTCTTCGAGATAAAACACTACCAAGACCCCTCTTCGAGATAAAACAAAATAAATCGGTAGAATGATGTCCCGGCCAAAGGCTAGTTCCTCCTATATTACAGGCTCGCTATCGCTCGCCAGGAAAAAAATCACCAAATGGTCCATTCCGGGGAGATACTCGAGTGGAAGGAGAGATAGCTTAGTAAACTAAACTTGTTACAGCGTGTGCAAACTACTATCTACTATTTTCTTGATCTGCTCTCCTGAAGAGCTGTTTACAACTTCTGAGGAAAGTTTGTTCAGGTTAGAACAGATCTTATATTATGTGAAAAAGTTTCCACAAATATTAGTGCTAAACCTTTCCTATTCTAACCTCCGGCCATGGTTGTTTGTTATATTCATATTGGGACTAAACAGAGAGATAGTGGCTTGTTTTGAGTAAAGAAATTATATGAAAGAGAGAGAGATAGAGAAATTGAGAGAGAGAGAGAGTAACATACAGGAACACTATCATCTCGTGACAAATTTCAGGCCAGTGTTTCACCTTCCAATAAAGTTATGTGGAATAGTGATTGTGGTGGTGGTGGTAGCTGTGGTGGTGGTAGTAGTAGGGGTGCTTGTGGTTGTGGTAGTTGTAGTGGTGGAAGTTGAATTTGTGGTGATAGTTGTAGATATCTTAATGGTTGTGATAGTTCTTCTTGTGATAGTTGTAGTTGTGGTAGTAGTTGTCATAGTAGTAATAGTGTTGCTTGTCGTTGTGGCAGTTGTAGTGGTGGAAGTTGTATATGTGGTGGTGATAGTTGTATTTTTGGTAGTAGTTGTGATAGTTGTATTGGTGGTGTTAGTTGTGATAGTTGTAGTGGTGGTGGTAGTTGTGGTGGCAATGATAGTGGTAGATATATCAATAGTGGTAGTTAAGGTAACTAAAATACACATCACAAAATACATAATAGTTAAGTACTATCGTATATGAAGCATAACAATTAAACACACACACAATATATATATATATATATATTGTATATATATATATATATATATATATATATATATATATATATATATATATATATATATATATATATATATATATATATATACAGTATATACTATAAGTACAGGAAGTGAGGCTCCTGCAGGGGGCGGGGAGAGTCCTAAGGAGAAGAAAAGCAGAAGAGGGAATGGGGGGAGGGGGAGGGGTGAGCTTCCCAGAGTGTTGTCATTATGTGCCGCACCCCTCTCCTCCCTTCCCCTCCCATCCACCACCACCCCTCCCTCAACTCTTCTGGCACTCCCCACCCCTCCCATTCACCAATTTCTTCCTTCAATTCATGTTAGTACCCTCTCCTCCCCTCCCCCACCATCCCTCTGTTACCTCTTCCCCTCTCCCTCGCCTTCCCTTCCCTTCCCTTCCCTCTTCTCCCTGGCTCCCCTCTATCTCCCACCACCCCTTCCCCTTACTCCTCCCCTCCCCTCCCCCACTACTATTCCCCCTCCTTCTCCTTCCCCTCCCCCACTACTAATCCCCCTCCCTCCCCTTCTCGTCCCCCAATACTATTCCCCCTCGTTCTCTTTCACCTCCCCCACTACTATTCCCCCTTCCTCCCCTTCCCCTCCCCCTCCCTCCCCTCCCTCAGACAGTTTTACCAGGGTTCTCTCTAGTGTTCCTGGTGAGTGGGCGAAGTCTTCCCATGACACGAGACCACAGGGGCCACCTCCACCACCACCACCACAATCCCTTCCTCTCCACCACCACCACTACCTCAATCCCATTCTCTTCACCACCACCACCCACCACCACCTCCCTCTTCACCACCACACTCCACCACCACCACCACCCACACTCTCCACTACCACCACTACAATATCTTCCTTCTCTACCATTCCATCTATCACCACTAATACCACTACCACACTTGCGTGTCTCCCAACACACTATTCACCACTCCCCTTACCACCAACCAAACTACAATCCTTTTCTCTTCTCCGAATTACTCCCATCCACTCCACCAAATTCACCACCTCTTCTAGGCCTACTACCCTTTCCTCCGCCGCCGCCGCCGCCGGCATCACCACCACCACCTGCATCACCACCACCACCTGCACCACCGACACCACCACCTGCACCATTTCCTTCACAACCACTCTCCAACCACCTCAACCATCACTAACAATCATTCTTAATTAAGCATACAAAATCCCTCCTTCGCCCCCACAACCATCACCTCAATCACCACCACCCCTTCCTCACTCATTGATAACTAACACACATTGAAATTGAATAATTTTGTAGTATAATTACAATAATTCTTTGTGCCCATAATTTATACAAAATTATGAGACTTAATGAATTATGATTACCTCTTTAGGAAATGTAATATTGTTTTGTAATAAAATATAATGTTATTGACTTATTTACACAATGTTCTGATCATCTTAATTCTTCATACATTATCACAAGGAGTTTCGTAAGGTTCAATGGGTCTGGTGTTGATTTGTATTCCTTTGCATTCTAAGTTTCCCACCTCATTTCTCGCATCTGGCAAATTTTGAAACCCCCATCCTACTACATGAAATGCCTCAAAGCTTTATGTCCAGTAATGTTGTTGTGTTATAATTTACCCGCGTCTTGTTTAATTTTCGTAACTTTATTCAAAAGAGACACTTCTTATGCATGCATAATTATCCTGACTTGCGTTTTTCATTAATATTAATTTCGTGGTACTTTTTCATTTAAAAAAAATACGATTTTCCTTCTATTTACGAATCTGTCTCATCTACAAGCTACTTCCTTTGCCCTTTATCACATCATGTATACACTACTTCAGTTTCAAACCATTTTCCTTTCTATATTTATCCCATAATATAGCCTTTCTTCAAAAACTATTAACTACGTACAACACTATTCTTTACTCTATTGATATATCCATCTAAATATATTTCTGTATCTATCTTCCTATCAATCTACCTATCGATCTATATTACTATTTATTTAGTCGTTTAGTGATACGCGCATAATAATACGCGATTTACATGAAGATAAACTTAAACCAACATATTAGCACTACTGGGAAACTACGGGCGGGTGCCCAACCCCGAAAGGAGTTGAAATAGGGGAGCTATCACCCCGCCAAAGGCGGCTTTCTAGGGCCTTCCTAGCTGATGCTGAGAGGATTGGGTTCTAGTCATGTGGTGATGGGCTGGTCTATCAGAGTGAGAACTGAGCGATCTCTGCCATACCCATAGCTTACTCTGACTGTTCCTTTTACTTATATATTTTCTAGATCTCAAGTGACGGCGTCTCTTCCGTGGATTGACCTTCCAATCTACCAAGATTGGAAGCCAAAGCGTCACATTTTTCCTTTGCCCCTCAACTTCTCTTCATAATTGCTGAGGGGCACAGGGCCCTGGGTGGGTCTTTGGTTTCCCGGGCGTTTCCGCACCCTCCTAAGCTCCCCGCCATGGAGTGGCTTCGGTCACCCAGGCTTTATTGTGGTCGGTAGGGAGGGTTCTGTGGGGACGCTCGGTCATGGCCTTGGCCTTGCTCGGGGCCTTGGGGCTGTTCGGCCAGGCAGTTTGGGGAACAACAACAACAACAACAACTACTGGGAAACTGCAAAACACTCTTTTCCTTCCCAGATATTTGCATACAACTAAATGCCAGTGACCAGCCCATCTCTCCGTGTTTCCCATGAGTCTGTCCCCCGCTCACACCTGCTAATTAGAGCATCCAACAGGTAGTTTATGGGACTCTTTGTGGCTGCTGTTATCCCAGGAGAAACATCCACCAAACTCCTGCAGTGCGCCTCCCTTACGTAACGTGCCCCCTCATAGTCATTGTACACTCGACCAAAAAACAATCTTTACACTGGTGAGCTGTAAATAATCTAGTGTGAACGGAATGCATCGGGTGAAACATACGTCTGTGAGGTATTATCATAAGATTTCGACCAACTTCCAGAATGTTTAGAGTGTTAGTGTAAAGATTGTTTTTTGGTCGAGTGTACATGCTCGTCAAACTTAATGGGGGATACACGGGGTTTTCTGGATCCCCTTTATCCTCATTTTTAGTCCCATTAGTTATGAGATTTTAAGATGTTCGCCCCATTAGTTAAGCGATTTTAAGTCCTTTCGCCCCATTTGTTGTCAATGTTAAGACCTTTCGTGTCATTTAGGTGTCGACTTTATCCTGGCGAGCGATAGCGAGCCTGTAATTTAGGAGGAACCGGCTGGGACATTATTCTACCGAAAAAATTTACACATTTATTTCGAGGTTCAAGTTCATGTGGCAACTGTACAACCCCCTGTAGAGACCCTATAATAACAAGAGATCGGCCAACCTCCGCCATTTTGGTGCCCCTGGTGTCTTTTTGCCTCCCTTTACACGCAAGTCGACCCAGACCCATTATGAAACATTCGGCCATACTGGTACAGGATAGATTACTTGTCCCTTAAGGGGAGATTTCCACCTGGAGGATTTTTTTCTGGACACCTTTTTACCTTATGTTTAGCCCCATTGCTTTTGAGATTTTAAGACGTTTGCCCCATTAGTTTGGCGATTTTAAGAACCCTCGCCCCATGTCTGTCAATTTTAAGATCATTCGTGCCATTTAGGTGTCATTTTTTTCCTGGCGAGCGATAGCGAGCCCGTAATTTAAGGGGAACCGGCCTTGGGCCGGGACATTTTTCTACCGAAAAATGTACACATGAGGAAGAAGGTGGACCAGAAAAACGGCCCATCTCCCCTTAACCCATTCAGTACCGGGGACATCCTTTTCGTTAGATTCTGGTAACTAGTAGACGATTCTATTCAGCTTAAGAAGGACGTCTACCAATTAAAAGGCTAGACTATCTCGATTAATCCTTTCAGCGACCATAGATCCTTCCTAAGCTCCATAAAATCGTCTAAATGTAGCTGAAAACAATCAGAAGCGACGTCACCGGTACTGAAGGGGTTAAATCTAAGCTATATGTGATCACAACTAAAATACCATCCTGTTCTTTGATAATTATGGCACCTAGCAAAAAGGATCTCTAATTACAGTGTCCTATAACCTGTAGATTAACCCTAATCTATGTAACTCAAAAAAGGCTAGAGCAAATGGGCTGTACATTTTCACACCTATTCCTTGGCTGACTCTTTTCCTAAATGGTAGAAATATTAGTTCGATTATTCAAGTCGTTCGTAAGTTTTAGAGGTTAATGTTGAAGAGTATTGGCCTACTTATTTGGAACAGGGTACTATTGTTTTTCCTATGTGGGTGAGGGAGACAAAATGCAAAACTGCCTGTAACGAGTGCCTCCCCCATAGTTAAAAGAGTGACATGGCCAAAATCAAGGAATGTTCGAGCCAAAATGTCTGGACACACGGAGTTTGAAGCAATTTAAGTCATATGATGAGGGAAAGATGGATTCAGCGCTCATAGTGCTCATCCACCTTGTATCAACCATCATCATCACTACCGGACACATCCATCTCGTATTCGGTAAAATTTCATGTACAGTTGCCCACATAAGTTCTGTTCCTCTCCGTAAATCATATACAGGGAAATATAATGTGCATGATTGAATCACGAGTGTTGTTTCTTATGCAGGGGTCAACTCATCCAATTAGTCAACTGATAATTAAAAGAAACCACACTCGCCATTCATTCATACTAATAGAAACCACACTCGCCATTCATTCATACTAATAGAAACCACACTCGCCATTCATTCATACTAATAGAAACCACACTCGCCATTCATTCATATTACAAGATACCACACTCGCCATTCATTCATACACATTACAAGATACCACACTCGCCATTCATTCATACACATTACAAGATACCACACTCGCCATTCATTCATACTAAAAGAAACTCGCCATTCATTCATACTAAAAGAAACCACACTCGCCATTCATTCATATTAAAAGAAACCACACTCGCCATTCATTCATATTAAAAGAAACCACACTCGCCATTAATTCATATTAAAAGAAACCACACTCGCCATTCATTCATACTAAAAGATACCACACTCGCCATTCATTCATATTAAAAGAAACCACACTCGCCATTCATTCATATTAAAAGAAACCACACTCGCCATTCATTCATATTAAAAGAAACCACACTCGCCATTCATTCATATTAAAAGAAACCACACTCGCCATTCATTCATATTAAAAGAAACCACACTCGCCATTCATTCATATTAAAAGAAACCACACTCGCCATTCATTCATACTAATTTTACTTTCGCACATAAAATCGTGACGAGGAACAGAACTTATGTGGGCAACTGTACATATGGACCACATACAATAGAACGACTGCTTAACCCATGCAGTACCAGAGACATATCCTTTTCGATATATTCTGGGCACTTGTTGACGATTGTATTCAGCTTAAGAAGGTACTCTAGCCATTATAAGGCTTCCAACTATCTCAACCGACCCTGTTAACTACCACAGATCCTTCCTAAGCTGCATAATATCGTCTAAATATAGCTAGAATAGAATATAACACACGTCGCTGGTACTCAAATGGTTAATACACATCCATTACATATAACCTTTATGTATTATTAGCATCCACCATATTTCATCCAATAACATTCACCGCAAACATAAATCACAAACATTTCACCCACATAATACAAATCCACCATGATAATCTGGGAATTGAAGAGGTCTGACAACATCTGAGGCGGTGGTTTTAGCATGGTATAAAGTCGTATTTAGAGGTGTGCGTCACGATAGGTAACGTCGGTGTCACACGGGCGGTGGACGATATCGAGGTCTGGTACTGTCAAAATCAAGAAATAAACCTTGATGATAAATTGTGAGAAATCTTAAGGGGAGACTGGCCGTTTGTTTGGTCTATTAATTCATGTATTCCTTTATTTCTTAGTTACCTCGCTAGACCTCCATCAAGCTTAGACAAAAATACCCTAGACCCCCCTTCAAGATAAATGTGTACATTTTTCGGTAGAAAAATGTCCCGGCCGAAGGCCGGTTCCTCTTAAAATTACAGGCTCGCTATCGCTCGCCAGGAAAAAATTGACACCTAAATGGCACAAAAGATCTTAAAATTGACAACGAAATGGGGCGAAAGGTGTTAAAATCGCCACACTAATGGGCCAAACGTCTTATAATCTTAAAATAAATGGGGCTTAATACGAGGAAAAAGGGGACCATAAAACTGGCGAGGGACATTAACTGGACACTTCTATGACATGAAACAAATAACTACACGATAGGTTTTGTGCGTTCAACTGTAACAAATATACATATTTCAATCGTTGCTATGTATTAATTTGAACACGTGAACAATTGAAATCTGCACATTAGTCAAAAGATTTTAGGTTTTCATATATTAGTATCCCCAGGTCTTTGACTAGTGCTGAAATGTCAATTTGTTGGCCTTTCATTTCGTATGATTTGTTATTATTTTATAATTTGTTTTTTTTCTGCCGATTTGCAGTGCCTGACATTTGTTTACATTGAAGGGCATCTACCACTTTTCCGACCACTCTACTATCTTGTTAAAATCGGATTGCAGTACGTCTCTGTCTTCTTTGGTTAAAACTGTGTTTCTTATCTTTGTATCATCGGCAAACTTGGATATGGTGTATTTAGTCCTACATCAATGTCATTTATGTAAATAAGAAACAGAGCTGATCCCAGGACCGAACCCTGGGGTACTCCACTAGAAACACATTTCCACTCAGATTGTACTCCATTTATCACAACTCTTTGCCTTCTGTTTGATAGCCAACCTTTTAGATATGTATGGATTATTCCTGTTATGCCTATATCATCTCCAGTGTATGTATCAGTTTTCTATGTGGTAATTTGTCGAAAGCCTTTTGGAACTCTGAACATTTTATGTCTAGTGATTTAGTCATGTCATTGTATGTGAATTGCTTATATAATTCAATAAAGTTTGTAAGGCAATAATTATTGGATCTATAAACCGTGTTGACTATCTGATAAGTATTTATGTTTCAGGTATTTTACTATCTTATCTCTTAAACTTTATTCCATGTTTTTTCCTATTCTTGACGTTAGGCTAATTGGTCTATAATTACTAGTTTTGGCCTAGCAGCCATTTTTGCATATTGGAGTAATATTTGCATCTCTCCAATCACATGGTACTTTCCCATTTTTGTAGAGAGAGAGAGAGAGAGCGAGAGCGAGACCGAGAGCGAGAGCGAGAACGAGCCCGAGAACGAGAACGAGAGCGAGATAGATAGATAGAGAGAGAGGTGAGTGGACTGTAATTCACGCCTTCTGTTCCTCTCCCCAGACCCCCCTCTTATCCTTCCCACTTCCTTCCTTCCTTCTTTATCGTGCCCTACTTCCTTATTCCTTCCTCCATCGCTTCCCTTCCTTTGCATTATTCGTTCTACTCTCCTCCTGCCTTCACTGTCTTCTTATTATCTTTTTCTTCTTCTTTTTCTTTTGTATTCTTTCTGTTGCCATCCCTAGATCTCTCTCTTGTCCTTCCCTCTTCCTTCCTCCCTCTTTTATCGTGTCGTGCTTCCTTATTTCTTCCTTCATGTTGCTTCCTTCCTGCTGTTCGTCCCCACTTCCTTCCTCCCTCTTTTATCGTGTCCTACTTAACTGTTCCTTCCTTTATTACTTCACATTATCTTCCTTCCTTCCTTTCTTCCTTCCTTCCCATTCTATTTATTCTTCCCTTTCTTTCTCAACCGTTTCTTCTTCTTCTTGTCTACCTTTTCTTCTTACCTACCTACCTACCTTCCGTTCTTTTCCGCTTTACATATTTTGCTATGTTTCCTTTTCTTCTTCATTTCCTTCTTCCAATCGTATTATTACTTCTTCACTTATACTCTGTTCCTAATCAACTGACGGTAAATTACAAAGTTCCCATCAAGATTGTTCAGTTATTTTGAAGACTTTGTAGAGAAATATGGTGCTGATTATATAAACTGGGCCTTAATATGATGCAGAGTCATGGTAGTTTCATATGTTTCCATTAAGTATTGAGAGAGAAATAAGCTGCTAAGGGATTCAATAAGCTGCTAAGGGATTCAATAAGCTGCTAAGGGATTCAATAAGCTGCTAAGGGATTCAATATATCGTCAGCTGAAAAGAAAGAGTATAGTTATTTGTTTACTTCCATTTATTCTTCTTCCCTTTCTGCCTTTCTGTATTGCTTCCTTATTCTCTCTTCTTTTACTCTGCCCTACTATCTCCCTTCTTCCTATATCCTTTACTATCTTCTGTATATTCTTATTCCGTTCGTTATACTATCTTCTTTCACTTGTTTTATTTACTTATGTTTTAATTTAATTGTCTACCTTCCCTTTACATTTTCCTAATATTTAATTTTAATATATCGCCTTTCTGTGTTCACTGTATTAACTCATTCAGTTAATGTTTCGCTCTTGTTTGCCTTGTCTTAGAATGAATACAATATTTATCATCTGTATACTAAATGGCATGGAGTCATAATCTGACCAATTATAGTTTCCTCAAAATCCTTTCTTTGCTTCCTTCATATACTTTTAGATTCATACAATTATATAATTCATATGTTTTCTTCTCTAAATTCCTTCTTCCTCTTCCATGGATCATCAGTAATCTTCTTGTCACATTTTGCTATTTTGCTTCATTTGTTCTTTCCTGTTTATTTTTAATTTCCTTGTCCCATTTCCATTGTAATATTGTTGTGCTTTTCTCATTCAATATTTCATTCTTGTATATTATCAACTACTGCTTCTGGTCGTATGTTTTTTTTTGTTTTTTTCATTTCTCATTTGTTTGTTTGTTGTATTCATGTAATAAATATTAAGTGTTCATTTTCATTTATCACTCACAGTTTTGTTCCTCTGTATTTCGCTTATTCAGTTTTCTTATTTCCAATTCTCTCTCTCTCTCTCTCTCTCTCTCTCTCTCTCTCTCTCTCTCTCTCTCTCTCTCTCTCTCTCTCTCTCTCTCTCTCATTCTACTTGGTTGTATTTCATTCCTTATCTTAATGTTTTCCTCTTCTAAACCATTATTATTCTCACGTCATACCTTGTAATGTGTTATTATTATATGTATATACTTTATGATCATGCATTCAATTTATATGTTTCTTCTTCTTTTCTTTAATCTCTGCTATGTTTTATCCTTTGATATTAATACATTATCTTAATTATTTAAAATATTTATCACTTTATCATATACTGTATATATATATATACAGTATATATATATAGTATATACACTTATACAGTATATATATCTAGTATATTATAATATATATATATACTGTATATATATTATATCAGTCATAAAATACTCTTCACGTATTATTATTCAATATTTCACTCACTTGCTAATTAAATTTATCTCCTTTAACTTACATCACTTATTTACTTATTGTTAAATTTTGTATTTATATTATCGGTTATCATTCCTGTTAGTATTTAATATTTACACTGTTGATATGCTATGTTATACCGGTACTTGATCATTTCATTCCCAGTTGTATCCATCTCAATAGTGTGTCCTTTGTTATAGTTGCATTCTTATCTTATAGCTAGTTTTTTTATATTTGTTTTCAGATTTAATTGAAATTAATTATTCTTTTTAAGCTTCGTATATCTGTCGCAATTTTATAGATGCTTCATAAGCGTTGTATATTTGCAACTATACCTACAATTTCAATTCAAACGGAAATGTGCATGCTACTTAATCAATCACAGCATACATTCATTTACCAATCCAGTAACTACATCTCAAAACAAAATAGTAACAAAATAATCTAAAATTCAACCCCCCCGATTTAATTCTAAGGCCTTATTCACCTCCCCTGCTTATCTTGCTTCCCGAGAACAACCTTCTTCATGTACAACACCGAAGTAAGGGAAGGGTATATTTTTTGGTCGATTTATTTATTAATTTATTTATTTATTATTAGTTTCCTAGCTAGACCTGCCTCAAGCTCAAACAGTAAAACAGCCCCTAGACCCCCCTTCGACATAAATTTGTACATTTTTTACTTAGAAACATTTCCCGGCCACAGGCCGATTCCTCCTAAAATTACAGCTCGCTATTGCTCGCCAGGAAAAAATCGACACCTAAATGGTACAAAAGGTCTTGATATTGATAAAGTTATGGGACGAAAAGTAATAAAATCGACAAACTAATGGGGCGAACGTCTTAAAATCTCAAAACTAATGGGGCTAAACATGATGAAGAAGGGAGTTCAGACAAAACAACTACCTCCCACCTCCCCATTAAAAAACATTAAAAAGTCCCACCTGCATACCAGTAGCTTACCAACAACACACATTGGTAACTTACCCTGGAAGAGAGGGTACAATCACAAGTATCATAGCAGTATCAATCACTACAACATTACAAATATAACTCATATACTGTAAATAGCAACATATCACACACAACGCATAATCGCAATTTGCTCAGTAAGAAGGTATGCAATCACAGGTGTCAGAGATATATAATTAATTTCAATAATAAAATCATATATTCAATGTCAATAACAATAAATCACAAACACACAATTACAACTCATAAAGGAGGAATGGATACAATCACAGCTCCAATAGAGGTAACCGATATTTTATCAATAACAATCACATATCTATAGCAATGCCATTCACTTAAAATACATAAACAAAACTCCCACATCAAATCATTATACAATTATAAGTTCCATAACATTAACAATTATTTTAATAACAATTTTGTTTTCCTATAACAGTACCGATCTAACATACGCATCCCCAGTTCCCATGGTAAGAACAAAATAAACATAATTTTAATAAACATGACGATTATTTCAACAACATAATATTAACTCCCTAAGTAATCCTAATTAATTATTAACAACCGAACTACAATTCCCACAGATATATCATTATGTCAACAGCATAATTATAATGCACGTATAGTATTTGCAATAAAGCCATAGGTTCCATAACAACAATCGTAACACTTTAACTATAATATTAAAAAAATACTCACATCACCCATTTTACTTTGTCAAATTACCGACATTAATTACCTCACTCACTGCCCAGTTACTGCAAATTTACCGTCAAATATTTAATCACTTAGTTTTCTATTTTGATTTGCAGTATCACAAAACCACAAGTAACAAGATTCCAATCACTAATAATGTCAATCATATAAATAATGTATTAAAAAACAGCCGCATTACATTTAAAGCTCAAATAAATGTATACTTATATATATATACTGTACATATATATATATATAAATATAAAAGCATACATCATAAACAATTCCATTTACATAAATATCATTAACCATAAGACAACAAATGTAAATGTCAGCTACAATAAACTATGGTGAAGGTATACTGTATATAGATAAGACATAAAGGCAAGTAAACAGAAAATACAACGAACCCCAAATTCAATCACTGCTGATACGGATTAAACCCAATCAATCAATCTTATAAATAATTACCACACTTAAAAAGAACGAAAATTGAATATAATGTCGCAGGCAATGATAAAAATAATATAGTCCAAATTAACCCCTTTTCTTTATTGCTTAAGTATAATTGAAATAGGGTAAATATTCGAAGATAAAGAAGTTACATTATAATAGAAGGTATAAACTGAAGCGACCTACAAGCTAAATATATATATAACAAACAAAACTAAGTAAATTCTGAATAAATTCTGATAAAGCAATTAATCACAACTCAATACGGAGGAAATTACACAATACATTCTCTAAAGTTGCTGATGTCACCAAGAAGATAAAAATAAAGATTTAAGTCAACCGAAGAGCATCGCACGGCCTTGACAATGAAGCCAAGTGTGAAGTAAAGGAACCAACCCACTTCCTTCCTTCCTCCCCCCTCCCCTCTTTCACTCCTCTTCCGGCTTCCTGTTCACCCACCGGAACTAGTAGCGCCCCCTCCCCGTCCCCCGCCCGCACACACGCCCTTCCGAACCCCTCCTATCCGCCCCCTCGAACCCTTCCCCACCGCGCCCCTATGCCCTATACATTTACGGATTGACCCCGCCGGACCTCCCAGACCCTGGATTCAGATCTTTGCCCTCGCTAATCCGATTACTTCAACCGATAAGACACCGGTTCCGTGTATCGTGGAAATCGGAAGACCGGAAACAGAGCGGAAATGATGACGCCGCGACCGGAAAGTAAGAGTGTGTCCGGGGTTCTTTTTGTTTTCGTTTTTTGTCTTCCGGAACGGAGTCGGAAGTGGGACAGGACATTGCATATATGCACCGTTATTCCCACCCTCTGTTATTCTGATTGGCAATTTTGGTGGTGTGGGTGATCGGACTCTTGTTGCTATGGGGGTGCTGTGATGGGAAATGTTTGGGATGTTGGGATGATTTTTGGTTATGGGTATTGTAATTGTGTTCAAGGTGGTGATTGTTAGGCGTGATATTTTATGTTATATTTAAGACTTCATTGTTGGTGTTGTGATTTTGTTGAGTGCAATGATTGGTTATTATTGTGTTGCAGGGGTGATTGTTGTGATTGGTAGTAGTCTGACTGATTAGCTTATTGTTGATATGGGCGTCTTGATTATGTTCCATGCGGTGATTACAGTACTTGATATTGGCCTTATTTAATATGGGGTGTTGCAGGTGGTGACATTAAGATTGCATAATGCAGGAAGGAAGCGAATTGGGAATATTGTAATTATTGAGTGAGGGCTGGTCTATCAAGAGTGAGGTTAGGCATCTTCTACCCAACCTTAGCCGTTTCTTTCTGTCTCTTTTACTGTCCTACTTTTCCTTCTGGGGCAAGAACCTAGGAATCCTCCTCTCCTTGTAGACTTCACTTACTAGACGAGAGAGGGAATGGGGTGAGGGAACGCGAAAGTGGTCCCGGACCCTAAGAATTGGAACTTTAAATTTTGTTTCTGTTTGGTCTCTGTCTCGAGTCGGCCACCCCGAGGTATGGGGTACTCGCCTGAATATACACATACATACATTAATAATATGTATACTTATTATGACAGCTATAATTGACATTGTGAGTACATTATGAAAGGTATATTGTTACTGAGTTGGAACTTCCTGTGCAGCTGTTGCGATTGTGTTAAATGCAGTGAATATAAGGTTTGGTTCTGATGGTATAGAAGGTGATGATTGTTAAAGCCGGTATCACACGAGAACTTTTATAGTCAACAGTCGATGATCAACATTTTTCTGGCAACATTTCTAGAATATTTGTCACTATTATTGGAAGTTATAGACTGATGATAGATGAATTTAGGTGGCCGAAATATATTAAATGTTTACCTCATAAGCTGCCAGACCAGTGCTGAGGATAAATGTTGAGGGAAAAAGCGCTCGTGTGATACCGGCTTCATTTTTTGGGCGATTTTTGCATGTATTCGTTATTTTTCTAGTTTCCTCCCTAGACCTCCATCAAATTAAAAAAAATAAACATCCATTAGATCCCTCTTCTAGATTAATTTGTACATTTTTCGGTAGAAAAATGTCCCGGCCGAAGGCCGCTTCTTCCAACATTACAGGCTCATTATCGTTCGCCAGGGAAAAAATCGACACCTAAATAGCACGAAAGGTCTAAATATTGACGAAGAAATGGGGCGAAAGTTCTTAAAATCGACTAACTAATGGGGCAAACATCTTAACATCTGAAAACTAATGGGGCTAAACATGAGGGAGAATGTGGTCCAGAAAACCGGGCCATCCCCCCTTAAAGACTGGCCATTATCTTATGTTGGATTATTGGACTTTTGTTGTTATGGGTGTGAGTGACTGAAGTCTGTATTATGGGTACTGTGCTTGTGTGGTGTGCAGTGAATGGAAGGATTGGTTGTGATTGTGTTAAGAGGGGATGGCAATTTGTTTGTGGTTCTCCTTCTCCGTTCGTTAGTTTTGAGATTTTAAGACGTCTGTTTCATTAGTTTGGCGATTTTAAGAATGTTCACCCCATATCCTTGTCAATTTTAGGACCTTTCGTTCCATTTAGGTGTCAACTTTTTTCCTAACGAGCGATAGCGAGCGTGTCATTTTAAGAGGAACCGGCTTTCGGTCGCGAAATTTTTCTACCGAAAAATGTACAAATTTATCACAAAGGGGGGTCTAGGGGGTGTTTCATTAAGTTTGATGGAGGGCTAGCAACGAAACTAAAAATGAATAAACAAATATTTAAATAGGCCAAAATAATAAAGCCTACCCCATGAAAAGTACCGATTATTGCCATTGGTACTGTGAACTGTGGCACTCGTTGCTGTGATGATATAAGTAATTATTATGAGCGGTACTGTCAGTGATGGTAATGGTCCATACTGCCATTATATACAGTATGTGACTTTTTTTATGAAGCTATTAACCCTTTTACTACTATGGCGCTTTTCTCCACTATATTCTGGCTAGCATTGAAAGGCTCAAGAAAATATAAGCTTCATTTCAAACCACTCATTACATGACGCGAACACAAAATACACATCTGTGAAGGCGCCTATTGCCTGATACAGCAATATCCATCGTGACTGTTAATTAATTAATTACACAAAGTGAAGCAAATGGGTTCGTAAATTATTGGAGTAGGTCATTTATAATTAGCGTTACTAATTAGTACTTGGAGTTAAGTGATTGACATTGATAATTATTGCTTAGTAAGGTTATTCTGTGATTGGTTTGGTTAATTAGCATTATTTCATAGAACTATATTACTATTGTGAATCCTAACCTCTGTAACTCAAAAAGGGCTAGATGAAATGGGCTGTAACTTTCCACACCTATTCCCTGTTTGACGTTTCCCAAATGGTAGATATATTACCTAGATTACTTAAGTCGTTAATGAGTTATAGAGGTAGGTGGTCAAGTTTATTGGACTACCTATAATGAATGGACTATACTCTGTGTGGATAGCTATTGTATTTAGTTTATTAGTGAGTTTCAATACTGTGTGAGGGTTTTGATTTTGTTACCGTACTGCTAAGAGGGTTGTAGGAATGCTGAGAGCAGTAATGAGAAATAGAGTGGTCAGCGTTAATGGGTTTTCAAATGTAACCATGGAAGTAAAGAAGTCCTTGCATGACAGTGTGGTAATCCCGACATTGACATACGGGAGCGAAGCATGGACGTTGTTGGAGAGACACAAACCAAGAGTGAGAGGGGTGGAAATGGGTTACTTGAGAAGTACGTGCGGAGTTACATGGAGGGATAGACAAACGAATGAGGAAGTACGAGAGCGGTGTGGTGTGGATGTAGATGTGCTGGAAAGTGTGAAAAGGAACACCTTGAGATGGTTCGGCCATGTGGAATGTATGGGAAGCGAGAGAATGACGGCGAGAGTGAGGTGGAAGGACAGAGAGGGAGAGGTAGACCAAGTGAGAGGTGGAAGGATGGAGTTAAGAGGTATACGTGTGAAAGCGGTGCTAGATGGGAGGAGGGACATCGACTGACTGGGGACAGAAGTGCATGGGGGCGTTTCGTTCGTGGCCACCCCTTCGGGGATCACAGCAATACAGCAATATAGGCAATATAGATAGATATATAGAATGATATTAATCATATTATATATAGTGGTTTGAGTCAGGGTGTCAATCAAAAGCCGAGTCCTTTCTTTTCAGTCTTTCTTATTGTATATGCAATAATATAATTATGGTTTATATCTCAAATTATGTCTTTGGAAGTGATGAATTTACCAAAACAGTGCTATTTCTGTTTTCTTTATTTCTGTTTTTTATTTTTTATTTTTTATTCCTTCTGATATTCATTCAAGTCTTCAAACAAAATTACTACGGTTTGACACCCTGGTTGGAGTTGTAAATTAGTGGCTAACGAATTACATTGTGGTGCTTTTCTTTTTTAAGGGGGGTCACCGGCTTTTTTTTATCCTTCTCTCCTTTTCTCTCTTTCCCTGGCTTGTATCCATTCGGCCCCATTCTGCCAACTGTTTTAAGACGTTTATCCTCATCCAGGTGTCGATTTCTTCCTGGCGAGCGATAGCGAGCCAGCATTATATGGAGAAATGTGGCTTCGGCGGAGACATTTTTCTATCGAAAATTGTGCACATTTAGCTTGCTGTCAAAACAAAAATATAAAAATGCTGGCTCGCTACCGCTCGCCAGGAAAATATCGACACCTGGATGGGGGTAAACGTCTTAAAACAATAGGCTGAATGGGGCCGAATGGATACAAGCCAAACAGAGAGGGAGAGAAAGAAAAAAAAGCGAGGTGGGTTCCGTTAATGAGGATTGTGGTGTAAAACTAGTTATTATTGTGTAGATTAATGATAGTTACTGTAAAATCAATGACGTGCTAGAATTATGCTGTAATATTGTGGAGAGGTTTTCAGTTTGCTCCCAAGACCCCAATCAAGCTTCAAAAATATCCCCAAGTCCCTCTCTGAGATAAATGTTTACATTTTTCAGTAGAATAATGTCTCGGACGAATACCGGTTTCTACTAAATTACAGGCTGGCTATCGCTCGCAAGGAAAAAATCAATATCTAAACGACGCGATAGGTCTTAATATTGACAGAGAAATGGGACGAAAGGTCTTAAACTCCTCAAACTAATGGGAGGAATGTCTTAAAATCTCAAAACGAATGGGGCTAAACATGAGGAAGGGTGTCTAGAAATAATCGAAAACTTCCCTTAGCGACACAATCACTTAACACAATCACTAACCTAGACATGGCCAGATCAAGTAGAAAAGAAAGCCTTTCGTCTCATCAACTCACGTTCACTCAACGATTCTCTGCACACTCACACTCTCTCTCTCTCTCTCTCTCTCTCTCTCTCTCTCTCTCTCTCTCTCTCTCTCTCTTCGCCGCAATAGTGCATTTTCTTACTATTCTTAGGTTATTGCATAGAGTAATCCAATTTTAGCCAGAATCAAAGGTAAAAAGGCGTCATGGTGCTGAAGGGGATTAGTATCGATAAATCAGTTGCTAAGTGATTCAATTTACCATCAGCTGAAATATAACCGACTATAATTGGTAATTGTTTTCTCCTATTTAAGGGGAGGTTTTTAGTTTGTTTCCTACTCCTCCAGCAATCTTAAAATTTCACCCCCTTGACCTTCTCTCAAGATAATTTTGTACATTTTTCGGTAGAAAAATGTCCAGGCCGAAGGCCGGTTACTCTTAAATTACAGGCTCGCTATCGCTCGCCAGGATAAAATCGACACCTAAATGGCGCGAAAGGTCTTAAAATTGACAGAATGGGGCGGAAATTCTTAAAATCACCAAACTAATGGGGCAAGCGTCTTGAAATCTCAAAAGCAATGGGGCTAGACATGAGGGAGAAAGGGGTCAAGAAAAAAGTACCCTCAAGTGAAAATCTCCCTTTAAGATGGGTTTGTTTTTTCAATTGATGGTTGTACTTTAATAATATACCAATTAGTGACTGTTGCAATAGTGAAGATCAGTATCATGAGAAGTGAACAGCTGGCCAAATTGAAAGCATATGTGGGTCAATATTCCTGAACACGTGATTATTTACATTTTTAAGCCATTCAATACCGGCAACGACATTTCCATTATATTCTAACAACTATTAGACGATTTTATTCAGCTTTGGAAGGACGTTTATCAATGAAAAGATTGCAGACTATCTCATTTATTCTTTTTAGTTACAATAGATTCTTCAAAGGCTGCACAAAATCGTCTTAATATAGTTGAAATAAATAAAACCGCACGTCACCGGTACTGAAAGGGTTTCAAGGATTCAAGTGACCTGCAGAAGAAAGAAACCTTAAACGAGGCAGTGTGTTCAATAGTTTACCGCGGTGTAGAAGGAAGGTAGTGAAGAAAATATTAGTTTAATCTTGGGTTACCGGAGGGGTTTTCTGAACCCCCTTCTCCCTCATATTTGAGATTTTAAGACGGTCACCCTATTCGTTAGCCGATGTTAAGACCTTTCGTACCATTTAGGTGTCGAGTGATAGCGAACGGCCTTTGGCCGGAAAATTTGTCTACTTTTTTTTTTTTTTTTAAAGTTTGATGGACGTTTAGGGAGGAAACTAAAACCAATGATAAATAAGTAAAAACAAAATATATAAAATAGATACCGGTAAAAAAAAAAAAAAAAAATCTTTATACAACTGATCAAAATATACTTGGGAGCGTGTTAAAAGGCTTGAATGATCTATTCACTTTAATGGGAAGAGTGTATATTGAGACATTTGTAAAGAACAGAGTTGGTTGATACAGTTCCAGACTTCAACAACTGTAATCACTGCAACTATTTTCCTCCATCCATCTTTCCCCCGTCCTACGATTTAAACTTATATAAGAAAAAAAAAAAAAAACAGTAAATAAATAAATAAATTAATTAATTAATAAATACAAAATACAAATCCGTGTGTCCCGGCATTTTGGCATACATGTACACTCAACGGCATTAATCCACATAAAGTAGAAAAGACAGCCTTTCGTATCATTAACTCACGTCCACTCACCGATGCTCTGTAATCTCTCTCTCTCTGTCTCTTCGCCACAATGTTGCATCTCTCTCGCTTTTCTACCGCTATTACAATAATCAGTGTTCCTCGGAGCTCTCGGAGTGTATACTTCCTCCTCTACGTAGAGCACGTAGCACCCGTCTTGCAACGCAATCCCACCCCTACTCTATGTAACTCTCCAACCCAAGAGTGAAGCCCAATCTTTCTTCTATTCAACAGCTGAGCTCTGGAACTCTCTCCCTGAATCCATCTTTCCCTCATCCTATGACTTAAATTGCTTCAAACTCCGTGTGTCCAGGTATTTTGGCTCGAACATTCCTTGATTTTGGCCCTGTTACTCTTTCATCTCTGGGGGAGGCACTCATCACAGGCAGTTGTGCCTTTTGTCTTCCTCATCCACATAATAATATAGAATAAAATAGATAGAGAGAAAGACCCAATATGAACTCTCAAACTGCAAAATTGAACCTCCGAAATACTGTATATAGGCCTACCGGTAAACATATTAATGAGAAGATTCGATTTTGTTCGGGATAGCTTCGAAAACGTAGGCTCTAATATATTTCGTTGAGTGTACAGTACAGTCACAGTCAATACACTCCGGTACACTCTGGAGCCTCGAAAAATATAAAGGAATCTCCGAAATACAAATATCAGGCAAGGAATTCATAGAGTTTCAGTTCGAGAGAGAGAGAGAGAACTATACCAGTACCTCCAACACAACAAGGGACTGGAGTTCTCGAAAAGGGGCTCCAGTCCTGACGCTATTCCTGACTTGAAGTGGCTAAATAATCCAGAAAGGTTGATAGCCTCTGAAGTCCTATTTTAACTTGAGGGGGTACTGGTTATTATTTGGTATATTTATGTTTGTATCCATATATATTTATGTATTTATGTTTGTATCCATATATATTTATGTATTTATGTTTGTATCCATATATATTTATGTATTTATGTTTGTATCCATATATATTTATGTATTTATGTTTGTATCCATATATATTTATGTATCTATGTTTGTATCCATATATATTTATGTATTTATGTTTGTATCCATATATATTTATGTATTTATGTTTGTATCCATATATATTTATGTATTTATTGATTTGATTAGTTTCCTCGCTAGACCTCTGTCAACTTTTAAATAAAACACCCCTAGACCCCCTTTCAAGATAAATGTGTACATTTTTCGGTAAAAATATGTCCCGGCCGAAGGCCAATACCTCCTAAAATTACAGGCTCACTGTCGCTCGCCAGGAAAAATTCGACACCTAAATGGCACGAAAGGTCTTAATATATGCAAATAAATGGGGCGAAATGTCTCAAATTCCCCAAACAAATGGAACGAATGTTTCACAATCTCAAAACTAATGGGGCTAAACATGAAGGAGAAGGGGGCTATAAAAAACAACTACCTCCCTCTTAACCCCAACACCATCACATGTCCCTAATAACTATAATTGTACGCCACAGTAATTATTATTGATATAATCCCTGACATGTGTTGAGTGTGTGGGGGCTACTGTGTGTGTGTGTGGGTGAGGGTGTGTGTCATTGTGTGTGTGTGTGTGTGTGTTGACGTGAATCCTAATATGACTGTGTTGTTTCTTGTTATGTGTTTTTTACCTGTGTTGTACGTGTATGTGTGTATGTCTGTGCGTGTAAGTATGTGACCGAGTGTGTAAGTGCGTGTGGTATATACTCACATGCATAAAGTAGAAAAACACATAACACCTACCAAAACACCGTATTGTTAGGGTTCATCTCAACACACAAGCATAAACACACAGTTACAGTATATTCACATGCATAAAGCAGAACATATACAGCAACCACAAGTACAGTATTATAAGGGTTTATCTCAACACACTAACATAAACACTTACACACAGTTACAGTATATTCACATGCATAAAGCAGAAAATATACAGCAACCACAAGTACAGTATTATAAGGGTTTATCTCAACACACAAGCATAAACACTTACACAGTTACTGTATATTCACATGCATAAAGCAGAAAATATACAGCAACCACAAGTACAGTATTATAAGTGTTCATCTCAACACACTAACATAAACACACACAGTTACAGTATATTCACATGCATAAAGCAGAAAATATACAGCAACCACAAACACAGTATTATAAGGGTTCATCTCAACACACTAACGTAAACACACACAGTTACAGTATATTCACATGCATAAAGCAGAAAATATACAGCAACCACAAGTACAGTATTATAAGTGTTCATCTCAACACACTAACATAAACACACACAGTTACAGTATATTCACATGCATAAAGCAGAAAATATACAGCAACCACAAACACAGTATTATAAGGGTTTATCTCAACACACTAGCATAAACACTTACAGACAGATACAGTATATTCACATGCATAAAGCAGAAAATATACAGCAACCACAAGTACAGTATTATAAGTGTTCATCTCAACACACTAGCATAAACACACACAGTTACAGTATATTCACATGCATAAAGCAAAAAATATACAGCAACCACAAGTACAGTATTATAAGGGTTTATCTCAACACACTAGCATAAACACTTACACACAGTTACTGTATATTCACATGCATAAAGCAGAAAATATACAGCAATCACAAGTACAGTATTATAAGGGTTTATCTCAACACACTAACATAAACACTTACACACAGTTACAGTATATTCACATGCATAAAGCAGAAAATATACAGCAACCACAAGTACAGTATTATAAGGGTTTATCTCAACACACTAGCATAAACACTTACAAACAGTTACTGTATATTCACATGCATAAAGCAGAAAATATACAGCAACCACAAGTACAGTATTATAAGGGTTTATCTCAACACACTAACATAAACACACACAGTTACTGTATATTCACATGCATAAAGCAGAAAATATACAGCAACCACAAGTTCAGTATTATAAGTGTTCATCTCAACACACTAACATAAACACACACAGTTACAGTATATTCACATGCATAAAGCAGAAAATATACAGCAACCACAAGTACAGTATTATAAGGGTTTATCTCAACACACAAGCATAAACACTTACACACAGTTACAGTATATTCACATGCATAAAGCAGAAAATATACAGCAACCACAAGTACAGTATTATAAGGATTTATCTCAACACACTAACATAAACACACACAGTTACAGTATATTCACATGCATAAAGCAGAAAATATACAGCAACCACAAGTACAGTATTATAAGGGTTTATCTCAACACACAAGCATAAACACTTACACACAGTTACAGTATATTCACATGCATTAAGCAGAAAATATACAGCAACCACAAGTACAGTATTATAAGTGTTCATCTCAACACACTAACATAAACACTTACAAACAGTTACAGTATATTCACATGCATAAAGCAGAAAATATACAGCAACCACAAGTACAGTATTATAAGTGTTCATCTCAACACACTAGCATAAACACACACAGATACTGTATATTCACATGCACAAAGCAGAAAATATACAGCAATCACAAGTACAGTATTATAAGGGTTTATCTCAACACACTAACATAAACACTTACACACAGTTACAGTATATTCACATGCATAAAGCAGAAAATATACAGCAACCACAAGTTCAGTATTATAAGTGTTCATCTCAACACACTAACATAAACACACACAGTTACAGTATATTCACATGCATGAAGCAGAAAATATACAGCAACCACAAGTACAGTATTATAAGGGTTTATCTCAACACACTAGCATAAACACTTACAAACAGTTACTGTATATTCACATGCATAAAGCAGAAAATATACAGCAACCACAAGTACAGTATTATAAGGGTTTATCTCAACACACTAACATAAACACACACAGTTACTGTATATTCACATGCATAAAGCAGAAAATATACAGCAACCACAAGTTCAGTATTATAAGTGTTCATCTCAACACACTAACATAAACACACACAGTTACAGTATATTCACATGCATGAAGCAGAAAATATACAGCAACCACAAGTACAGTATTATAAGTGTTCATCTCAACACACTAACATAAACACACACAGTTACAGTACATTCACATGCATAAAGCAGAAAATATACAGCAACCACAAGTACAGTATTATAAGGGTTTATCTCAACACACAAGCATAAACACTTACACACAGTTACAGTATATTCACATGCATAAAGCAGAAAATATACAGCAACCACAAGTACAGTATTATAAGGGTTTATCTCAACACACTAGCATAAACACACACAGTTACTGTATATTCACATGCATAAAGCAGAAAATATACAGCAACCACAAGTACAGCATTACAAGGGTTTATCTCAACACACTAACATAAACACACACAGTTACAGTATATTCACATGCATAAAGGAGAAAATATACAGCAACCACAAGTACAGTATTATAAGGGTTTATCTCAACACACAAGCATAAACACTTACACAGTTACTGTATATTCACATGCATAAAGCAGAAAATATACAGCAACCACAAGTACAGTATTATAAGGGTTTATCTCAACACACAAGCATAAACACTTACACACAGTTACTGTATATTCACATGCATGAAGCAGAAAATATACAGCAACCACATGTACAGTATTATAAGGGTTTATCTCAACACACAAGCATAAACACTTACACACAGTTATAGTATATTCACATGCATAAAGCAGAAAATATACAGCAACCACAAGTACAGTATTATAAGGGCTTATCTCAACACACAAGCATAAACACTTACACACAGTTACAGTATATTCACATGCATAAAGCAGAAAAAATACAGCAACCACAAGTACAGTATTATAAGGGTTCATCTCAACACACTAACATAAACACACACAGTTACAGTATATTCACATGCATAAAGCAGAAAATATACTGCAACCACAAGTACAGTATTATAAGGGTTTATCTCAACACACTAACATAAACACACACAGTTACAGTATATTCACATGCATTAAGCAGAAAATATACAGCAACCACAAACACAGTATTATAAGGGTTTATCTCAACACACTAGCATAAACACTTACAGACAGTTACAGTATATTCACATGCATAAAGCAGAAAAAATACAGCAACCACAAGTACAGTATTATAAGTGTTCATCTCAACATACTAGCATAAACACACACAGTTACTGTATATTCACATGCATGAAGCAGAAAATATACAGCAACCACAAGTACAGTATTATAAGGGTTTATCTCAACACACTAGCATAAACACTTACAAACAGTTACTGTATATTCACATGCATAAAGCAGAAAATATACAGCAACCAGAAGTACAGTATTATAAGGGTTTATCTCAACACACTAACATAAACACACACAGTTACTGTATACTCACATGCATAAAGCAGAAAATATACAGCAACCACAAGTTCAGTATTATAAGTGTTCATCTCAACACACTAACATAAACACACACAGTTACAGTATATTCACATGCATAAAGCAGAAAATATACAGCAACCACAAACACAGCATTATAAGGGTTTATCTCAACACACTAGCATAAACACACAGTTACTGTATATTCACATGCATGAAGCAGAAAATATACAGCAACCACAAGTACAGTATTTTAAGGGTTTATCTCAACACACTAGCATAAACACTTACAAACAGTTACTGTATATTCACATGCATAAAGCAGAAAATATACAGCAACCAGAAGTACAGTATTATAAGGGTTTATCTCAACACACTAACATAAACACACACAGTTACTGTATATTCACATACATAAAGCAGAAAATATACAGCAACCACAAGTTCAGTATTATAAGTGTTCATCTCAACACACTAGCATAAACACACACAGTTACAGTATATTCACATGCATAAAGCAGAAAATATACAGCAACCACAAGTACAGTATTATAAGTGTTCATCTCAACACACTAGCATAAACACACACAGTTACTGTATATTCACATGCATGAAGCAGAAAATATACAGCAACCACAAGTACAGTATTATACGGGTTTATCTCAACACACTAGCATAAACACTTACAAACAGTTACTGTATATTCACATGCATAAAGCAGAAAATATACAGCAACCAGAAGTACAGTATTATAAGGGTTTATCTCAACACACTAACATAAACACACACAGTTACTGTATATTCACATGCATAAAGCAGAAAATATACAGCAACCACAAGTTCAGTATTATAAGTGTTCATCTCAACACACTAACATAAACACACACAGTTACAGTATATTCACATGCATAAAGCAGAAAATATACGGCAACCACAAACACAGTATTATAAGGGTTTATCTCAACACACTAGCATAAACACTTACAGACAGTTACAGTATATTCACATGCATAAAGCAGAAAATATACAGCAACCACAAGTACAGTATTATAAGTGTTCATCTCAACACACTAGCATAAACACACACAGTTACTGTATATTCACATGCATGAAGCAGGGAAATATACAGCAACCACAAGTACAGTATTATAAGGGTTTATCTCAACACACTAACATAAACACACACAGTTACTGTATATTCACATGAATAAAGCAGAAAATATACAGCAACCACAAGTTCAGTATTATAAGTGTTCATCTCAACACACTAACATAAACACACACAGTTACAGTATATTCACATGCATAAAGCAGAAAATATACAGCAACCACAAACACAGTATTATAAGGGTTTATCTCAACACACTAGCATAAACACTTACAGACAGTTACAGTATATTCACATGCATAAAGCAGAAAATATACAGCAACCACAAGTACAGTATTATAAGGGTTTATCTCAACACAATAACATAAACACACACAGTTACAGTATATTCACATGCATAAAGCAGAAAATATACAGCAACCACAAGTACAGTATTATAAGGGTTTATCTCAACACACTAGCATAAACACACAGTTACTGTATATTCACATGCATAAAGCAGAAAATATACAGCAACCACAAACACAGTATTATAAGTGTTCATCTCAACACACTAGCATAAACACTTACACACAGTTACTGTATATTCACATGCATAAAGCAGAAAATATACAGCAACCACAAGTACAGTATTATAAGGGTTTATCTCAACACACAAGCATAAACACTTACACACAGTTACTGTATATTCACATGCATAAAGCAGAAAATATACAGCAACCACAAACACAGTATTATAAGTGTTCATCTCAACACACTAGCATAAACACACACAGTTACTGTATAATCACATGCATAAAGCAGAATATATACAGCAACCACAAGTACAGTATTATAAGGGTTTATCTCAACACACTAACATAAACAGACACAGTTACAGTATATTCACATGCATAAAGCAGAAAATATACATCAACCACAAGTACAGTATTATAAGGGTTTATCTCAACACACTAACATAAACACACACAGTTACAGTATATTCACATGCATAAAGCAGAAAATATACAGCAACCACAAGTACAGTATTTTAAGGGTTTATCTCAACACACTAGCATAAACACACAGTTACTGTATATTCACATGCATAAAGCAGAAAATATACAGCAACCACAAACACAGTATTATAAGGGTTTATCTCAACACACTAGCATAAACACTTACACACAGTTACTGTATATTCACATGCATAAAGCAGAAAATATACAGCAACCACAAGTACAGTATTATAAGGGTTTATCTCAACACACAAGCATAAACACTTACACACAGTTACAGTATATTCACATGCATAAAGCAGAAAATATACAGCAACCACAAGTACAGTATTATAAGGGTTTATCTCAACACACTAACATAAACACACACAGTTACAGTATATTCACATGCATAAAGGAGAAAATATACAGCAACCACAAGTACAGTATTATAAGGGTTTATCTCAACACACAAGCATAAACACTTACACACAGTTACTGTATATTCACATGCATAAAGCAGAAAATATACAGCAACCACAAGTACAGTATTATAAGGGTTTATCTCAACACACTAACATAAACACACACAGTTACAGTATATTCACATGCATAAAGCAGAAAATATACAGCAACCACAAGTACAGTATTAAGGGTTTATCTCAACACACTAGCATAAACACACAGTTACTGTATATTCACATGCATAAAGCAGAAAATATACAGCAACCACAAACACAGTATTATAAGTGTTCATCTCAACACACTAGCATAAACACTTACACACAGTTACTGTATATTCACATGCATAAAGCAGAAAATATACAGCAACCACAAGTACAGTATTATAAGGGTTTATCTCAACACACAAGCATAAACACTTACACACAGTTACTGTATATTCACATGCATAAAGCAGAAAATATACAGCAACCACAAACACAGTATTATAAGTGTTCATCTCAACACACTAGCATAAACACACACAGTTACTGTATAATCACATGCATAAAGCAGAATATATACAGCAACCACAAGTACAGTATTATAAGGGTTTATCTCAACACACTAACATAAACAGACACAGTTACAGTATATTCACATGCATAAAGCAGAAAATATACATCAACCACAAGTACAGTATTATAAGGGTTTATCTCAACACACTAACATAAACACACACAGTTACAGTATATTCACATGCATAAAGCAGAAAATATACAGCAACCACAAGTACAGTATTATAAGGGTTTATCTCAACACACTAGCATAAACACACAGTTACTGTATATTCACATGCATAAAGCAGAAAATATACAGCAACCACAAACACAGTATTATAAGGGTTTATCTCAACACACTAGCATAAACACTTACACACAGTTACTGTATATTCACATGCATAAAGCAGAAAATATACAGCAACCACAAGTACAGTATTATAAGGGTTTATCTCAACACACAAGCATAAACACTTACACACAGTTACAGTATATTCACATGCATAAAGCAGAAAATATACAGCCACCACAAGTACAGTATTATAAGGGTTTATCTCAACACACTAACATAAACACACACAGTTACAGTATATTCACATGCATAAAGGAGAAAATATACAGCAACCACAAGTACAGTATTATAAGGGTTTATCTCAACACACAAGCATAAACACTTACACACAGTTACTGTATATTCACATGCATAAAGCAGAAAATATACAGCAACCACAAGTACAGTATTATAAGGGTTTATCTCAACACACAAGCATAAACACTTACACACAGTTACTGTATATTTACATGCATAAAGCAGAAAATATACAGCAACCACAAACACAGTATTATAAGTGTTCATCTCAACACACTAGCATAAACACACACAGTTACTGTATAATCACATGCATAAAGCAGAAAATATACAGCAACCACAAGTACAGTATTATAAAGGTTTATCTCAACACACTAGCATAAACACACAGTTACTGTATATTCACATGCATAAAGCAGAAAATATACAGCAACCACAAACACAGTATTATAAGTGTTCATCTCAACACACTAGCATAAACACTTACACACAGTTACTGTATATTCACATGCATAAAGCAGAAAATATACAGCAACCACAAGTACAGTATTATAAGGGTTTATCTCAACACACAAGCATAAACACTTACACACAGTTACAGTATATTCACATGTATATTGCATAAAGCAGAAAATATACAGCAACCACAAGTTCAGTATTATAAGGGTTTATCTCAACACACTAACATAAACACACACAGTTACAGTATATTCACATGCATAAAGCAGAAAATATACAGCAACCACAAGTACAGTATTATAAGGGTTTATCTCAACACACAAGCATAAACACTTACACACAGTTACTGTATATTTACATGCATAAAGCAGAAAATATACAGCAACCACAAGTACAGTATTATAAGGGTTTATCTCAACACACAAGCATAAACACTTACACAGTTACTGTATATTCACATGCATAAAGCAGAAAATATACAGCAACCACAAGTACAGTATTATAAGGGTTTATCTCAACACACTAGCATAAACACACACAGTTACAGTATATTCACATGCATAAAGCAGAAAATATACAGCAACCACAAGTACAGTATTATAAGGGTTTATCTCAACACACTAGCATAAACACACACAGTTACTGTATATTCACATGCATAAAGCAGAAAATATACAGCAACCACAAGTACAGTATTATAAGTGTTCATCTCAACACACTAGCATAAACACACACAGTTACTGTATATTCACATGCATAAAGCAGAAAATATACAGCAACCACAAGTACAGTATTATAAGGGTTTATCTCAACACACAAGCATAAACACTTACACACAGTTACTGTATATTCACATGCATAAAGCAGAAAATATACAGCAACCACAAGTACAGTATTATAAGGGTTTATCTCAACACACTAGCATAAACACTTACAAACAGTTACTGTATATTCACATGCATAAAGCAGAAAATATACAGCAACCACAAGTACAGTATTATAAGTGTTCATCTCAACACACTAGCATAAACACTTACACACAGTTACAGTATATTCACATGCATAAAACAGAAAATATACAGCAACCACAAACACAGTATTATAAGGGTTATCTCAACACACAAACGCACTTCCATAAACATTTACACACATAGACAGTATATTACCATGCATAAAGCAGCCAACACGTAACAATCACAAACGCAGTGTTATTAGGGTTGATCATACGTGTGTGTAAAGCCGGTATCACAAGAGAGCTTTTATAGTCAACATTTGATGATCAACATTTTTCTGGCAACATTTCTGGAATATTTTGCACTGGTATCGGAAACTAGACTGTTGATTGATGAATTTAGGTGAACGAAATATTTAAATTCTGACCTCATAAGCTGCCAGACCAGTGTTAAGGATAAATGTTAGGTGAAAAAGCGCTCGTGTGATACCGGCTTAAGTGTGTATACAAGTGTGTGTGTGTGTGTGTGTGTGTTGAGATGAACCCTAATAACTGTGTGTTTGTGGTGGTTCTTATGTGCTTTACTACCGCTCTTTACCGCTGCCTGCATGTACAGTCACTCATAAACATTCGTGGACCTCACCAATCTTTATATTATGGAATTATATCTCTGGAAACGAATTTACGTACAGTCGCGCTAGGCACCAAGTATGTTTTGATCAATAATTGGTATCAGCAATATCTAAGCTTCATTTGTTCATATCGAGTGAAATATACAAACATTTTCCTACACTTACCCTCCCTATTCAACATCTGACAGACATTAATACAACACAGAGCAAGCCAAACGTAATGACAACTGGAACATGACTTATTAGCGCGACCGTACATAATATTATATATGCATTCATTAATTTCATTGGAGGTGTTTGGTGTTGTGGTGAAAATAATACAAAATAAATACATCAATTGCAAAGCTACATTTTATACTACCTACTGAAAAGCAAGTTTACCCAAACAATCAATCCAAGCAGTTATATTTGCATACAGAAAAACATGGAGAGTCCACAAATGTTTATAAGTTACTGTACTGTACTTATTTTTGTTTCTTTGTCTATTGTTTGTGTTGGAGAGATTGTATATTTGATTTGGAGGTACCGGTAAAATGACGAAACGGGGATATAATTTCGGACATTCTGGAAAAAAAATATGATGAACCGCAGTTATGGGATAAATACATAATGTTATGGAAAAACAAGTATGTCTGCAGTGTTCTTCCATAATGCAGAGCCATGTTTCCATAACTGTACCTTATATACTTTTATTCAGAAATGTCCGAAGTATACCCCCTTGACCGAAGTTAGGCCATTGTACGGTACTGTATTCTTGTATGTGTGAGTTTTTTTTTTTTTTTTTTTTTTTTTTTCAATAGGTAAAGTAACTAACTGACCACTTGCGAGTTTCGTTCTATAAGGAAGTTGGAGCTGTAGACATCAATTTTTTTTTTCAGAATTACCAGCTAAAATAAGGTTGTAGTACATTCATAAATACACCAAACCAAATTCAACATACTATTTATCCATCAGAAACCTACATAATTACTGTATGTGTGTTTAATATCGATGTTTAGAGGCCAAACTTCCTTAGTCTGAAACTCGCAAGTGGTCAATTACAGGTGATAATTTCCTTGTGCAGTGTTGTATGTGTGTTTTGTTTAGCAGTGTGAAGTATTTATGTGTGTGTCGTATTTTCAGGTGTATTATCTGTGTAACTGTGGTGTGTGTGTGTGTGTAAGTGTGCGTTTGTGTGTGTGTGTGTGTGTGTGTGTGTAAGTGCGTTTGTGTGTGTGTGTGTGTGTGTACGGAGGTCATTGTCTCGTGTGAAGATCCTGAAGAGAGAGAGAGAGAGATAGAGTGTGTGTGTGTGTGTGTAATGGAATACCTATTATCTCAAAAGTCTATTCCATTGATTACGAAGTGTATTGTTGCAAAGTGTACACAATACTATATACTCTCTATATAAAATGTTTTACTGAATAATACTAGTATTATTGCCAGGGAATTTAAGCATTCCACTGAGTATAATAATAAGCCAATTTGAAGACCAATTTATGACTTCCAAGAGTAAAACACTATGATGATATGATGCCTACGAGTTTCAAAATATAGCAGACCCAAGACATCTCGCACGATTCACAAAAGCAGCTTAGGGGGGATGTTAGTTTTTTCTGGTCCCCCTTCTCCCTCATGTTTAGCCCAATAGATTTGAGATTATAAGACATTCGTACCATTAGTTTGGCAATTTTAAGACCTTTCAGCCCACTTATTTGTCAATAATAGGACCTTTCTTGTCATTTAGGTGACCATCTTTTCCTGGCGAGCGATAGCGAACTTAAAATTTTAGGAGGAATCGGTCTTCGGACGGGACATTTTTCTACCGAAAATTTACAAATCTCGAAAGGGGTTCTAGGGTGTGTGTGTGTGTGTGTGTGTGTGTGTGTGTGTGTGTTATGCTTGATGGAGGTCTAGCGAGGAAACTACAAAATAAATATAAAACAAAATAAAAATAATAACTGTACCCCCCTTAGTCAATGGTATGCATAGATTGTGTTACTATATCTAATCGTTTTATCTTTCCTTAGTAACAGAGACCAGCGTTACTCAGTATTACCAGATATAGCAGTACAGAGCGTGAGAACAATATAAAAGAGTCTCATATACCATTGTTTATTATTTTCTACTTCAGTGAGCTATTTCGAAACTAAGGGTCACTGATAACCATAACAATGTATTATATTCTGTTTTATTTTAGTTTTTTGTTTAGTTTAGTTGTTTTTGTTTTTTTTCGTAAAGCAGCTTTTAAATATATTCCAATAATGAATAGTTTGACTTGGGATTTGCAGTCGATATGCATTTTATTCCCCTTCTCCAATTAAATTTAGTATCATCTGTCATGTCTTAGACCAATCGCTTTGTGTACGTACAGTAGGTTCATTCTGAGTTGTTAAGGGGGGTCACCGTTTTTTGTTTTATCTTTCTCTCCTTTTCTCTCTTTCTCTGGCTTGTATCCATTCGGCCCTATTCTGCCAACTGTTTTAAGACGTTTATCCCCATCCAGGTGTCGATTTCTTCCTGGCGAGCGAAAGCGAGCCAGCATTGTATGGAGAAATCCGGCTTCACCGGAGACATTTGTCTATCGAAAATTGTACAAATTTAGCTTGCTGTCATAACAAATATATATATATGCTGGCTCGCTACCGTTCGCCAGGAAAATATTGACACCTGGATGGGGGTAAACGTCTTAAAACAGTAGGCTGAATGGGCCTAATGGATACAAACCAGAGAGAAAGGGCGAGAGAAAAAAAAGCGAGATGGGCTCCCTTAAACCCCATTATGGTAGTTTACTTCTACACCAACATTTATGACATCTGTAACTCGGTAAACCAACACCGGTGTCACTGGTATAAAGATGATTGACACCCTGACCATAATAAACCATAAGCAAGGCATCCTCTGGTTATTATCATCTCATTGTCACAGGTCATTACTGAAGCTCCCGTGTGGTTATTTGCTAAGCTTAATGTCACGCTCTCAGTCATGGTCAACTCGCATTATCGCTATTAAGGTTATTGTGTGTGAGAGAGAGAGAGAGAGAGAGAGAGAGAGGGGGGGGGGGGTTCTTAATGTACAGTACACCATAGGGACAGTCTTTGTCACTGTAATCACACTACCAAAAATATTAGATACTTGTAAAGACAGATTGATACTTGCTATTTCAACTACGAGATTAATGTTATAACTTATGAGGAAATTAAGACAAATACTTGTTGAATTCGCCACTTGCGAGTTTCAGGCTATAAGGAAGTTGGAGCCGTGAACATCGATATTAAAGACAAATGCAATAATAATGTAGATTTCTGATGGCTAAAGAGTGTGTTGAATTGGGTGTTATGTATTTATAAATGAACTACAACCGGATTTTAGCTGGTATTTCTGCTAAATATCGATGTCTACAACTCCAACTTCCTTATAGAACGAAACTCGCAAGTGGTCAATTATACAATCAAGTACTTGTTTCTGAACAAAAGACTTGCGAGTAATTGAAGAGATTGCGTATGTGCTAATAATAAAAGATTAAATCCTTGTTGTATATATTGAGAGAATAGGACGTTGTTGCAAAGTAAGTAAACATAATTGACTGTTGCCCACGAGCACAGCCGGTACACACTTATAATCTATATTTGTATTAATTTCACCACAACACAAAACACCTCCAAATTAAATTAATGAAAGCATATATGTGATCCACTGGGATTCGAACCTGGGTTATCACACACATATGCTTAAACACTCTAACCATTGCACCACCAGATACCTTATTGTATATTTTTGTCTTACCATATTCTGTGTTTTCTTTATATTTGTGTCCTTGATATCCGTGTCAATAAACTATTTGTATATATTATTATGTTTTTTTACACCAACCAACTTCACATCTAAACTCAATTAATGAAATCAACAAATATATTTTATCGTTTGTTTGATGTTCAGCGGAGCATGCAGTAGACCCCACCATTATTAGAATTGCCTAACACAGGTACTAGAGCAAGAAAGAGCTACATGTACTAAGAGGTGTACATTACTAGCGGTATATGTGTGAGAATAAGTACACCTCCCCGTCTCCCCTCCACCACCACCACCACGAACGGTGACCCCTTCCCTTCCTTCCTATATACTTATCTCTTTCTTCCTTCCGCTCCCCCCCCCCCCACACCTCCATCTCTCTCTCTCTCTCCCTCTCTCTCTCCCTCTCCCTCTCCCTCTCTCTCTCTCTCTCTCTGACTTAACGAGAGGTTTTTAGTTTGCCTCCTAGACCTCCACCAAGCTCTTAAAACAATACCCCCAAAACATCCCTTCGTGATAAATGTGAAAACAATTCGGTAGAAATATATCCCAGCCGAATGCCGCTTCCTCCTAAATTGCAGGCTCGCCTGGAAAAATATTACACCTAGATGGCGCAACAGGTCTTGAAATTGACAAAGAGATGGGGCGAAAGGTCTTACTAAGAGTCGTATTCTTAAACAATTCTTTCCCTTCGAAAATGAAAGGAAGGGATTTTCTTTCGATTTCGTATTCTTAAAAAAATCCTTCCCTTTCCTTTCCCTTGGGAAGGTAAAATCTTTCCCTTAAACAGGGGAAAATATTGGAATTTGAAGGACTACCACAAGGCTGCTCTTCGACATTACCTTCGTCATTTTGTTCATAAAATTCTTATATAATTGGAGTCAGTGTGACTAAATATTGGATTTGACCACTATGTAATTTTATTAACATGATATAATGCACGATATTGAAAATAAAGTAATGTTATTACAAGTTTTAGAAGAGTCCACTGATCTCGGCGTAAATTCGCGTGCGGACGATTCGGGCAATTTCGGGCTGCCAGCTGATAGCCTATACCTCATCTTATAAATATTTTGATTATTATTGACTTTCATTGATTTACTGATGTAGCCCTTTCAAAGCATCAATTTTGTGCACGGTGTGACTATATTTTGGCACGTGTTGATGCAATAAGTGTCAACATTACCAGGTTTTGAGGCTTGCCAGAGATACGCTATCAACAATTCCCAGTAATAGCATACTTTACATAACTAAAACTAGCTAGGCATAGGCCTATACTGTAATATTAATATAAATTTGTGGGCTAACAGTAATAGTGGTCAATCATCTTATATACTAATTTAGCCTACCTTACCAGTACCACATATTGGGTTAGGCTAGGCGGCTAGGCCTAGGCTTAGCCTACAGTAGGCTATATCATCATGTAAGCTAGCCTAGCCCAGGATAATCTATTTTTCTTATGAATTTCATGACCCACACAGGATTGTAGGCCTAAGTTTTTTTTCTTCTCAGGCTACATCCCCACTGAATAAACTAACCTAGGCTAGTCTCTGTCCCTCTAGGCTAGCCCATCATAATGTTCAAGCCAACATTTGTTAGATTTTGTCAGAATTGGCTCACCTCAGATAGGCTATCTGGATTTTAAAATTTTGTGAACAGTGAATTTATTAGGCCTATGGGAAGGATGTAGTATTTGGACATACTACATGGCGCCTGCCTTGGTTTACACTACGCGGAACGGCGGCAGCAGTGAACGCTCGCGATCATGTTCCAGTCTATTTTGACTGCCGCGGGATACAATAATAGGTTGACGGGGAAGCCCCCCTCACGCCCCCCATTACATGTTGTCATCATCATATATTATATTGCCAGCAGGGGGCAAATAACAGAAAAAATAACCGTTAAAATAGACGGGAACGTAACCACGAGCGCACTACCTATTTAAACATGACGACCGTACACCCGGATACATCCTTCACGATTTACCAGGTTTTGAGGCTTGCCAGAGATACGCTATCAATAATTCCTAGTAATACCATACTTTACATAACTAAAAATAGCTAGGCATATACTGTAATATTAATATAAATTTGTGGGCTAACAGTAATAGTGGTCAATCATCTTGTATACTAATTTAGCCTACCTTACCAGTACCACATATTGGGTTAGGCTAGGCGGCTAGGCCTAGCCTATAGCCTACAGTAGGCTACATCATCATGTAAGCTAGCCTAGCCCAGGATAATCTATTTTTCTTATGAATTTCATGACCATTACAGGATTGTAGGCCTAATTTTTTTTTTTTCTTAGGCTACATCCCCACTGAATAAACTAACCTAGGCTAGTCTCTGTCCCTCTAGGCTAGCCCATCTCCCATCATAATGTTCCAGCCAACATTTGTTAGATTTTGTCAGAATTGGCTCACCTCAGATAGGCTATCTCGATTTAAAAAAATTGTGAATTTATTAGGCCTATGGGAAGGATGTAGTATTTGGACATACTACATGGCGCCTGCCTCGGTTTACACTACGCGGAACGGCGGCAGCAGTGAACGCCCGCGATCATGTTCCAGTCTATTTTGACTGCCGCGGGATACAATAATTCCTCGAATACTACATCCTTACCTTTATTACTTTATGTTATAGAAAGTCCGAGTTACCTTTTCACTATAATATTTTCCCTGATTTTCATAGCCTTGTACACTATCAGGGAGCGTGTTTTTAGATTATTCGGTAGCTACCGGGTATCTTAACTACAGTTCAAGGAGACTACAGCAGCAGTTTTGCACGCTCTCTGCGTTTACTTTTAATTTGACAGTGTTTGGTATTCAAACCCCCCCCCCCCCCTGGACATAATTGTCATCATCATATTCATATATAATGCCAGCAGGAGGCAAATAACCACTCGCCGAGGGATGATTTCAGACAAAAGTAAAATCTGACGCATAGAGCGTGCTAATATTTCCGCAGTGTTTGCTTGAATATTGTCATCATATTAGCATAATCAAAACAAAATCCCTTGAAAAACATATTTGTAAACACTAGCCTATTCAATACTATTGGTTGTGAGTACAATTATAGGCTACCCTAATTTTTCATTACAGTATATCCTAGCCTAATCCCTCTACTTTCTAAATATCCAAACAATATAACTTAACCTGAGAACCTAAGATAGGCCTAGGCTATGCTAACATACAGCGTTTGATTATGCCGAGTGTATAGGCTAACTTACTAACATTGGTAGTAGCTAAAAGTCTGGTAGGCTAAAAGAAAATTCATAAGATTAGAGCCCAAAATTGCTATGAAAAAATTTGCCTACTTATTTTGGGCTGTATACAGTATGGTATGAGATTTTTTTGAAAACTTGGGATTGTTCTTGATCCCTGGCAAGCCTCAAAACCTGAATGTTCAAACTTATTACATTAACATGTGTCAAAATGTAGTCACACTGTGCACAATAGTAATGCATTGAAAGGACTGAATCAGCAAAGCAATAATAGTCAAATATAGCCTACTCAATGTTTGTAAGGAAAACCCCACTAGTCACCAGAGTCCTCCACACACTGTTTCAAATAAAATTTGTGGATTTTCTGTCTGAATTTACTTTACATCCTTAGTATTCTCTAGTCTTGAAGGTGAGGAATAATTATGGTATTATTACATACAGTACATACAGTGTTGGAACATCAGTGCTTCCAGCAGCTGTGGTGGGTGGATTGGTATCAGTCATTATTATGATCAGTATGGCAGTGGTGGACAAGTGCCCGTCAGCTTTTAGTGTGTACGGGTCAGCGAAAGAACGTGACACCGGATCTAATTGCACATTATATTGGGCTGCACAAGGAAGGCCAGTTAGTGAAACAAATAGTGCAAGCCACTGGTGTATGTGAGTAATCGGTAAGAAATTGGGCGAGGCCTTACAAAGATAATTGTCTAACTACTGTACATGGTAACCTAGGCTTTGCCAAACTATATGATAGCCTAGCCTTTGAGGGGAGAGTAAAGAACATAAGAATATTATCCAATCTTCAAAACTATGCTAATGGATAGCTAATATGATGAATAACCTACTCATTGATGCCTAAATCATAACTATTGGTGATTCATCTTTTATTCATATTACCCAAGAACAAAATACGGGATGGATGTAGTTACCAGGTGTACCACTACCGACATACAACATAAATCATCTATAAATACTTATAATAAAATAAATAGCCTACTTATAAATCTATAATACTAGGTTAGGTTAGGTTAGGGTAATGTATTTTTGTATACAAAGGCAGTCAAAATAGACAGGAACATGATGGTGAGCGTCCGCGTAGTGTAAACAAGACGGGCGGTACACCCGGTAACTACATTCTTGCCCAAAATTCAATTTAAAAATTGGAAGAATCTTATTTAAAGTCAGTATTATCCAAGCAACCTTCCGCGGCGATTCGCACGCTCTGGGCCATGACCGTTAAGTTCACTTCTATTATGTCCGCGAGCGTGCGAATATGGAAACAAAGCAGACGGTACGCCCGCTAACACAACCCTTACCAAAATAATGTATAAAAATAAAAAACGGTCAAATTAGATCATTAATAAATAAATATCGGTAGCCTAAATAAATATAAACATTGAAAAAAAACTAGTTTCAATAGCATAGCCTAGTAAATCTATGGGCCATGAATTGCAATGTTTACCAAATTGGGCCAGATCAAATATAGCTAGCCTAGCTTATATATTTTGTTCGCTGAACAGAAAACAAATCTAGCCTAGGCCTATATCATATATAGGCTAGGCCTACAGAAGTTCAAGTTAGTATTTGAACTTAGCACACACGAATATGTCAGGCTATAATGTGTATTGAACTTTGAAGGTAAATACTTCTCAGAGTCAATAGTGGGTTATTGACTTATTGTACGATTCCTATAGCCTAGCTGTTAAGTTTTGGTCAGAAATGGAGGACTTGACCTTGTAATTGAAAAGTGTTCATGCTTGGTATACGGTACACTAATTCACACTACATTCGACTATTCTAATTTATCTCCATCCCTGTTTCTTATCATATCAGTTTTATATGTAATAATATTCTTGGATAATAGCCTAGGCTATAGGCTAGGTCTAAATACTACAACAGAATATGGCTTGTTGGTGTACATGCGCGATTTAGAGCTAGGAACCTGTATTTATTAATATCATGTTGACAATTCATTCTTGTGTTTGTGCAAGTCAACATAAAATGCTTTGAAGACAATATTTGTGGTCTAAATCATGTTTTGGGCAACAATAATGCAAGCCAACCCACGGAAACGTTTGTTTGACAATGTTTGTTTACGACTTCAGGCATACCAACTGGTGCGCGCCTAGCTTCGCCTGTGGAACAGAGCTACCAACACTTCCGAAAAAAATTCCTTCCAAGGAATTCTTTAAGAATACCGAAGGGAAAGAAAATTCCTTGGAAGGGAAAGGAAAGTTAAGGGAAGGTATGGGTTTTTAAGAATACGACTCTAAGTTAGAATTGCCAAACTATTGAAGCGAATGTCTTAAAATGTCAAAACTAATGGGGCTAAACATGAGGGAGAAGGGGATCCAGAAAAAACACCCCCTTAAGTGATGGCAACCCTACTGAGATTATTTTGTTCTATATGCGCTCTTCCTCTTCGTTAAGTACTTGTCATTATGTTTACAAATTATTCAACAGTTAGATCCTTGTATCAAAACAGAGGGCAGTCAAATGGTCGACACCTCGTAACATCTTCAGCACCATGACACCTTTTTACCATTGATCCTGCCTAAAACCAGATTATTTTATGCAGTTTAAAAAGGGTCTATGTTATGTAAAGGGTTTATTGAGACCGTGTTTACCCATTTGAGTCGTAGAGGTAGATTTCAAATTAAAGGAAATCGTTTAATGGTAACTAGAATATGATGACAATTACGTAATGGTGGTAAAGGGGTCAATGGCCATAGAGGAAAAGGTCACAATCCCACACGACTTAGGGCTCAGGTTAAGTTAGGTTAGATTAGGTTTGGTTAGATTAGTAGTAGGTCAGGTTAGGTTTGGGCCGGTGATCGTTCTGCTATGGGTCGCTTAGGAGAGTGGCCATTTCGACGTAATACCACGATCAGGGTGTCAAACGAAAGCAGAGCCCACTATTTTCAGTTTATTATTGTATAATTTTATGTAGAGATAAAATTATAGTATATAGTTCAAATTATGACTTTGGGAGTGTTAAAGTGGCCAAAACAGTGCCACTTCATGTTGAGTATCTTGTATTCCTCATAATGTATTCAAGTCTTCACAAAATATACTCCGGTTTGACACCTTGACCACAATAAAACATAAGCAAGACATCCTCTGGTTATTATCATCTCATTGTCGTAGGTCATTAGTGGAGCGCCCGTACGGTGGTTCATGAATCTTAATGGCACGCTCTGTCATGGTCAACTTTCATTATCGTAATTATGGTTATTGAGAGAGAGACAGACAGACAGACAGACAGACAGACAGACAGACAGACAGAGAGAGAGAGAGAGACAGACAGACAGACCTTCAGTCTAGTTTCCGATTCCAATGTGAAAAAGCAAGAAACAACTCGCTTATCGAAAATTTCCGAAAGTGCTCGTGTGACACTGGCTTAACTCACTCAACAGACGGACAGACAGACAGACTGGAAAGAGAATCACACAGGAAAAAAGGGTAATTGCTAATGGAGGCAAAGGAGTTACAGAAGGAAAAACAGCCACAAAAAGAAGACCATTATGGAGTTAGATATTTTACATTAGGAGGGTGACCACTCTCCTCTTCCCTCCGTTAGCTTCAGGGGGGATATATATTTGTTTATTTACGTGTGTATGTATTTGTTATTTTTTTCAGTTTCCTCCCTAGACCTCCATCAAGCTTAAAGAAATACTCCCAAAATCCCCCTTCGAGTTTGTGCATTTTTCGGGAGAAGAAAAAAAAATCTAAACTGCAGGCTTGCTCTCGCTTGCCAGGGAAAAATAAACACTTAATGGCAGGAGAGGTGTTAAAATCGCAAACAAATGGGACGAACGTCCTAAAATCTCAAAACTAATGGCGCTAAGCATGAGGGAGAAAGGGGTCCAGAAACCCACTAATTTTAATGGAGAATTGGAGGATATCGGATTAGCAATGTCAAACACCTTATTTGTGTATTATCTTCTAGGTATTGACGGACAATTTTCCTCGGCTATATAATGTACATATACTATATATATATAGACAGTATATATATATATATATATATATATATATATATATATATATATATATATATATATATATATATATATATATATAAAACTGCAACCTCCCTCACCCTTTCTGTCACGTTGCATTAAGGAGCTTTTACACACTCACGAGGTTGAATCCCGAAACACGCAGAGTTGATACTCGTGATGGAGTCAGCACTATAGTCGGGAGAGGTAGTAACCAAGTCGCCATGGTCGTGGTACCGTTGCCCACACTCTGCAAGTCGGCGGAAAAAATTTCAACATTTTCAAAATTTTGGAATTTTGTTGTTGTGGCAAAAAAAAGGCGTAGTGATTAGTAGGTCGGTTAGCATTCATTCGTAGTTATCAGTAGCTATTAGTAGGTGGTTGTAGTGGATTATTGGGTGGTCCTGGTGACTTGGTGTGTTTCACGACCATGAAGAGTACCTACAACTTTTGACAAGTTAGCTAAGAATCACTTATAATAGCCATGAATAATCGTGGCACACTGGATCGTAGGTCATCGTAGGTGCGTTGTTTGTACGTTGTGGAAATTCATGGGCCGTTTTGACCATTACATTTTGAAGTTCATTAAATGCATAGAGACTGTAGAGCACGTAGCACCCATCTTGCAACACAATCCCACCCCTACTCTGTACAACTCTCCAACCCAAAAGTGAAACGTTACTCTCAATCTTTCTACTATTCAACAGCTGAGCTCTGGAACTATCTCCCAAAATCAGTATTTCCCTCTTTCTATAACTTGAATTGCTTCAAACTCAGTGTGTCTAGGCATTTTGGCTCGAAAGTCCCTTGATTTTGGCCCTGTCACTCTTTCAACTCTGGGGGAGGCACTCGCCACAGGCAGTTTTGCCTTTTGGCAACCTCACTCACATAGAAAAACAAATATACACATGTATATATTCTTTCACCATGTTAATCCTAAAAAAAAAAAATCGATGTTGAGCAACATCCTTTAGTTGTAAGATAAATAAGTTTTAAAATATGTCTGATTGAAAGAGTTGTAGTAGGAAAGATGAGGATAATTGAGGGGAGGAGATTAATGGAGAGAAGCATACATGGCGAAGGAAAGGGAAGGAGTAAAGAGCGGGTTAACACAAGCAGTAAGAGAATAAATTACATATAGAATTAGAGCGATGGAAACAAAAGTTTTCTGTTTGCAATGGAAAATGTTAACTGAAAAGAGATAAGCCATGGGGAAAGGAAATTACCATATGCAATAATAGAGCGGAAATGGTCACTGAAGTGAGATAAGCAGTAACTGGATAGAAAACGGGAGATAAAACAGTCACTGGAAGAATGAAAACAGTCACTGGATGGAAGAAAACAGTCACCAGATGGATGAAAACAGTCACCAGATGGATGAAAACAGTCATTGGAAGAATAAAAAAACAGTCACTGGAAGGATGAAACAGTCACTGGAAGGAAGAAAACAGTCACTGGACAGAAGGAAACTCACTGGAAAGGCAAAGAGTCATTGGAAGGAAGAAAACAGTCATGTAAGGAAAAAACGGTCACTGGAAGGATGGAAACAGTTACTGGAAGGATGAAAACAGTCATTGGAAGGATGAAAACAGTCACTGGAAGAAAACAGTCACTGAAGGAAAGAAAACAATCACTAAAGGAAAGACAACAGTCATTGCATAATAGAAAAACAGTCACAAAAGCAAGCAAATAGCCACAGGAGATAATTCACTAGAGAGGAAAAGAGAGAGGAGGAAGGAAGAATAAAAAACAAGAGTGAGAAGGGAGGACGGACATTTCAAGTGGATAGAGAGAACTGGATGGGAATAATAATTGTTGAGAAGAGGAAAGAAGGGGAGAAGGAGATAACTGGAAAACAAGAGGGAAGAGTTAAGTGGGAGATAAGGTAGAAGTAGTGAATGAAAAACGGAAATAAGAAGAGGTAAGGAAGGAAGGAAGAAAGGAAAGAAAATGAAAGAAGTCGAAAGAAGAGAAAGGAAACAAGACAAAGTGAAGGGAAGGAGGAGAAAGGGGAATGAGAGGAAGGAAGGGGGGAAAGAAAACAAAAGAAGGAACGATTGAGAGAAGAGGAAGGGAATAAGACAAAGTGAAGGGAAAGAGGAGAAAGGGAAATAAGAAGAAGAGAGGAAGGAAATACGAAGAAAGAAGTGGAAAGGAGAAACGATTGAGAGAAGAGGAAGGAAACAAGACAAAGTGGAGGGAAGGGGTCAGGCGTCCTACCATTTTCCCGCGCCACAAAGAGTCAGACAAAGGAAGTAAGGAGAGACGCCCGCCATTGCTACCCCGCAGGCCTCTTTTCTTTATCTTATTCTTTTCCTTCTCTCTCTTGCTCCTTGTCTCTCTTTCTATCCGTCTCTCTTTCCATCCATGTGTCTATTCCTCTTTGATACGTATATCCTGCATCTCCCTTCCTTTCTTCTTCTATGTGTTCCCTTTCGTCCTCCGTTTCATTTAATTTCACCTTTTATCTCTTCTGCAGACACAATGGGTGAGGAGAACCGGCCGCCGTTGCTACCTTTCAGGCCAACTACCTCTTCAATGCTTTGTCTTCTCCAGTCTTCTCTTCTCCATCTCTCTTTTCTTTTCATATTTTCGCCTCTCTTCATTTGCATCTCTGCACTTCTCATCCTCTTCGTCTTTCTTCTCTTCTGAATTAATTGTTTTCCGCCTTCTCTTGTTTATTCTCTATTTATCCTTCTTATCCTCTCCGGGGGAGGCGATAGCACAGTGGATAGCGTGGTGGACTACAGACCAAATGGACCTCAGTTCGAGTCTACGCAAACCGTCAGGGTTTTTTCTGAGGTGGTCTGATCGTTCCTGCTGTTCTAAAAATATCCTGGCTACACCGACACGTCAAGAAAATACCCCCTGTATTGTCACCAACTAATAGCATAGAAGATGCCAAATCAAGTGACGTTTATAATCAAGAAGTCGTCATCTAGTGTGGCAGAAAGGAAGCCACCAACACCTTCAAGCTTCACTGTGATCATCACGTACAAAACATAAGAAACAACCAACATCTTGAAGCTTCAATCGATAATCTTTAATCTCGGGCCTCGCAAGAGTTACAGGCTAATGAACAGCCTACAGTCCCGAGGCCGAGACAGACCAAACAAATATTTCACACAACATCTCTTCTCTAACATTTTCCTTTGTTACAAAGAATCAGACGAAGGAAGTAAGGAAAGCACCCGCCATTTTTAACTTTCAGGCCTCTCTTTTTTGGTTATGAAGTCTGCACCAGAAGTTAACCACCAGCTGCTTCTGCTGTGTGAGACCTCTGGTATTGATAGGGTATTCATTATATTACATAGCCTTTCTCTTGCTGAAGTGTAGGTATGCAGATGTGTGCTGGATCTTGACATAAGTACAGTACTGTGGCTGGTATTCACATATTTGTTTCTTTTCGAAGCACTTGCACCGAATGAATACTGTGGGAGTAGGTGTTATTTACAAAGAGTACTCGGATTAGCACTCCCATTTTTAAAGGTAAGGTGCTTTTTCAAGTTAGTTTGTATATATACTGTATATAAGGACCTGCGATGGGCAAGTAATTTTTAAGAATACAAGCAAAAAATCTTTATCTGGTAGTTATTGACCAACGTTATTTCCTGTGTATGAAGTAGAAAAAAGGCAAAATTGTCTGTAACTAATGTCGGACGGAGCTTTGAGTGGGCAATCTGGCAGTGGTTGTCTTCACAGGGGACAGGTCCACTTGGGAGCGTTTCATGTATGACACCCCTCAAAAAGGTAAGTGAGGCGTCCGGCAATAGATAGTCAGATAGATGAAGGAGACAAAAGGCAATACTGTCTGTAACAAAATTCCCCCCAAAATTGAAAGTGATACAGAGCCAAATTCAAGGTAAGTTAGAGTCAAGATTTCTAGAAACACAGAGCTTCAAGCAGTTTATGAGGATAAGGGAAATATTAGACTTGGGGAGAGAGTTCTAGAGTTTACTTATTGAATGGAAGAGAGACTGGGAAAATTGGTTCACTATTGGGTTAGAGAGTTGGACAGAATAGGGATGGGAATATGGTGAAAGGCGGGTGCTACCTACCTACCTAGGAGGTATACACTGAAAAGCTCTGAAGAACACTGATTATTTTAATAGCAGTAGAAGAGTGAGAGAACTGGAACATTGTGACGCGTTAGAGTGAGATTATAGGGAATTAGTAAGAGAAGATGAGTTGATGAGACAAAATGCTTTTGACTCTACCCTTTCGAGAAGTGTGGTATGGGTAGAACCTCCCCACACATGCAAACAGTACTCGATACATGGGTGCACAGTGCCCTTTACAGAGCAAGAACCTGTGTGGGGATGAAGAACCCACGGAGATGGTTGAGAACACCTATCTTCTGGGAAGCTGTTTTAGCAAGTGTTGTAATATGGTCTTTCCAAGTAAGGTCAGAAGAAAAAGAGAAACCAAAAATATTGATAGAAGATGAAGGGTTGATTCGTGTGTTGTTGAAGAGTAAGGAATAGTTTTGAGGAAGATTGTGACGGGGAGATAGAAGGAGATATTGAGTTTTGGAAGCATTGAAAGTAACAAGGTTATCTCTGCCCCAATCGGAAATAGTTGATACATCAGAAGATAGGTGTGCTGTGGCCTCATCATGTGAGTTTTGAAGTAACTGCATGGAGGGTCACTGTGGAAAGCGTGTTGATTAGTGTAAGGTAGAGTTATTGGCATACAAGTGGATAGGACTAGAGGTACAGTTGAGAAGATCATTTGAATATATTAGAAATAGAACTGGAGATAGGACAGAACCCCGAGGAACACCGGAGTTGACAGGTTGAGGAAGTGAGTAATGACCCTCCACAACCACAGCTATGGAATGGTCAGAAGGAATATTGGAGATAAAGGTGTAGCTAGAAGGATAGAAACCAAAGGATGGTAGTTTAGAAACCAAAGATTTGTGCCAGACTCTACCAAAGGCTTTGGATATGTCTTGCACAATATAAAAGGTCTCACTAAAGTTCCAAACTGAAGATGACCAAGAGTTAGTAAGATAAAGGAGATCACCGGAAGTGCGGCCCTTAAGGAAATCATATTGGCGATCTGAAAGTACTGTAGATAATGGAAAGACAAATACTTAAGAAATTTTGAATTAAGAATAGATTAAAAAAACTTTAGAGATACAAGAAATACGAGTAATTGGACGATAGAGGGTCGAGAGTGGTCACCCTTCTTTGGGAGAGGTTAAATGAGAGCAAACTTCCAGCAAGAAGGGAAGATATTTGAAGAAAGAAAGAGACGGAAAAGTTTGCCTAGGCAAGGAGTCAGCTCGGAAGAACAGTTTTTGAGTCCTGCTAGTGACTGCCGCTAAGGAAACCTCAGTCCTGCCATGTGTGGTACTTGTAATATCTATACCTTGTGCATCCAGTGAGATAAAAAAATATTTCCTCTGAAGAGTAATTAATTCTTCAGGATCCAGGAGGTGCCTCATTAATTTGTGCTTCCTCCTTTTATACTGAAGGTCTATTCTTATGCTCTCCTCCTTCTGTTGACAGCACTTTTAGTAGACCAAAGAATAAAATGGACAGACAGAATCACACTGCTTTCGATAAAAGAACCAAATAATTACTTAACTTTAACAGAATTATATGTTGTCACATATTGCGAACTTAAGTGCCTCTCATATCAGATCTCTGACTAACACAACTGGAGTTCATGTTGATATGGACGTGCAATTGAGTAATATTCTCAATAATGTAATGATTCAGTTTTGTAAAAACAAAATATGAACTCAGTCTCTCCTGTCATCCCAGCCCCTTAACAATCTTACCAATGTAAGTAACATCATAAATAAGGAAACAAATGCAAGCACTATTAACAATATATATTTGTTTGTAATCTGGAACAGAGAAAGTCACAAAAGTTTTGAAAGTAATAACGAAATTTCAAGCCAATAACTCTATGGTAAAAACAATACATATTGACAATATATCGGTCGATTGGAAATTGGCTAATGTAACCCATATTTAAAACAAATCGCTACTAATTATAGTAACTATGTCAATTAGCTCGACTTTATGTATACATTTCAAATAACACTGAATATACAGTACCGTATATAAAGTTGTAAAACGCATAGCTCGGCTTTAGAAATAAGCGTGCTTGCCTGTAACACTTCCTTAAAAAAAAATTTTTATATAGTTTCATTGAGATTAAGGGGAGGTATTTACTTTGTTCACTAGACCTCCATCAACCTTAAAATTACACCCCCTTGAGTCCCTTTCAAGATAAATTTGTAAATTTTTCGGTCGAAAAATGTCCCGGCCGAAGGCCGGTTCCTCCTAAATTACAGGCTCGCTATCGCTCGCCAGGATAAAATCGACACCTGAATTGCACGAAAGGCCTTAATATGGGGTGAGTTCTTAAAATCGCTAAACTAATGGGGCAAACGTTTTATAATATCAAAAGCAATGGGGCTAAACATGAGGGAGAAAGGGGTCAAGAAAACAATCCCTCGAGTGGAGACCTCCCCTTAACGAAACTACCTTTTCGATCAATTTGTGTTAATCCCATTCTTCTACATTATTAGTATACACAGATTTGGAAACGAGATCAAGTCCTCAGTCATAACCTTCGATCTGTCAATTTATTGCATTGCAAAACTTTAATTAAAATTAGTCTGTCCAAAATATTCGCTTAGAAAAGTTATAAGAGACTGACGAAATTCAAGACACTACTAACCATGGTTACACTAATACTAAGCCGTTCTTAACTGTACCATTGTAAGGAAATAAAAACAAAAGAAGAAAAAGAAGAACAAGACAATGAATGAAAAGAAGAAAAAAAGAAACAGAAAAATAAGAATAAGAATAAGAAGAAGAAAAAATAAGAAGAAGACGAAGAAGAAGAAGACGAAGAAGAAGAAAGACCAAGCACGGGAAGAAAATTAGAACAAGACAAATGAACAACAAAGATAATACAAATATAATAATGAATAAAGCTAATACAAAATAAGCATTGCAAAGTACCGAAGGCCTCCGTCGAACTCTGTCAATCATCCAGCCGCTTAAAACCCTTCTTCCTAATCTCTCTCCTCCTTGGCAACTCTTCCGGCTGCACCAATCCAACAAACAGAACAACAACACCAAGAGTGAAACGAGCGGTAAATTACAAAGTTTTCATCAACATTTGTCAGCTATTTTGAAGATTTTGTAGTGAAATGTGGTGCTGATTATATAAACTTGGTCTTAATATGATGCAAAGGCATAGTAGTTTCATGTTTTTCCATGAAGTACCGATAAATTAGCTGTCAAGTGGTTCAATTTATTGTCTACTGAAAAGAAACAGAGTATAGTTGGTTCCCGAATCCCAACGGAGTTAAAAATATTAATGAGGAGTGGCCACCCCCCCTCAAGCACATACCCCATAGCTGGCTATGGGGTATGTGCTTGAGTATATACAAACAGAGCAACACCATCACCATAACTATTCCTTGGTAAACAAAGACTTCATTCTACAGCTGAGAGGAATACATCAAGCCAACACCAGGGAAACGAAAAAGAGAGAGAGAGGGGGTTTGAGGGGGGGGGGGGGGGCGTAGGAAGTTCCAGGATTCAAGTATATATTGGGATTTTGCAGTAAAGTAAATCAACAAAACTATTACATTCGACAGGAAGAGGTAGAGAAACAGATAGTTACCGAGACAAGCAGACATAGACAAACAAGAATAAATAGAAAACAGGAGAGAGGGAGAGGGGGGGAAGGGAGAAGAGACACACAAGGATAGAGAGAAAAGTAGGAGAAATTGAACGGGGATAGAGAGAATAGGAAAAGATTAACAGTAATGGACAGAACAACAGGAGGGAGAGAGAGAGGGGGGGTAGGGGGGGCGGAGGAAGAGTTGAGTTTGGAGAGGCATTTAAACAGGAAGACAGGTAGTTCAGGTGAGAGAAGGAGGGGGGGGAGTTAGTTTGGGGAGACACTTAACAGGAAGATAGTATTTCAGGAGAGAGAGGGAGGGGGGGGGGAGGAAGAGTCGAGTCAGGGGAGGCACTCTAACAGGAAGACAGGTAGTTCAGGTGAGAAAATGGGGGCGAGGGGGGAGTTAGTTTGGGGTGGTACTTAACAGGAAGACAGGTAGTTCAGATGAGAGAATGGGGGGGGGTAGTTTGGGAAGGTACTTAACAGGAAGACCAGTAGTTCAGGTGAGAGGGGGGGGGGAATTTGGGGAGGCATTTAACAGGAAGACAGCTAGTTCAGGTGTGTGTGAGAGAGAGTGGATTGGATTTGGTAGAGAGGGGGGGGGGGAAGGAAGGGATGAAGAGTCGAGTTTGGGGAGGCACTTTAACAAGAAGACCGGTAGTTCAGGTGAGATAATGGCGGGGGGAGAGTTAGTTTGGGAAGGTACTTAACAGGAAGACAGGTAGGTGTGTAAGAGAGAGAGAGAGAGATGAGGGGGGGGGGGAGAGAATAAATAGATGTATTGACTAGTTAAGCATATACGAGGATGTCATTGAGGGAAATTGGAGATGTACTGAGGAGGAACTAGATATAATAATAGAAGCAGAAGATAGATCATTTGATCAAATATTATGATGCTAATGCGGGAAAAGTTAACATGAACTATAACAATGTAATGGGAAGACTAACATAAGAGAGAGAGAGAGAGAGAGAGAGAGAGAGAGAGAGAGAGAGAGGCAGGTAAGAGGGCAACCGTGCGGTACCATATGACCTCCACCGGAAGTGACGTCACTGGTGGCGTCTCTAGGGAGCTCATGACCACTTCTATCTATCTATCTCTCTCTCTCTCTCTCTCTCTTATATACGTATTAATATTTTGGGATAATTTATACAACTAATTATCAATATGTTCACCTATCCTCTGGAATTTGCTAAATCTCTAACAGGTTACCGAAAAGCTTCTGCCCTGAGGCCACTGAAACATAAAAATTAAGTGTGTCTGGTGTGAAGATGAGTTTTGCGTAACCCCAAACAGCAGAAAAACAAATACCACAAGTTTTTTGTTCGCGTTCTTCCATCCCACCAATTATATCCATTAGAAAAATTAACTCGGAAAAATTTGGACAGACTGCATAGGAACACCCTTTGAAGAGGAGCAATTTATTGACAAAGTTTCGCAGATAGCTTCTTCAGGTCACTATCTTCAAAATGTTGTCAATAAAGTGCTCCTCCTCAAAAGGCGTTTGTATTCATCTGTCCATCTGTTTCCCCACCATCCGTCCCCTTCCATTTCAATCCCCATTATTTACCCCTTGAGAATATTAGACGTGTTTCAGCAATATATTTTGCCTATCTTTTGACGGTTTTATGTAGTGTTTTTAACATCGTTCTTAACACCAATAACACCCCAAATTAAACTAATGAAAGCATGTGATTCTCCCAGGATTCGAACCCAGGATATCACATACAGAACTTACACGCTCTAACCATTACACCATCAAGACAGTATAGGAGAACCTCTAAGAATCTAAATGGTCAAAACCAATTCATTTATGACTGACTCCCACAGATTCTTCCTAACCAGAATACAAACGTCTAATGATACTTAATATAAATGGCTATAACGCGTCCTAATCCTCAAGGGGTTAATCATTATTGTCATTCCCACCACCACCACCACCAGAGGTATCCAGCAGCTTTTTCCATGTTCCGCCCTGCTACAATTGGTCCTCCTTATATGTTATCTTCTTGTCCACTCTCTTATAATCACGGGTCTTGGGGAGTTTTCTTCGCACGTCTTCAATTTTCTTCTCTGTGTTTTCGTTTCTCACCTTCCATTCTGTTTTTTTTTTTTTTTTCCCCATTTGTCTCACTTGTTTACGTGTCTTCCTTTATGTGTTCCTCATAATAATCACGGTTCTTGTTTATTTTCTTCGCACGTCTTCAGTTTTCTTCTCTGTTTTTTCGTTTTTCCCCGTCCATTCTGCTTTTTTTTTGTATATATATTCCCATTCTCTATCTTCCTTTCTAGCCCAGGCTCTTATAATCACGGTTTTTGTATTTTCTTGTTTTTTCTTTGCACGTCTTCAATTTTCTTCTCTGTGTTTTCGTTTATCTCCTTCCATTCTGCTTCTTTTTTTATATTCCCATTCTTTATATTTATTTCTTGTCCATTCTCTTATAATCACGTTTCTTGGGTTTTTTCGCACGTCTTCTATTTTGTTCACTGTCTTTTCGCTTCTCACATTTTACGTTTCTTCCTTAGGTTTTCCTCTTCAGTGTAATAATTTTGCCTCTTTATTTCTGTGTGGTAACCACCGAGGAATATGTCTTTTAAGCGTAGTAGGGAAGGTGTACAGTAAGGTAGTGATTGAGAGAGTGAGAGTGAGAACGGAGAAATGGATAGGCGACGAGCAGGGAGGTTTTAGGAAGGGAAGAGGATGTGTAGATCAGATTTTTACCCTGAATTGTGTTGTGGAGAAATATCTGGAGAAGGAACAAAAGGTGTATGTTGCCTTTATGGACTTGGAGAAGGCCTATGACAGAGTGGATAGAGAAGGCATGTGGAAAGTACTCAGAATATACGGAGTAGATGGAAGTTGCTGAAAGCAGTGAAGAGCATGTATGAGGGTGCAAAGGCGGCAGTACGTGTGGAGAATGAGCAGAGCGAGTTCTTTGACCTGAGTGTTGGGTTGAAACAGGGGTGTGTGATGTCCCCGTGGTTGTTTACTGTATATATGGATGGAGTCATGAAAGAAATACTAGGAAGAGCAGTGGATGTTGGTGTATCGCTGAAAAGGGAGGGAAATGAGTGGAAGCTGCCTATACCGATGTTTGCGGATGATACAGTTCTGATGAGCGATAATGAATGGGAGTTGCAGGGTCTGGTAAATGAGTTTGGAACAGTGTGCGAAAAACGGAATTTGAAGGTAAATGCGGGGAAGAGCAAGGTTATGGTCTTCGAAAGGGGTGAAGTCACAGAGTGTGAGATGAAGTTGAACGGTCAGGTTATGGAGATTGTCAGCTCTTTTAAGTATCTGGGCAGTGTGTTGAGTAAAGATGGGACAATGGATGAAGAAGTGCGGGAGAGGGTGCAACAGGGGAAGAGGGTTGTAGGAACGTTGAAAGCAGTAACAAGAAATAGAGTGGTCAGTATGGAAGTGAAGAAGTCCTTGCATGACAGTGTGGTAATCCCGACACAAACTTACGGAAGCGAAGCATGGACGTTCGGGAAGAGACTCAGACCAAGAGTGAGAGCGGTGGAAATGAGTTACTTGAGAAGTGCGTGCGGAGTTACATGGAGGGATAGACGAATGAGGAAGTAAGAAGGAGGTGTGGTGTGGAGGTAGATGTGCTGGAAAGTGTGAAAAGCAACAACTTGAGATGGTTCGGCCATATGGAACGTATGGAAAGCGAGAGATTGACTAAGAGGGTGTACGAGAGCGAGGTGGAAGGACAGAGAGGGAGAGGTGCACCAAGGGAGAGGTGGAAGGATGGAGTGAGGAAGTATATGAATGAAGGCGGTGCTGGTTGGGAGGAGGGGCGTCGACTTGACTGGGGACAGAGGTGCATGGGGGCAGTTCGTTCGTGGCCACCCATTCGGGGATCACGGCGTCAGGCAATAGATAGATAGATAGATAGATGTATATACTTAAGTCATTATCTGCTGTACATCTTCGGTTTGTATCTCTTTGAATCTTCCTATTACCTCTTGTTTTTTACAGATTAGTTATTTTGTTTTTTGTCATCCTCCTCCTCTTCTTATTCATCGTCATTATCAAGACTATCATCGACTTATTTTTACTTCTAATGTTATTGTTACTTCCTCGTCATGTTCTAGTCTACTATTTTACACTTTGAAAAGAGGACTGGCATTTTGTCATCAAAAGGCCGGTTCCTTCTAAAATAAAGCTCGCTTTTGCTCACCAGGAAACAATCGACACCTAAATGGCACAAAAGGTCTTAAAATCGCCAAAGTAATGGGGAAAATTTCTTAAAATATCAAAACTAATGGGCTAAACATGAAGGAGAAGGGGGTCCAGAAATCCCACCCCCACCCCCACCCCTCTTAAGAGAAGAGTATTGATATTTGAACACTTTGCAATGAGTGTACGGCACTATACAATCAATCTCGCTCATATCATCTCCTTGGGGTTGACTGCAAGGTATTTGAGATTATATATATTCCTTGTAATTACTCGTAGCGTAAATAAACCAGGGCATTTCTTCAGAGTCTAAGAATCCGAGTAAAAAATACGTGCTGTTGATTCAATTATCTCACGACTGTCCAACTCGTGTGAAAACAATCTCAATCCCTTATTTATTGTTTAGTACTCATGTATCTCTGGTACGTACATTCGTAATTATTTGTTCAACTAAATTACTTGTCTGTTTAGCTAATGATCTATCATTATGCATATCCATTAACCTACCCACATATGTAACTATGATTGCATCTTTGTATTTATCTGTTAATCTTGTATACAGTATACTAGCTATGTTAATATAGTGCATTTCTTTACTCATTTTAAATCAATGTATATGCCTCTCTCTCTCTCTCTCTCTCTCTCTCTCTCTCTCTCTCTCTCTCTCTCTCTCTCTCTCTCTCTCTCTCTCTCTCTCTCTCTCTCTCTCTCTCTCTCTCTCTCTCTCCTATCTCTCTCTCTCCTATCTCTCTCTCTCTCTCTCTCTCTCTCTCTCTCTCAACCACCAAAGCGACCAACCCCCACGAAACAACAAACACACTAACTGTATTCTTCATCACTAGGGGGGCAAAAAACACTGACCACCAGCTAGATTAGAGAGAGAGAGAGAGAGAGAGACGTAATGCATATGAAGTACATAATAATAATGTCGTACTTCACGTATATACTGACGTACACATACATAATGCTTGCATATGTATAATGCAAACATACAGTAAATACATGCAGAGATAAGGACATATTGACAGAGGTAGGCAAATAAAGAGACAGACAGGCAGATTGACAGATAGACAGACTGACAAACAGACAAGCGGTAGAACAGACAATCAATGATACAGACTAGCAAGCAGACACACACAGACTTTTGACAGACGAAAGGAAACAACAGATGAAAATGGATATTGACAAATAGACAGACAGAAAAAACAGGTGCAGAGACGGACATACATAGACTTAATAATTATATAGTAGAATAAAAATATACAGTATATAGCCAGATAAGAACAGATATTATTCTACACATTTCATATAAAGACAATTAGACACATACAGACAGGTGAGGGAGGTATACTGTCTGACACACACACACACACACACACACCACAGGAAGCAAACACAGTTAAAAGCCATGCATCTTCCTTCCAACCACACATTTCTATCCCAATTACCATCACCATTTATCACCATCATCACATTCATCATTATTGACACCACTTCTCCACCACTATCACCATATTTTCCCCTTTTTATCACCACTCTATTATATTTCACAATACTTTTGTATTTGTCTCGTCATAACCATATCTCCACAATCAGAGTTACAGCGAACACCATCTACAGTATACAGCTATTATCACACTTAAAACCACCATCATCACGACCAAAATAATTATCATTACAACCACAAACACCATCACCACCACAATTACAATAAACATCAACTGTATAATTATGTATTATCACAAACATCAACTCCACGACAATTATCACCCCTTTTCAAGAAAATAATTATTGCATAACTTAATTAATCACATCCATCTTAGCTACTAACTTCATGATTAAATTAGATAATAAATAATGTATATACAATCGTCATCAGGATATTCAGACGAATATTAGGTGAACAAATAAGATGCACTAACGAAGCATTTTATAATTCTTATTGGACCTTGAAAGTAGATTTTTAATGGTCAGTGCTCACTGTCCACATTCGCAGTCATCAATTCCGATACATTCTGAAGCCTCGAAATGTTTTAACATATAGACAATGAAAAATGGAAATCTGCAAAAGGCCTACTGGCCCAAACGAGGCAGATCCCTTCTTCCCTACATTCCTAATAGTTCTTTCCTAGACTAAAAACTGTTCCCACTAATAACAAACCACTGAAATAGAAGTATCAGGTAAAGAACTAATAAGGAGATTCAATTCAACCCGAGATAGATTCGAATATGTGTAAGAATGATTGGCCGCTACTATATAATTATAATATATTAGACGAAATCCACCACTATTGCTCTTACCTTCATGTCACTAGAACTACATTTTCCACCACTGCAACTACCCCTATCACCACCAGCATAAGCATCACCACTACCAGCATAAGCATCACCACTAATACATCACTACTACAGCTACCTTCGTCATCACCACACCTATCATCACCACTATCGCAACTACCATTATCACCATTGCCTCAATTGCCATCATCACCACTACCACATCGTAACTGCCATCATCATCACCACTACCACACCTACCATCACCACCACTATCATATCACCATCACCACCACTACCATATCACTATCACAACCACCATCATCACCACATCATAACTACTATCACAACTATCATCAACACTAATCAAACACTACAACAGCTACCTTCGTAATCACCACAACTATCATCATCACCACTATCACAACTACCATCTTCACCTCTTCCACAACTGCCATTATTACCACTACTACCACTACCATCATCACCACCACTATCACATCTACCATCACCAACACTAACACAACTACCATCATCACCTCTATCGCAACCTCAATCATCACTACTAACACAACTACCATCATTACCACTATCACAACTACCATCATCACTACTACCACAACTGCCAATTTAACCATTACGCATTTGCTCCACAAGGCAATAAATCACGTGAAATTGAAGCAAAACGAAAATTTTGAGACTAGGTAAATGGCAAAAGAGAGAGAGAGAGAGAGAGAGAGAGAAATACTAAAGGACGAGTGCTATAATTTCTAAAAGTACTGTACGTGAAAATCAAACTCTCTCTCTCTCTCTCTCTCTCTCTCTCTCAGGTCAATATAACAGAATATAGGAAGGTCATAAGATTCCTCTGTGACCCCGCAGACAAAAGCACACACACACACATACACTCACGCACACACACACACACACACAAGTACACTCGACAAAAAACAATCTTTACACTGGTGAACTGTAAACAATCTAGTATGAACGGAATGAATCGGGTGAAACATACGTCTGTGAAGTTTGTTAATTTCATTAATCGAGTTTAGGAGTAAAGTTGGTTGGTGGAGAGAACATAATAATTATCATAAGATTTTGACCCATTTCCAGAATGTTTAGCCCATTAGTGTAAAGATTGTTTTTTGGTCGAGTGTACACACAAGCACACACAGACATTCATACACACAAGGAAACACGCACATCTACACATAAGGACATACACACACACAAACGTATATACAGAGTTGGTTGAGTACAAAGACATCTACCGTTGAGCAAACTGTGATAAGTATATGGTGCCATTCATACACACACCCATTACTGACAGCATAGAACACTCACACGCACTTACGCAGTCATATATGTACAGTCGCGCTAATAAGTGATGTCCCGGCACCAAGTATGTTTTGATCAATAATTGGTATTAGCAATATCTAAGCTTAATTTCTTCATATCGAGTGAAATATACAAACAAAACTCCTACACTTACCCACCCTATTCAACATCTGACAGACATTAATACAGCACAGAGCAAGCCAAACGCACTGACAGCTGGGAAATGACTTATTAGCACGACTGTACACTTTTATTTTTATCCGCACACACATACGAGAGAGAGAGATGATGAATTCTTATGTTTAACCAACCAACTTTACTTCTAAACTCAATTAATGAAATCAACAAATACATGTGGTACTCCAAGAACTCAAACCTAGGATACTCACACCGAATACCAGGTTTTGAATTACATGCAAATCGGAACAAATCCAAATCACTGAGTGATTACTGACTGTCTCGATCTCTATTTGTTTTCTGTTTTATTCTATATACGCAGGCCCAATCCCCACTTTTCCTATTTTCTCTTTTTCTTTCCTTTTTCCCTCTTTTCCATTGTTTTCCTTCTTTTTTTTTTGGGGGGGGGGGGCGACTCAAGACACAGCCAGAATAGGGACAACACAACAGAAAACAATGAACACACAAACACAAAATACAAATTCACACATCATCTAGGTCAATTTGTTTATCTCTCTGTATCTATATACAGAGTGGTCGTGAAACATTTACCTATTTAAATTCTATGTCTATATATATCTACCTATCTATCATACTGTATATATACATATCTATTATATAAATACTGTATCTATCACATCATATACAAGCACCGCCTTAATAAAACCGTTTCAGCAGCCAATCTTTGTAACCTTAAGGGGACACTGACTGCTTTTTTGGCCTGTAAATTCATTCATTCATAAATTCTTAGTTTCCTCGCTAGACATCCTTCAAACTTACAAAAACATCGGGACGAAAGGTCTTAAAATCGCCAAACAAATGAGCCTAACGTATAAATAATTCAAAACTAATGGGACTAAACACTAGGGAGAAAGGGGACCAGAAAAACGACCCTTAACCTTCCTATTTCTTACCTCCCTATAATTCCCCCTTTTTAGTGGAGTGGTGGGGCCATTGTGTGTTTACCTAATGACTGTGATCCTGTAGTGCTTTAGTTAAGAAGGGGGTAATTAGTCGGCGTTATGTGTGTGTGTATTTACTTGGAATATGTATGTTTTGCTTGTTGTCTGTTCGTTAGTATTTCTGGTTGTCTATCTATTAATGTATAGTATATTAATGTTTTCATTTCTCTACCTATAGTCTATTCATTATGACAAGTCTGGAAATCACGATCCCAACTTCTCATCATTTGAATAATGTGTACTCATTAACACGGCTGGTCCTATCCAGAGTGAGGTTTGGCATCCTCTACCCAACCCTAGCCGTTTCTGCCTGTCTCATTATAATATCCTACTTTTCCTACTGGGGGCAGGGTGCTAGGAATCCTACTCCCCTTGTAAAATTCACCTACTCGACGAGACAGAGAAAGGGGCGAGGGTCCGAGGGAACGCGAAAGTGGTCCCGGACCCTAACAATTGGAACTATAATGTTGTTTCTGTTCTGGCTCTGTCTCGAGTCAGCCACCCCGAGCTATGGGGCATGTGCCTGAGTACGGTGTATACGTATCTAAATGGACCAATGTAAGTAGCGGGGTACCCCAGGGATTGGTACTAGGACCAATTCTCTTTCTAATTTACATCAACGACATAGATGAGGGTCTCACCTGCACAATCTCAAAATTTGCTGACGATACAAAAATTGCAAATAGCGTACTCTCAAAAGAACAAGTTGACGATATGCAACACAATCTAGATAAATTGTCATGTTGGGCCCAAATTTGGCAAATGAGTTTCAATGCGGATAAATGTAAAGTACTACATGTCGGATACCTAAATGAGAAAGCAAACTATTCGATGAATGGCACTCAGCTTAAGAATGTAAACAGAGAAACTGATCTGGGAGTAACAATATCGAGTAACCTAAAACCGAGTCAACAATGTTCAGAAGTTGTTAAGAAGGCAAACAAAATAATTGGCTTTATAGGCAGGTCATTTGAGCATAAATCCAAAGAAGTTATCCTAACCCTTTACAATTCCTTAGTCCGCCCTCTTCTGGAATACTGCGTTCAATCCTGGTGCCCTTATTACCAAAAAGATATAAACAAGCTAGAACGAGTTCAACGTAGAGTTACCAAAATGATACCTAGCCTAAAGAACAAACCATACGAAGAGCGTCTTAGAGAATTAAATCTATTTCCTTTAACCCAGCGCAGATTAAGAGGCGACTTAATTCAAGTGTTCAAAATCATCAAAGGCATCGACAATATGAACTGTAGTAAGTACTTCACTATCGACCAATCTAATTACACGCGGGGAAACGGTTGCAAAATTATTGGTAAATCTTTTAACTCGCACGAATCTAAGAATTTCTTCTTCAATCGAGTTGTCAACTTGTGGAATGGGCTTCCCCGAGACGTTATAGACTGCAGCACCGTTGATTCATTTAAATTCCGCCTAGACAAATATCTCGCATCAAACCCGCGACTGACTGCGTTTGTAAATGAATAACTTTATCCTCCCCTCAGTTACTAACCCATATGTCCCCTACTAACTTCCTAGTCCTGCCACGTTAGTGGCAGGGCAGTAGTTCCCTTTCCAATGTTCCCTTACCCACTCTAAACCACTGTTTGGACACTTGATCCTCAGTGTTTTGGAGGACAAGCAACCTAGAAGGGTCACTAGATCTGTTGTTGCTTGATTTCCTTTGTACTCCTTTGTATATATACATACAACAAACACATCGTGACTCTCTCTGACTACTCGCACTGATTAAGCGAACATTTGAATTGCAAATAGTAGGTATAGAATAAAGAAGACAATTCAATTTAAGTCCGAGAGCTTCGAAAACTTAAGGCCACTTAAGTTGCCCTTAAAGCATTTTAGCTTAATTGGGACCATGACTGTGGTCAGTCAAGTAATAATGTATACTTATAATGATACATCAATGTATTGCAGTTGTGGTGATAATAAAGACGGAAAGAAAAGATAACAAAATATGCCCTAAGGCGGCTGTACAATCGAACTTACATGCTTGCCATTAGGGAAGAGTCAAACTGTATAGGCTATAGGTGTGGATATACTGTATATAGAGCCCTTTCATGCCAGCCCTCTCTGTGCTACAAGAAGCAAGTGGTCACAAGTTCTATATGTCACAAGGGAGAGACTATACCTATCCATCGGTCTTGCAAGTTGTTAGTTAGTTAAAACAGGATTTCGGAGGCTATCAACACTGCTGGATTATTAAGCCAGCACACTGCAAGTCAAGAATAGCGTCAAGACTGAGCCCCTTTTCGAAAAACCCTTGTCCCTTGTGTCTTGCAATTACTACGATCATTATGATATTCGTTTAGTAATGAAACTTTCTATTAATTTAACTATATTTCTAGTTAGGTAGCGTTTTTTATTCATTCTCTCTCTCTCTCTCTCTCTCTCTCTCTCTCTCTCTCTCTCTCTCTCTCATTCTTACTCTCTCTCTCTCTCTCTCTTCAGCACATTTTCAGTAACTCACGGTAATTTTCTCGTGGTAATTCTCTGTAATTTCTCTCAGTTTCCGAGACGTACTGTTTTCACCTCTGCCATGCTCTCATTTTATATACTGTACAGTATATATATATATAATATTTTCTCCCGTTACTTTACTTCCTGTTACTTTCCTAGGTTACTTTCCTTTGTTATTTTCCTCTTCTACTTTCCTATGGTGTTATTGTTCTCCCTGCGACTTTCCTTCCTGTTACTTTCCTGTTAAATTTGCTACCAGTTAATTTCGTAGGTCCTTCCTACTACTTTCGTAGATTACTTTTATGTTATTTTACTTTCCTACTTTCCTCTGTTACTTTCCGATCAGTTACTTTCCCCTTAGCATGGTACTTTTTCGTTCTTGTTTATTGTGTTATTTATTCCGTTACTATGCTGCACTACTTTCCTGTTACTATCCTTGTCATTTTCCGCTATATTTGTTTCCTCATTCTTTCCCGTTATTATCTTATTTTACCCTTAATTACTGTTAATTTCAGCTTTGTTTACGTCTCTGTTTAACTTACTTCTCAGTTTATTTTCCCCGTTACTTTTCCCCTATTTTCGCTTGGTACTTTCGCTTCTGTTTTCGAAAAGTACTGTTTGTCTCCCTAACACTATCCTCTTTTTGTACTTTCTCTCGGTATTGTCCCCATTCTGTAACTTCTCTCTCTCTCTCTCTCTCTCTCTCTCTCTCTCTCTCTCTCTCTCTCTCTCTCTCTCTCTCTCTCTCTCTCTCTCTCTCTCTCATCGAGAATCACTACATGAATAAATAAATAACTATGATGTTACTCACTTTTCCCCAGATACAAATGTCCTAAACATGCCATTGGCATTAGTTCTAGGGCAGTAATTCCCTATCCAGTTGTCCCTTTAAACCCATCCTAAACCACTGTTGAACACTCTGAGCAGCAGTGATTTAGAGGACAAGCAACCTCGAGGGGTCGCTAGACCTGTTGTTGCTTGACTTTCTTTGTACTCCTTTGTTCGTTCGTTCTGTCTCTCTCTCTCTCTCTCTCTTATTACTATCAGAAAGATATAGACAAATTGGAACGAGTTCAACGTAGAGTTACCAAGATGATACCCTATTTTCGGAACAAACAACACGAGGAACGTCTTAAAGAACTAAATGTATATCCATTAACCAAGCGCAGATTGATAGGTGATCTTATTCAAGTTTTCAAGATCATTAAAGGCATCGACAACATAAACTGTAATAAATATTTTACGAGTGACCGATCAAACTATACGCGGGGAAATGGCTGCAAAATCATTGGTAAATCATTCAACTGTAACGAATCCAAGAATTTCTTCTTCAATCGAGTCGTCAACTTGTGGAATGGGCTTCCTTCAAAGTTCGCCTATAGAAGCACCTTGCCCTGAACCCAAGGTTGACTGCATTTGTAATTGAATACATATTTTCTTTTGTAGTGTTTGTTCAAAAACCTAATAGATCTTAATATAATTTCCCTTGCCATGAACTAAGCCCCAGGGCAGCACTTCCTTCTCACATTCTCTCCGAAATACTGTTGCAACACTCGGAACAACAGTGTTTTGGAGGGCAAGTAACCTCGAGGGGTAGCATGACCTGTTGTTGCTTGTTTACCTTTGTATTCCTTTATACTTTGTACTATTACTACCTATCGTCCAATTAGTTTAACCTCACTACCTCTTCTTACTCTTCCCCTTCCATACATTTATCGTCAACACTGGCCTGGTAGCTTATGAAGTATAAATTTAAACTAAATGTGTCGCCTAAAGTAATATATATCCGCTCTAGTTTCTGATACCAGTGCAAAAGAGAAAAGGAATGTTACCAGCCAAATATTGACCATCGAAAGTTGACAATAAAATCCTTCGTGTGATACCCCTTATATTCTTAGGCGGTATACTTTCATTTTTATTTTTTTCGTATGTGAGTGGGGGAGACAAAAGGCAGAACTGCCTGTAGCAAGTGCCTCCCCCAGAGTGACAGGGCCAAAATCAAGGGACGTTCGAGCCAAAATGCCTGGACACACGGAGTTTGAAGCAATTTAAGCCATAGGAAGAGGGAAAGACTGATTCTGGGAGAGAGTTCCAGAGCTCAGCTGTTGAATAGAAGAAATACTGAGAATAATGTTTCACTCCTGGGTTGGAGAGTTGCACAGAGTAGGGGTGGGATTGTGTTGCAAGACGGGTGCTACGTGCTCTACTTAACCCGTTGAGTACCGTAGGATACAGTAATAAAAGTCCCCAGCAGTCCCAAGCACTGTGGCGAAAATGGCAGGAAAGACCACCTTTTCACCTCAAGAGATGAGGGAAGACTGGATCTCTCACTTTTTTTTTTTTTTTTTTTTTACAAGGCTTAAAAAAAAAAAAAAAAAAAAAAAAAAACACACAATTAAGCCTTGTACAGGCAGTTAAAAGAAAAATATATTACTGACGGCTATAACCGTCCCTGGGAGTGTGAAGCGACTTATCTATTGAAAGCTATAGTCGTCGCTGGGACTGGAGCTCTGAGGGTCAATGATTATTGTAATAGCAGTAGAATAGTGAGGGAGATGCAACATTGCGGCGAAGAGAGAGAGAGACTGCAAATAATTGGTGAGTGGATGTGAGTTAATGAGACGGAAGGCTTTCTTTTCTACTTTGTCTAGAAGTGCTGTGTGAGAGGATCCTACCCACACGTGTGAACAATACTCAATACATGGACGCACTGTGCCCCTGTACATATTTGGTTACTTCCCCTAAAAAAACGCTTGTATTTGTGTGTGGAAATTCATATTTCTTGTAAAATTCACAGTGTTCTCTGGTAATGATGTCTGGCCTTTAACCAAGTTGCCACGGGCTAAGACAAAACATTTCTTTTCCGGCATTGAAATAATATTCCCATTCGTGAGTTGAACTGAAATACGTTCACTCGCGAAGGAAGTACTTATTTTCAAATTGGAAATACACCTGTTTATATTGGCTGCGGTCACTGAATACTACTTAGGCTTGTGTACCTTCAGTCATATGACAGAAATCCAGAACTAAATCCTGAGGGGCGGATCAAAGTATCTACTTCTCTGTCAAACGAATTATTTGTCCGTATATCAATATTTATATATCGATATAATATTATGTTAAATAATTGTCAACAGCCTATTGAACAAAAACACACGATCACTCCCATATCAATCTATCTATCTATCTATCTAGTTATCTACAGTATCTATCTATCTATCTATCTATAATAATATATATATATATATATATATATCAAACCTACATTTTTTCGAGCCTTGCTTTCAGGTCTTTTACAATTCTGTCTTCCTCTCCTTCCCCATTTCCTCTCTCCTTAACGTCCCTCTTATAGCCCCCCTTACATCCCCCCTCACTACCTTTCACCTCTCTAACTACCGCAATCCCTCCCCCCCTCTCTCTCTCTCCTTTTAATATTTGTCTTTACTACAATATGCCACGTGCTTTAACCAGTCAGTCTTATTTTAAATTATTTTGATTTATTCCAACTTAGCATGCCATAGAATAGTCTAGATATAATTGATAATGTCCTCGACCAATGGCGTATGAAAGTTAACACCTTAGAAACCCTATTGTAGAGTAAAACAAATAGTGGAAGCCGTGATGTATGGAATGACTTTGGATCCGATGAGGTGGTGACAAGGCTGGGCGACGTGCCATGACACGACAAAGTAAAAAAGGCCTCCAGGAGGTGAAATTTCCCAATGACTCAAATCAAAATCACAGGATCAGATATGAGAATTTCTAGGCTTAGCCAGTAGAGGATATCACCAGTGCCAAAAATCACAAGGAATGACTCCCATGGATTACGGCCTCGAGCAATCCCACAAATACCAGGCTAGAGACATAAAGTGGAGGATATGCAAGGCTAGATGCACTCCAGCCAACAACTGGTAGGTGATCCCAACACCAAAAGAAAGTGAAGTGCAGACGCTATAATGATGAGACTATAGTCTATTCGCTGTAAGTAGGCGAGAAATTATTAATCAAGCTAATATGTCTACCATTTGGGAAGAGTCAGCCAAGGAATAGATGTGGAAATTTACAGCCAATTTGCTCTAGCCTTTGTTGAGTTACAGAGGATAGAGGTCATGATTTCTCGCCTACTTACAGCGAATAGACTATAGTAGCTCCCCAGGTAAGCAAAAATATATTTTTTTCTAGGCAGCTACGGAGAGTTACACTTGTATTCTTAAATAAATAAATATTGTTGTTATATTAGGCCTGTACTTGAATATGCATCGACGGTTTGGTGTTCGTCACTCACACACGCAGAAGTAAATTCTATTGAGAGAATACAAAAAAGATTCTGTAGAATTTCATTAGGACCTAGTTATATAAATTACGAGTCTGCTTTGGAGTTATTAACTTTGGAATCATTAGAAGAGAGACGAAGAAAGAAGTTTGAAGAAGACAGCCTTAAGTTGTTACACGATAAACAGCATAGAAATATACTTCCACCGGACAACACCAACACTTACACACACAAATATACTTCCACCGGACAACACCAACACTTACACACACAAATATACTTCCACCGGACAACACCAACACTTACACACACAAATATACTTCCACCGGACAACACCAACACTTACACACACAAATATACTTCCACCGGACAACACCAACACTTACACACACAAATATACTTCCACCGGACAACACCAACACTTACACACACAAATATACTTCCACCGGACAACACCAACACTTACACACACAAATATACTTCCACCGGACAACACCAACACTTACACACACAAATATACTTCCACCGGACAACACCAACACTTACACACACAAATATACTTCCACCGGACAACACCAACACTTACACACACAAATATACTTCCACCGGACAACACCAACACTTACACACACAAATATACTTCCACCGGACAACACCAACACTTACACACACAAATATACTTCCACCGGACAACACCAACACTTACACACACAAATATACTTCCACCGGACAACACCAACACTTACACACACAAATATACTTCCACCGGACAACACCAACACTTACACCCACAAATATACTTCCACCGGACAACACCAACACTTACACACACAAATATACTTCCACCGGACAACACCAACACTTACACACACAAATATACTTTCCACCGGACAACACCAACACTTACACACAAAATATACTTCCACCGGACAACACCAACACTTACACACACATATACTTCCACCGGACAACACCAACACTTACACACACAAATATACTTCCACCGGACAACACCAACACTTACACACACAAATATACTTCCACCGGACAACACCAACACTTACACACAAATATACTTCCACCGGACAACACCAACACTTACACACACAAATATACTTCCACCGGACAACACCAACACTTACACACACAAATATATTTCCACCGGACAACACCAACACTTACACACACAAATTACGAGCAAGAAACTTTCTAGTTGAAGAAAAATGTAACACTAAGAGACACCAACACAGTGCCATTCCACAGATGACCAGGTATATAAACAATTATTTGAGGAAGTAGGTAGTCAGTGTTTTGAAATTATATTATATTTTGCCAATACATGATCATTTTTCCGGCAAATTGTTCGTAATATTTGTAATTTATGTGTATTTTATGTGTAATGACGCTTTGTATGTATGTTTTACTCACTGTATATTTTCAACTCTATGGTTGCAATTGTAAAAATTACATTAAATAAACCTATTATTATTTTTATTATTATTATTATTATTAGTATTATTATGTGTTTCCTTCGTAGCACCGTTAATGGACTAGATAACTTGAACAATTACGTTGCCTCTAGAAATGGGAAATCTAATCCGTATAATATCTGTAAACAACACTCATTCCCACTATTCGTTCGGTATCAAGCGCTGCGAAGGGAAAGAATTGTTTAAGAATACAAGCTTTAGGGTATTCCAGTAAAGACCCCTCACCCAAGCCAGGAAACCTTTGTATGGGCCTTGAGAAAACTGCCACCACTTGATGAATTATTCAACCTGGCCTCACAACAGAAAAATGGGTGCCCCCAAAATAAATACCAGCGTTGAAATTGGTAGAAGGATGATTTGCGGGGGGGGGGGGGGGGGGAGTTGTTCTGGACCCCCTTCTCCCTCATATTTAGCCCCATTCGTTTCAAGATTCTAAGACATTTGCCCCATTAGCTTAGCAATTTTATGAATTTTTGTGCCATTTAGGTGTCGATTGTTTTCCTGGCTAGCGATAGCAAGCCTGCAATTTATGAGGAACCGGTCTTTGGCCGGCCCATTTCTCTACCGAAAAATGCATAAATTTATCTTGAAGGAGGGTCTTGGGGGTATTTTCTAAGCTTGATGGAGATGTAGGGATTAAACTAAAATAAACAGAAATATCATACTAGATAAACATATATATAGCCTATATATAAACCTGCCAAAAAAGAGTGTCAAGTAACTGAATGGCTGACGACGGTGAAGTTACGAAGAGAGATACTGTAGAATCACAGTCATGATCGTATCACCCCACCCCCTCTCAATACACACACCTCCCTCCACACATACACACACACTCACACACCTCCCTCCACACACATATAACACACACACCTTTCATCAGCTTCTAAACTCTTTATGCAACCTCTGTCCAGCGATGAATCCCTCGACTTACTTGCACCTCCAGGATCGATCAGTAATAAAGTTACACGAATAAGTACAATATAAACAAAAAAGGATAAAGAAAGATTGGGTACAAACGAAACTTAGTCGCTGCAGTCAGTTGATACTTATATTCCCGTTGGTTTGCTTGTTCTTCCTCTGTCCAATTACTCTTCTTTCCTATTTTACTCCAGCCACCTGGTCTGGTACTCACCAAGTTAAATTTCTACTTCTATTAAAGCCCTTCTCGTTCACCCTCACACACACTCTCTCTCTATCTCTCTCTCTCTCATCTACCTACCCCCATATCACCTTCCTCACCTCCCTTCCTCTCCCCCCTCATCACCTGAATCTGACCCCCTGACCCCACCCCTGACCCCTCCCCCCACCCCTCTACACCCCCCCTTTCCGGTCTGCCCAGTAAGGTACCCGCAACTACCCTATTCCGGTCCTGGGCTTAAATGGCCGGATGTCTCGGAAGGTGTACAGTAGGAGAGAGGGGGGGGGGGGGGGGGATGGAAGGGGGTGAGATTGGAGGAAAGAGATCATGAGTTTGGGAGGGGAGAAGGAGGGAGGGAGGGAACTAGATATATCTTACAATGATTTACATAGATACACTAATCACGCAGACCTTACGATAAAAACGACATGGTCAAGACTTATTTTTAGTAGAGATGGTAGAACCTCACATATAGAAAGGCTGAAGAAATAGATAGCACGGAAGAGATATAATTTAAAAGCAAGAGTTCACATAGCAAAAACCTTGCAGTCGATGTCAAGATGATTTTATTAAATGGAAGAAAACATTGAGGTTGCATAATGCTAGTAGTTAGGCACCCATTGCAGTGTCCATGTCAGCCACGCTTTCCTTAAAGCTGATCTAGTATTTGCTACATCCGGAGGAAATTAACTACATGCAGCGCAGATTTTTCCCAGATAATATAATCTATGTATTTTAAGCTGGCGAGATATTGGCTAGTCCCCTTCTTGTGAAAACGTAACAGAAAAGAGTAGAGAGAATAATACAATCGACTCATTATAGAGCACATACACCGACAATTTCCAAATCACTAAAACTATTACCTTTTCCTAATATATATGAATTTTCAATAGCGAAATTGATGTTCAAGAATGATAGGTATTGTACCAACGATCCTTAATGACATGTTCACTACCAATATGAACAAACATTACCACCTAACATTCCAATAACTAGAACTAACTTAATGAAAAGAACATTTAGGCAAAAAAGGAGCACACATTTGGAATACCCTAAACTTAAAGGAAACAATTGTGTATAACAAATATCTAAAATAATGTTTGTTTAAACAAATATATGTATTACCGGTACTTGGAACATCTGTTGGAGAGTATCACACTCATAGTCGTATAAGCAATAGGATCCTCTTGGTGATTAAACAATTTCAGATTGTGTTTGTATATTCTTGTTTTAGAATGTCAAAATTTCAAATTAATATTTTTGTTGACCTGACTTACTTATGTATAGTAATGAATCAATGATGACAGATATGCCTGATGATATCAGATTTTCATCGACACAAGGATTGTGAATATAAAGTAAGCAATATTGTGTAAATTCAGCATTTGACTTTTTGTGCCAATAATTGTTTATACAAAAACATTAGCACTTCCTCAATATTCCATCAATTATCGAAAACTTAGCTGCTAATGAAGTAAACTTTCCGCAAAGTTGAAAACAAGTACACTATAGCATTGAATTTATCTTGATTTACCCGCCATCTAAGGTAAATTTGTATTATGCATGCATCTTATTATTATTGACCACGCTTCTATATCCATTTAGTATATAAATTTCAGTATCCTAAACTCAAAATCTACTGGAAATAATACATCCAAAAAAATGAATATTGTGTTTGTTGTAACGAAACAGCAGTTTCGTCTCATCTTGACATCTTCACAGTCTACGCTCTGATGCCTCATATAATTCCTAACTACAGGAGTCCAGAACTGTACAGTATATTCCAATATAATGTTTTTAGAACATTATAAAAACTAAGAACAATTTCCGTATGTTTATACTGAAATTGTCTCTTAATGTATATATTCCAGTAAGCTGTGATTGGTTACCTCCTTAATAAACAGCTTTAACAAATGTGCCACTTTAAGTTAAAACTAACCCCTTTGCCACGTCTCTCTCAAATAGAGAGAGAGAGAGAATGCGAGTGAGAGAGAGAAAGATAGAGGGGGAGAGGAAGACAATAATTCACGAACGACTAGAAAAGAACGAATGAGAACAGCGGATGTGGAAAGCATAAAACACGATAAACTGGACAGGTGGGCAAAGTTAAAAAGACAGACAAACACACGGACAGACGCATGGAGAATCAAAACGTTAAACGCACAAAAAGTGACATACCAGTTAATTATGTAAGTTGAGAAATGGAGACGAAGAAGAAGAAAAAAAGGAAAAGAAGGATAATAAAAGTAGAACAAAATCAGAAAAATAAGAAGACAAAGAAGAAAAGAAAAAATGCAAAGGAGTATGCTGTATATACCATGAAGGGCGAATAAAAACATGTGGATCAAGAAGAAACAGTAGGAACGGGTGTGGGAGAGGAAGAGAAAATATGAATAAGACAATCAGGAGAAGAGAAAGAAATTAAAAGAGAAAGGGGAAGGTAAAGAGAGAGAGAACGAGTGAAGGGAAGGGGTTGAAGTGGAAGATAAGACGAAACGAAGGAAGCGGAAGAAAATAAATGAGCAGTAAAAAAGAGAGAGAGAGAGAGAGAGGAGGGGGGGGGGAGAAATGAATGAGATACAGTATTAGTAAAGAGAAACACAAGAGGAAGATAAATGGAAGAAAGAGGGAGTGCTAGAGAACGAATGTGGGGAGAGGGAGAAGTCACGAAAATATCCAGAGCTAGAAAAAACAAATATTAAATTGGGATAAATCAGGAGAATAGGAGAAGAGAGGAATAAACAACGGAAAAGAGGAAGAATGAAACAAGAGGAGGGAGAGAGCAAGGGGGAATAAGCAAATATCTGAGGTAAAGGAGGGTAAACTCGGAGGTAGAAGAGAAAGGAAAACGAAGAACAAGAAAGGAAAACGAGGAACAACAAAGGGAAAACGAGGAACAACAAAGAAAAACGAGGAACAACAAAAGGAAAACGAGGAACAAGAAAAGAAAACGAGGAACAAGAAAAGAAAACGAGGAACAACAAAAGGAAAACGAGGAACTAGAAAGAAAAACGAGGAACAACAAAAGGAAAACGAGGAATAAGAACGGAAGCGAGGAACAGGAAAGGAACACGAGGAACTAGAAAGGAAAACGAGGAAAAAAGAAAGGAAAGCGAGGAACAAGACAAGAAAACGATGAAAACCAAAAGGAAAACGCGGAACAACAATAGGAAAACGAGGACCAAAACATGAAAACGAGGAACAAGAAAGGAAAACGAGGAACAAGCAAGGAAAACCAGGAACAAAAAGGAAAACGAGGAACATACAACAAAAGGAAAACGAGGAACAAGAAAGAAACGGGACCGCATAGACTAAAACCTGCACAATAGATGGACAAGATATAAGAACAACATAAAATAAAAGAAGAATAGAGGAAGAGAAATGGAGAGAGGGGGAGGTAAAGCCCGGATGTGGGGAAGGGGGGAGGTCGGAGGTTGCCCACTGACCAGAAAGTTCAGGAGCGGTGATGGCGGAAGATTGGGAGGACGTGAGACTCCGGTAATGTCTTGTGGGAGGGAGAGAGAGAGAGTGTGTATGTGTGTGTGAGAGAGAGAGAGAGAGGTGGGGAGGGGAGAGAGAGAGTGTGTGTTTGTGTGAGGAAGAGAGGGAGACATTATCACACACACGCACTTATTGATACATACTGTACATACACTACACAAACCGAGAAAGAGAATATACATGGAAAGCAGTATTTTCTACAAGAGCATAATGCACTCACAATAGTTGTTTTGCCCTAGGATGATTATCAACAAATCTGTTGTTTGCCTTCCTCTTTGCTCATATAATTTGCAGGGTTGGAAAATCACTTTCCTTTTGGTGAAAAATGTGACCTGTCAAATTTCCAATCGGTGTTGCAAAACGTATGTTGATAAATAAACTACGAACATATGCTTACAAAAAAAAGAAAAACAGCACATTTGTTGTGAGAGAGAGAGAGAGAGAGAGAGAGAGCGGAAAATCACCTGCGGGACGGGAAGAGACAAGGTGGGGGGGGGGGGGGGGGGAGGGAGGGAAAGAGGAAGGAGATTGCTGCAGTAGGAGGTAAAGCAGAGAGCAGAAAGCGTGCACGGGGAGAATAGATAGCGAGCAGAGGGGAAAAGAGAGTAGATAGAGTGGAAGAGTGGGTGTAAAAGGAGAAGAGAGAGAGAGAGAGTAGAGGGGAAAAGATAGTGAATATAGCGGAAGAGTGTGTGTAAAAGAAAAGAGATAGAGAGTGGAGGGGAAAAGAGATTGGACACAGTGGAAGAGTGTGTAAAAGGAGAAAAGCTAAGTAAAGGGGAAAAGAGAGTAGAAGAATGGGTGTAAAAGGAGAAGAGATAGAGAACAGAGGGGAAAAGAGAGTGGATATAGTGCAGGAGATAGATAGTAGAGGGGAAAAGAGAGTGGATATAGTGGAGGAGATAGAGAGTAGAGGGGAAAAGAGAGTGGACATAGTGGAGGAGATAGATAGTAGAGGGGAAAAGAGAGTGGATATAGTGGAGGAGATAGAGAGTAGAGGGGAAAAGAGAGTGGATATAGTGGAGGAGATAGAGAGTAGAGGGGAAAAGAGAGTGGATATAGTGGAGGAGATAGAGAGTAGAGGGGAAAAGAGAGTGGATATAGTGGAGGAGATAGAGAGTAGAGGGGAAAAGAGTGTACATAGTGGAAGAGATAGAGGAGAGAGGATGTAGTGGAAGAGTGTGTGTAAAAGGAGAAGAGATATACTGTAGACGAAGATATATATGAGAAGGAAACAGTTTACATCATTCATCTGGTCATTGTCGATTGGTTCTGATAATGGTTTCAGATGGCAATGGGATTATACATTCTATCGTAACAAAAAATAATGCGTCTTTATGTTTTGTCTGCGTTTAAAATAGTGTGAACTGTATATGAATTACATTCTTGTTAAGGGGGGGGGGGGGGGGGAGTTTGCTCCCTAGACCTCTATCAAGTTTTTAAAAAGGCACCCCCAACACCCCGGGGTCTTCGAGGTAAATGTGTACATTTTTCGGTAGAAACATGTCCTGGCCGAAAGCCGGTTCCTCCTACATTACAGGCTCGGTATCGGTCACCAGGCGAGAATCGACACCTAAATGGCACAGGTCTAAACAAATTACATATAAATAGCTTATGGAAACATACATTATAGTTAATGAAATGCAAATTTGAAATTTCTCAAACATAATTGACCTATTAACGTAATTACAGCTAACATATAAATTACTAAACAAAGTGCATACGGTATTAGATACCTATATGCATAGATATATAGAACTATTGGCAGAGAGAGAGAGAGAGGGGGGGGGGGGGTAGAGAGAGCTATAGGGATGGGGGGTGGTCAGAGCGTGAACTTAGCTTAGGCGGAAGTTGCTATTCCGCCATCACTACCAGCGTTATCACCATCATCACCACCACTATCACCACCAGCGTTATCACCATCATCACCACCACTATCACCACCAGCGTTATCACCATCATCACCACCACTATCACCACCAGCGTTATCACCATCATCACCACCACTATCACCACCAGCGTTATCATCATCATCACCACCACTATCACCACCAGCGTTATCACCATCATCACCACCACTATTCCGCCATCACTACCAGCGTTATCACCATCATCACCACCACTGTTATTATCACCACCAGCGTTATCACCATCATCACCACCACTATCACCACCACTATTCCGCCATCACTACCAGCGTTATCACCATCATCACCACCACTATTCCGCCATCACTACCAGCGTTATCACCATCATCACCACCACTATCACCACCACTATTCCGCCATCACTACCAGCATTATCACCATCATCACCACCACTGTTACTATCACCACCAGTGTTATCACCATCATCACCACCACTATTCCGCCATCACTACCAGCGTTATCACCATCATCACCACCACTGCTACTATCACCATCACCACCACTATTCCGCCATCCCTACCAGCGTTATCACCATCACTGTTACTATCACCACCACTATTCCGCCATCACTACCAGCATTATCACCATCATCACCACCACTGTTACTATAACCATCACTATCACCACCACTATTCCGCCATCACTACCAGCGTCATCACCATAATAACCACCACTATTCCACCATCACTACCAGCATTATCACCATCATCACCACCATTTGCACCAGTTTCTATCACCACCATTATTATGCCACCACTGGTAGCGTTATCACCACTATCACCACAATTTGCACCACTGTTTCTACCACCACTATCATCACCACTATTCATCCATCACTGCCAGCGTTATCACCATCATTTGCCATTTTACACCACTGTTTCTGCAACCACTATCACCATCAATGTCATCATCATTACCCGCACTATTTCTACCACCATTTTCTACCACCATTTTCAACACCTGCATTATCGCCACTCTTATCGCCATTATCACCAACATTTCTCCCGCCACTAACACCATTATTATCACAATCAGTATCAACACCGGTATTATCGTAATATATATATATTTTTTTTTTTCTATGTGAGTGAGGGAGACAAAAGGCAGACCTGCCCGCAGCGAGTGCCTTCTCCACAGTTGAAAGAGCGACAGGGGCAAAATCAAGGGACGTTCGAGCCAAAATGCCTGGACACACGAAGTTTGAAGCAATTTAATTTATAGGAGGAGGGAAAGACTGATTCTGGGAGAGTGCTCCAGAGCTTAGCTGTTGAATAAAAGAAAGTCTGAGAGTAACGTTTCACTCTTGGGTTGGAGAGTTGCACACAGTAGGGGTGGGATTGTATTGCAAGACGGGTACCCCGTACCCTACGTAGAGGATCTGGTATACACTGGGAGAGCTCTGAGGAGCACTGATTATTGTAGTAGCGATAGAATAGCGAGAGAGATGCAACATAGCGGCGAAGAGAGAGAGTTTGCAGAGAGTTGATGAGTGGGCGGGAATTAATTATACGAAAGGCCTTCCTTTCTACTTTGTCTAGGAGTGCAGTGTGAGAGGATCCTCCCCACACATGTGAACAATACTCAATACAAAGGAGTACAAAGGAAATCAAGCAACAACAGATCTAGTGACCCTTCTAGGTTGCTTGTCCTCCAAAACACTGAGGATTAAGTGTCCAAACAGTGGTTTAGAGTGGGTAAGGGAACATTGGAAAGGGAATTACTGCCCTGGAACTAATGTCCGTGGCAGGATTAGGAAGTTAGTAGGGGACAGATGGGTTAGTAACTGAGGGGGGGATAAAATAAAGTTATTCATTTACAAACGCAGTCAGTCGCGGGTTTGATGCGAGATATTTGTCTAGGCGGAGTTTAAATGAATCAACGGTGATGCAGTCTATAACGTTTCGGGGAAGCCCATTCCACAAGTTGACAACTCGATTGAAGAAGAAATTCTTAGATTTGTGTGAGTTAAAAGATTTACCAATAATTTTGCAACCGTTTCCCCGCGTGTAATTAGATTGGTCGATAGTGAAGTACTTACTACAGTTCATATTGTCGATGCCTTTGATGATTTTGAACACTTGAATTAAGTCACCTCTTAATCTGCGCTGGGTTAAAGGAAATAGATTTAATTCTCTAAGACGCTCTTCGTATGGTTTGTTCTTTAGGCTAGGTATCATTTTGGTAACTCTACGTTGAACTCGTTCTAGCTTGTTTATATCTTTTTGGTAATAAGGGCACCAGGATTGAACGCAGTATTCCAGAAGAGGGCGGACTAATGAATTGTAAAGGGTTAGGATAACTTCTTTGGATTTATGCTCAAATGACCTGCCTATAAAGCCAATTATTTTGTTTGCCTTCTTAACAACTTCTGAACATTGTTGACTCGGTTTTAGGTTACTCGATATTGTTACTCCCAGATCGGTTTCTCTGTTTACATTCTTAAGCTGAGTGCCATTCATCGAATAGTTTGCTTTCTCATTTAGGTATCCGATATGTAGTACTTTACATTTATCCGCATTGAAACTCATTTGCCAAATTTGGGCCCAACATGACAATTTATCTAGATTGTGTTGCATATCGTCAACTTGTTCTTTTGAGAGTACGCTATTTGCAATTTTTGTATCGTCAGCAAATTTTGAGATTGTACAGGCGAGACCCTCATCTATGTCGTTGATGTAAATTAGAAAGAGAATTGGTCCTAGTACCGATCCCTGGGGTACCCCGCTACTTACATTGGTCCATTTTGATGCCTTACCATTTATGACTACTCTTTGCTTTCTGTCGCTGAGCCAATTTTCTATCCATTTCAACACACCGTCTTGTATTCCATGCGCTTTTAGTTTTAGCAGTAAACGTTTGTGGGGAACTTTGTCAAAGGCCTTTTGAAAATCAAGGTATATAATATCTACAGCTTTACTCTCATCGTAGAGGTTGAGGATATCGTGGAAGAAGTCTAAGAGGTTTGTTAAACAGGAACGTTTTTTACGAAAGCCGTGTTGAGTATCTTTAAGTATGTTATTTTCCTCTAAGTGATTTACGAGTCTGTCTCGTATGACCGTTTCTAGCATTTTACATACAACTGAGGTTAAGCTAATTGGACGATAGTTACTGGGTAGGGATTTGCTGCCTTTTTTGAATATCGGTGTTACGTTGGCTAGCTTCCACTGATCGGGCATAGTTCCAGACTGCAAGGATTTATTGAATAGTAATGTCAGTGGTTTAGAGAGCTCATCCTTAGCTTCCTTTAGAACTCTAGGCGAGATTGTATCAGGTCCAGGCGTTTTATTTACCTTGAGTTTATCTAAACAATTCAATACTTCTCTCTCTGTAACGGTGATATTGCTTAGAACATCTGAATTATCAATCTGAATCGGCGATGGTGTAGGGATATCACTGAGGTCTTCTGTTGTAAAAACTGATGCAAAGAAGGTATTGAGGGCATTACTCATTTGTTCTTCGTCTTTGGTGTATTCTCCATTTTCATCGACTAACGGTCCAACAGTTGAAGTAACGACTTTTTTCTTTCTGATATAACTATAGAATTCTTTCGGGTTTGTTTTACTTTGATTCGCAATATGTAACTCTAAGGTCTTTTTACTTTGCTTAATTAACTTTTTGGCTTTGCGTCGTAGCTCTACAAATTTCAGCCGTTCTTCGTCATTTTGTGAGGATTTTAATCTATCATTAGCAAATTTTTTAGCAAGCAGGCAGTTTGAAATATCTTTATTCCACCATTTGGGCTTATTATTATGGCCTGGACGCCGAGTTTTCGATGGTATGCAGTCTTGCACTGCTTTTAGGTAAGTGGCTTCGAATAACTTCCAAGATGTATTTATGTCGTTATTGTGAATTAAAAAGCTCCAGTCAGTTTCTTTAAACATAGCTCTAAGTTTATGGAAGTTTGCTTTCTTGAAATTAGGGACTTTTTTCGATGCTACTATTTGGTTCGTTACTAGTAAACTTTAAAGTGAAAGTTATCGTACGATGGTCGCTGTTACTGAATTCATCACCAACATTCAAATTCTCTATTAATTCTTCTTTTGTTGCAAGTACAATGTCAAGAACGTTATTACCACGGGTCGGCGTTCCAACAAATTGATAAAGCGAACTCTCTTGCAAGTTCGTATACAAGTCATGTCCGGAGTGTGAAGTAAGAGTATCGCCCCACTTGGTCACAGGTAAATTAAAGTCACCAAAAATTACGGTATCTTGTGAGTTACTTACATCTGCAATTTGTTCGTAAATATCTCGGTCAGTTTGCACTGATTGAGCTGGAGGTCTGTATATTAATGCAAGTATTATTTTGGTACCTTTATTATTCTTTATTAGCACAAAAGATGCGTCGACGTTCACAATTTGAGGTTTTGACAAGAGGGTAGGGTTAAGACTTTCTTTGATATAAAGTAAAACGCCACCTCCATTTCGATTTATTCGGCTTTTCTCAAACATTACATAACCGGGAAGTGAATACTCTGCTAAAAAGTCTCTATCTTCTGTATTGAGCCAAGATTCTGTTTTGCCAATCACATCATAATTTTCTGTAAACACTAGCTCCTCTAAATCTGAAAATTTATTGCGTATGCTACGAGCGTTTGCATAGAAAACCTTTAAATTTGTTATTTTAGAACTCACGGAACGCTCTTTAATAATATTTTTGGTTCTTGTCGGATCTACATTTATGTTCATGGCTGTCCTCGGTCCTCGCTGTCTTCGGTCGTTATCGCTGGTGGTCCTCGGTTGCCTCTGTTTTTTTCTTGGCGTTGGATGATTTATGTCACTGCTGCTTCTTCTCGGATGGCGTTTTTTGATCCATGGCTGCGGACTGCTTCGTGTAGGAGACGACCCAAGGACGTACTGTGCCCCTGTACAGAGCAAGTAGCTTTGCAGGAGTAAAGAACCCCTTGAGGCGGTTGAGCACACCCAGCTTCTGGGAGGCTGTTTTAGCAAGACTGGTAATATGGTCCTTCCAAGTTAGAGCAGAAGAAAAAGAGACACCAAGAATAGTGAGAGAATATGAAGGACTGATATTTGTATTGTTGAATAATAAGGGATAGTCCGCTGGGAGTTCCGGACGGGTAGATAGAAGAAGAAATTGGATTTTGGAAGCATTAAAGGCAACAAGGTTTTCTCTGCCCCAATTGGAAATAGCAGTTAGATCAGAAGATAAGTGTTGTATGGCTTCATTACGTTTGTCTTTGAGGGATTGCTGGCTGGGGCGTTCTGGAAAACTAATTAAGTAGTGTAAGGTAGAGTCGTCTGCGTATGAATGGATGGGACTAGAGGTACAGTTGAGAAGATAATTTATGAAAATTAGAAAGAGAATAGGAGATAGTAACTAATAATATTGGAGTAACACACACATACATACGGAGGGGAGTAGTCACATCTCCGACACAACTACTAATTTTGGAGTACTGCCACATAATCCTACACATAGTCGGTCATATTTCCTACACGAAAAACAAGTATCAAGCAAATTTACTACACAAAGACTGAACACCCAGCAGAACTCCTACAATTATACCGTCATAGCTCCTACAATTCTGATACATGATCAGTGCTCATCAATGCGATCAAGTGGCATTATGCACGAAAGAATACAAAACGCTGGAGAATAATTATGATATGTGGGAAACGTTTGATTTTTCTTTAAACACATACGTACCGGTACATAAAATGAAACTGTAAGACAAGTTAAAATGGATTTCGTGAGAACATTCATTACAATGGCACTTTTTAAATGAATACCTCAAGCCTGTCATGATAGTACGACAAGTGAGACATTTTGCAGGGTATATAGAAATATAGAAATATAATGAGATCAAAAAATTACAGCAATGTCAACATATCAATTGTAACACCAGTTGCTTGTAAAATATAGAAATATAATTAGATCAAACAATGACAGCAATGTCAACATATTAATTGTAACACCAGCAAACTTCTCTCAGCCTATGCCCGGGAGGGAGTAGTTGGAATATAGAAGAAAACAAAACTGTTGTCTGTAAAATATAGAAATATAATTATATCAAACAATGACAGCAATGTCACATATTAATTGAATGAAGAAAAGAATAGTGTTGGGTCGAGACTCAACTGGACTCGTCAGGTGAGTAGCCTAGTGAGGCAGTAGCACCGAGTACAGACAGAGGCGCCGTCCCCGTATACACAGTAATGTAGGAAATGTGACAGTATAGAGTTGTGTGTGTCACTACACTAAAAACTGTAAACTGCGCATTTTCTACACGGCAGTGTAGGAAATGTGACTATAGATGTGTGTGTGTAGGAGATATGCTGTATCTCTGTAGGAAGTATGCCACTACACTAAAAACTGTGTAGCAGATATGCAGTACCTGTGTAGGAAGTATGTCATTACTCTAAAAACTGCTAAAGTTGTAAGAGATGTGACGTGTAGGAAATACGCAGTATACATGGTGTAGGAAATGTGGCGCACCCCACATACGAAGCATCATAAAATATACAGATTACCTGTGATGTTGAACAGGCTTTAAATTAAAAAACTCACACAAACACGCGCGCGCGCGCGCACACACACACACGCACACAGTCTTTCTTCAATTCAACAGCTGAGCTCTGGAACTCTCTCCCAGAATCAGTTTTTCCTTCCTCCTATGACTTACATTGTTTCAAACTACATGTGTCCAGGCATTTTGGCTCGAACGTCCCTTGATTATGGCCCAGTCACTCCTACAACTATGGGGGAGGCACTCGCTACAGGCAGTTCTGCCTTTTTTCTCCCTCACTCACATACAACAAAAATACACATAGTCATACACACACACACACGCGCGCGCGCTCTCTCTCTCTCACACACACATTTCTCTAGGCAGTTTTCGACTTAATTCCTATTTCAAATTATCCGAATGTTAGCAAACACTTAGTTATTGCTAATAGTATCACCATCAAATAGGAAATAGCAGTTACAATAATAGTTGTTGTTGTTGTTGCTGTTCCTCAGGCTGTCTGGCCGAACAGCCCCAAGGCCCCGAGCAAGGCCAAGGCCATAACCGAGCGCCCCCACAGAACCCTCCCTGCCGACCACAATAAAGCCTGGGTGACCGAAGCCACTCCATGGCGGGGAGCTGAGGAGGGTGCGGAAACACCCGGGAAACCAAAGCCCCACCCAGGGCCCTGTGCCCCTCAGCAATTATGAAGAGAAATTTGAGGGGCAAAGGAAAGATGTGACGCTTTGGCTTCCAATCTTGGTAGATTAGGAGGTCAATCCACGCAAGAGACGCCATCACTTGAGATCTAGAAAATATATAAGTAAAAGGAACAGTCAGAGTAAGCTATGGGTATGGCAGAGATCGCTCAGTTCTCACTCTGATAGACCAGCCCATCACCACATGACTAGAACCCAATCCTCTCAGCATCAGCTAGGAAAGGCCCTAGAAAGCCGCCTTTGGCGGGGGGATAGCTCCCCTATTTCAACCCTTTTCGTGGTTGGGCACCCGCCCAATAATATTTAGTATTTAATGTTAGCAAATTAATAGTATAATAAACACAGCAATGGATCTTTAAGGGGGGTCACCATCTTGTTTGTATCTTTCTCTCCTTTTCTCTCTTTCTCTGGCTTGTATCCATTCGGCCCCATTTAGCCAACTGTTTTAAGACGTTTATCCCCATCCAGGTGTCGATTTCTTCCTGGCGAGCGATAGCTAGCCAGCATTGTATGGAGAAATCCGGCTTCGCCGGAGACATTTTTCCATCGATAAATGTACAAATTTAGCTTTCTATCAAAACAAAAATATATATATGCTGGCTCGCTACTGCTTGCCAGGAAAATATTGACACCTGGATGGGGGTAAACGTCTTAAAACAGTAGGCTAAATGGGGCTGAATGGATACAAGCCAAAGAGAGAGGGGGAGAAAGAGAAAAAAACGCGAGGTGGGCTCTCTTAATGCACGTGGATGTGCATAACAATCACGCAATTGTTCACACCAAAAGAGATTATTCAGCTCAGAAATAGTCTGTTGCAAGGCCAAAAGTTACACCATTCAGGCGAAATAGTTTACCTTCGTGGAAAAATCCCGACGATTTTCTTAGGTGTTAAACACGGTGGTCGGACACCGTAGACTTAATCGAAAACCATTTGCAACACTTTCATCACAGTTCCCTATGTATCCTTCTCATCGTTCAGCCACGTCTTATATATATATATATATATATATATATATTATGTTCTTTCCACTAACCAACTTTACTCCTAAACTCGATTAATGAAATTAACAAACACATGTGGCAGTCCGGGGATTCGAACCCAGGACGCTCACACCGAAAATCAACACACTTATGCATTGCACCACGAATATATATATATATATATATATATATATATATATCACAAATACACGTGAGCCACTAAATGTTTCTAATCTCTCAGTGGGGTTCGAAGCGCCGACCGTCAGGACGATAGCCGACGCTTTAATCAACTGCCGTGGTGTAGTTGATTAAAGCGTCGGCTATCGTCCTGACGGTCGGCGGTTCGAACCCCACTGAGAGATTAGAAACATATATATATATATATATATATATATATATATATATATATATATATATATATATATATGATTTTTTTATTTTTTTTTATTTTGTTATTCATCCCTCCGATAATTGACCTGTACCTATTCATCTTAGGTTAGATATATCGTGCTGGAGTGGTTGTTGTTGTTGTTGTTGTTGTTGTTGTTGTTGTTCCCAATGCTGCCTGGCCGAACAGCCCCAAGGCCCCGAGCAAGGCCAAGGTCATAACCGAGCGCCCCCACAGAACCCTACCCGCCGACCACAATAAAGCCTGGGTGACCGAAGCCACTCCATGGCGGGGAGCTGAGGAGGGTGCGGAAACGCCCGGGAAACCAAAGCCCCACCCAGGGCCCTGTGCCCCTCAGAAATTATGAAGAGAAAGTTGAGGGGCAAGGGAAAAAATGTGACGCTTTGGCTTCCAATCTTGGTAGATTGGGATGACCTCCCAATCTACCAAGATTGGAAGCCAAAGCGGAAGAGACGCCGTCACTTGAGATCTAGAAAATATATAAGTAAAAGGAACAGTCAGAGTAAGCTATGGGTATGGCAGAGATTGCTCAGTTCTCACTCTGATAGACCAGCCCATCACCTTTGTTGGAGTGGTTAAGCTCTATTGCTTCCTCTCAACCCTTACAAGATACGATGCCGCATTTTATTGTTTTCTGGATATTATCAGACGATTTTAATCAGATTAGGAAGGGTGCATGGAAGTCAGAGGGTTAATTGCGATAGTATTTATCCTTATCATTCTAACAGATCCTTATTAAAATATATAAAATCGTCTAATGATAGCCAGAATACAGTCAAAACGCGGCATAATCTTCAAAGGGTTAATTACCTCTCATTCTTCCTTATATTTCCTCCTCCCTCTCATTTTCTCTCCTGTTTACATGTATTTATTTATTTATTCATCGGCCTTGTTTTCTTTGCATGGGTATATATTTTTCTTTCCTCACTCGAAACCTATCTCAACTTTTGTTTGTCTATTTTGAACTTCTCCATGCGTTCTTCTCTCATTATTACTCTCTCTCTCTCTCTCTCTCTCTCTCTCTCTCTCTCTCTCTCTCTCTCCAGTTTAAGAAGAGCCTGAAGAGGGTAGAGAGTATTTAACACCATCTGTACGAAAAGTGTACAATAGGCTATTACGCTCTTCATTTGTTTGTTTGTCGAAGAAATTATCTCTCTAGAGTCTAGTCTTTGCTATACTAGTTATTGCTTATACCACCTTGTAACCTACTCTCTCTCTCTCTCTCTCTCTCTCTCTCTCTCTCTCTCTCTCTCTCTCTCTCTCTTCACGCCTCTCTCTTCTCTCTCCTCTCCTCCTCCCGCCTCTCTATCTTCCTCTCCCTCTCTCTCGGTCTCTATCTCTCCCTCCCCTCTCTCCCCTCTCCGGGTCCTCCTCTCCCCTCCCTCTCTCTTCTCCCCCTCTCTCCCCCATCCGTCTCTCTCACTCTTCTCACTCTCTCTCTCCTCCTCTCGTCTCTCCTCTCTCTCTCTCCCCTTTTATTGTGTCTCTCTCTCTCATACTGGAGCTCTCTCTCCATATCTCCCTCCTCCCTGGAGCTACAAGCCTCGGGCACCGCTTGAGGAGACTCTGTCTCCCCCCTCTTCCGTCCCGTCTTTGATTTTCTTCCTCTCTCCCCCTCCATTCTCCCTTCCGTATATACACCTATCTATCTACTATCTATCTTCTATTCTATCTATCTATCCTATCTATCTAGCTGTCTCTCTTCCTGTCCTAGTATATCTTCGACCTATCTACTATCTATCGATTATGTTTATAATGATATAATAGTGGGTGTCAGAATGTGTAATGAGGTGGAAATAAATCAGTAATGTTATCACTTTAATGCTGATGAGTATTGGTTTTTATTAGCACCATCGTTATCAGAATTACAGTTTTTACTAATTATAATAAAAAAAATAAAGCAAAATAAATCTTATTGACAAACACAATAAATCATCATGTGCAGTATGCATTTTTAATATGTAAAGAAAAAAACTTGGAGCCAAAGGTTGATGTTATGTGAAGAGAAGGATTAATGAATTAATTGTGCATGAGGCAAGATGAATCTAGGAATTTTGTAATATATGAAAATATAAATAATGACAACGACATAATAAGGTCTCGAAATCTTTGTATAAAAAATAATAAAAGGTGTATTGCATTTAACGTAAATTTATATATAATAATGAAAATTAATTGCATTAACGTAAATGTCTTAATGTTAATTATAGGGTATTTTTAATCAATTGTTTCAGAGTTACTGTTCAGAGTCTTTATGATTTCTGGACTTTTTTTGTTCTATGTGAGTGAAGGAGCCACACAAATGCAAAGCTGCCTGTACACAATGAGGTCTTCCTCAAAGTTGAAAGAGTGAACAGAGAGCCAACTTCAAGCTAGGTTAGAGTCCAAAATGTCTGGACACACGGCGAGCTTGAAGTAGTTTGAGTCATAGGATGAGGGAAAGACAGGTTGAGGCGACAGAATACCAAAGCTTACTGTGTTGAGTTATAAGAAAGACTGGGGAAATCAGTTCACTCTTGGATTGAGAAGTTGGACAGACATACGGGGTAGAGTGTGCTGAAAGGTGTATGAACCCTCCCCCCCACTCTACCGTAAGAGAGGAGGTAAACACTGGGTTTTATCATTTTATGCTATGTATTATACTCAGACACTTACCACCATTGCTGGGGCGTGGCTGACCACGAGACAGAGCCCGAACCAGACACAACATTTTAAAGGTCCTATTATCACGGTCTTTCATTTCCTTCTGTTGCTATCTATACGTCTAGGCTATCTATCTATCTATCAGTCATCCCTCTCAACCCCCCCAACTCCGCCCCTACCTATCACCCTCTCATACTTCCCTTTCCCTGATTTCCTTCCTCTTACGCTCTCCTTCTCTCTCACCCGGCCCTGTCAATGCAAAAATCTCCTGGGCCATACTGAGGTCAAGTAAGCTCGCAACAGAACATGCCATATGTTATTTCAAGGTAAAATTTTCACCATTAATTTTGCATCTCCATATTGTTCATGTATATTGTTATTTTATTTCCCTAAAAAACTCCAATCAAATCGTTAGCTCGGTACGGTACCATACAATGGTCTGTAACATCGCCTAATTATTATGCAAAGTATGTTGTTAAGATCAACAGTTATGTCTAAGAATGTAATCAGAGTAATGACACTTTGTTACTAGCCTACATATAATTACATGCAGTACGGTAGAAATTATTGTTTGATCTAGTGACTATATGTTCAAAATTATAGGCGCACCAATATATTTACCCCATTCAATTATTCCCAGTTCGAAATTTTCAATGTTTATTGGTATAAATAAGGATGGTTATTTTATTTCCAACACGTTTTTTTTCTAGTCTAGAGTTGTGTGTATGTTTGGTATTGTGAGGCCGCGTGTGTGTGTGTCGTTTTTAAAAACAGTGTACAATAAACATGGAAATATTTCCTAGATTATATTCTCCTGATCTTACTGCATCAGAAAACATTTAATCTCCAAACACCGACACATAGATGTGGACATTCCCAATTGCTGGCTGTGTGTTTGTTCGTCTCTCCCCTCTCTCCTCTCCTGCAAGTCCTTCGTCTCCTTCATCTCTCTCTTCGGACCCTCGGTCTCTCTCTCTCCTCTCATCTCTCAAAACACACAACCACCACAAAACCCCCCACAAACACACAGGGGACGATACGACACACAATCACCAATTATGACAAACACAATACGACACATGGGACACACAATACCGACACACTCACAACACAATTACGACACACACACACACAATTACGATACATACAAAACGACACACGGACACACAATACGACACACACACACAATACGAACGCCAACACACACACCACACACAATACGACCACACGGACACACAAATACGACACACACACCCAACACACACACGAACACATACAGTTACGACACACACACACACACCCGAACACATACATACGACACACATCCACCACAAACACACATACATACGACACCCACACACACGAACACATACATACGACACACACACACACACGAGGGTTATTGCGTGTCATGTTATTGT
>CM064483.1:21386149-21470651 GCA_032716605.1 Paralithodes platypus | reverse complement strand
CCTATCTCACAGCTTTCTGTTTTGTTCTATTTTTGAACTTTATCCGCAATGCGTTCTTCTCTCATTATATTACTCTCTCTCTAGCTCTCTCTCTCTCTCTCGATCATCTAAGCTCATCTCTACATCTCTCCAGTTTACGTCAGAAGAGCCTTGAAGAGGCCGTAAGAGAGTATCTTAACACACATCTGTACGAAAAGTGAAATTACAACAATAGGCTATTTACGCCCCTCTTCAAGTTGTTTGTTTGTCGAAGAAATTATCTCTCTAGAGTCTAGTCTTTGCTATACTAGTTATTGCTTATACCACCTTGTAACCTACTCTCTCTCTCGCGCTCTCCTTCTCTTCTCCTCTCTCTCTCATCTCTGCTCTCCTCTACTCGCTCCTCTCAGGTGCCTCTCTTTCTAAATCTACCGCGGGGTGTATCTCGCTCGGATATTCTCTACTCTCCTCCTACTCTAATCCTACTCGCCTACTCTCTCACTCTTCTCTCTCTCTCTCTCCATATCTCCCTCCTCCCTGGAGCTACAAGCCTCGGGCACCGCTTGAGGGAGGACTTCTGTTCCTCCCTCCCTCTTCCTCCCGTCTTTGATTTCCTTCCTCTCTCCCCCTCTCTCCCTTCCTGTATATCTACCTATCTATCTATCTATCTATCTATCTATCTATCTATCTATCTATCTGTCTGTCTGTCTGTCTATATATCTACCTATCTATCTATCTAATATGTTTATAAGTTGATATATAGTGTGTCAGAATGTGTAATGAGGTGGAAATAAATCAAGTAATGTTATCACTTTATGCTGATGATATTGTTTTATTAGCACCAGCGTTATCAGAATTACAGTTTTTACTAAATATAATAAAAAAAATAAGCAAAATAAATATATATTGACAAACAAATAAATCATCATGTGCAGTATGCATTTTAATATGTAAAGAAAAAAACTTGGAGCCAAGGTTGATGTTATGTGAAGAGATAATGAATATTGTGCATGAGCAAATGAATCTAGGATTTGTAATATATGAAAATATAAATAATGACAACGACATAATAAGGTCTCGAAATACGTTTTATAAAATAATAAAATGTATTGCATTTAACGTAAATTTATATATAAATAATGAAATTAATTGCATTTAACGTAAATGTCTTAATGTTAATGTTAGGGTATTTAATCAATTGTTTCAGAGTTACTGTTCAGGTCTTTATGATTCTGACTTTTTTTGTTCTATGTGAGTGAAGGAGCCAAAGGCAAAGCTGCCTGTAACAAGAGTCTTCCTCAAAGTTGAAAGAGTGACAGAGAGCCAAATTCAAGCTAGGTTAGAGTCAAAATGTCTGGACACACGGAGCTTGAAGCAGTTTGAGTCATAGGATGAGGGAAAGACAGGTTGAGGGACAGAATACCAAAGCTTACTTGTTGAGTATAAGAAAGACTGGGGAAATCAGTTCACTCTTGGATTAGAGAGTTGGACAGAATACGGGTGAGAGTGTGCTGAAAGGTGTATGCCCCCCACTCTCCGTAAGAGAGGAGGTAAACACTGGGTTTTATCATTTTATGTATGTATATACTCAGACACTTACCACATTGCTGGGGGTGGCTGACACGAGACAGAGCCCGAACAGACACAACATTTAAAGGTCCTATTATCAAGGTCTTTCATTTCCTTCTGTTCTATCTATACGTCTAGCTATCTATCTATCTATCAGTCTCCCTCTCACCCCCCACTCCGCCCCTACCTATCACCCTCTCATTACTTCCCTTCCCTGATTTCCTTCCTCTTCGCTCTCCTTCTCTCTCACCCGGCCCTGTCATGCAATCTCCTGGGCCATCTGAGTCAAGTAGCCTCGCAACAGAACATGCCATATTTATTTCAAGGTAAATTACCATTAATTTTGCATCTCCATATTGTTCATGTATATTGTTATTTTATTTCCCTAAAACTCCATCAAATCGTAGCTCGGTACGGTAACATAAATGTCTGTAACATCGCCTAATTATTATGCAAAGTATGTTGTTAAGATCAACAGTTATGTCTAATTAATGTAATCAGAGTAATTACACTTTGTTACTAGCCTAAATATATTACATGCAGTAGGTAAATTATTGTTTGACTAGTGATATATGTTCAAATTATAGGCGCACCAATATATTTACCCAATCAATTATTCCAGTTCTAATTTTCAATGTTTATTGTATAAATAAGGATGTATTTTATTTCACACGTTTTTCTATCTAGAGTTGTGTGTATGTTTGTATGTGAGCGCGTGTGTGTGTCGTTTAAAACAGTGTACAATAAACATGGAAATTTTCCTAGATTATATTCTCCTGAAGCTTACATCAGAAAACATAATCTCCAAACACCACACATAGAGTGAAATTCCATTGCTGTGTGTGTGTTTGTCGTCTCTCTCTCTCTCTCTCTCTCTCTCTCTCTCTCTCTCTCTCTCTCTCTCTCTCTCTCTCTCACACACACACACACACACACAAACACACAGACGATACGACACACACACAATATGACAAACACAATACGACACATGGACACACAATACGACACACTCACACACAATACGACACACACACACACAATACGATACATACAAAACGACACACGGACACACAATACGACACACACACACAATACGACGCACACACACACACACACAATACGACACACGGACACACAATACGACACACACACACACACACACACGAACACATACATACGACACACACACACACACGAACACATACATACGACACACACACACGAACACATACATACGACACACACACACACGAACACATACATACGACACACACACACACACGAGGGTTATTGCGTGTCATGTTATTGTACCGTCAGAAAAAGCTTGACAGGAATAAGGAGGAAATTTGAGTACAGAATCAATCCCTGAGAAAATGCATAAGAGAGAGAGAGAGAGAGAGAGAGAGAGAGAGAGAGAGAGAGAGAGAGAGAGAGAGAGAGAGAGAGAGAGAGAGAGAGATGACACGATCTAAAACAGAGGAAGTAAAGGCGAAAGAGAAAAAAATATACTGGGGAGAAAGAGGGGTAAGCTAGAGAGAGAGAGCGAGAGAGAGAGAGAGCGAGAGAGAGAGAGAGAGAGGGGGGGGGGTTACAGAATAGTCATGTGGAGGTGAGGTACTGGTGGGAGGAAGAAGGCTGATGATGATGATTATGAGAGGAAGGAAGGAATTGTGGAGTGCCCCTGTGATCTCTCTCTCTCTCTCTGTTTTCCTTCGTATATATTTATTCGCTTACACCTATTTGTTTGTATTCGTCACAAAAATGTCCTCGCTCTTTCTAGCTCTTCCACTCAATCGTATTCTCACATCACACTCTCTCTCTCTCTCTCTGTCTATCTTACCTTACTTCCACTTGACTATACCACCCTCTTCCCCATTATCTTTTTTTTTCTCTCTCTCACCTTTACTTCCTCTCGTTTAGATCGTGTCACCCACCCTCTCTCTCTCTCTCTCTCTCTCTCTCTCTCTCTCTCTCTCTCTGCCCCGAGCAATGCCTGGAGCTAAGTTCTGTGAGAGAGACTGTGATTACAGACAGGGGTCCAGACACGTGGAAAGAGAGAGAGAGAGAGAGAGTGTGTATGCGTGTGAGTGAGTGAGTGAGTGAGTGAGTGAGAGTGAGAGTGAGTGTGGGTGTGTGTGTGGGTGTGATAGGGTTGGGAGGGAGAGAAGAGGGGGATAGTTAAATAGAATGAGAATGAGAAAGGAGGTAAACAAACAAGACATTAAACCAGACACGACTTGTAGACAAGATAGTAATACATATCAAATATACAGACAGCCAAGACTCACTGACAGACAGGAAAACAGCCAGGCTAGACAGAATTACAGACAGCATAGACATTAGACAGGCAGAAAGACGAGATAAACAGACAAGATACAGAGAGACAGCCAAGACAGACAGACTGGTTTATATACAGACAAAACTGATTATTATCTTGTTGCACTGGGCATATTTTTACTTTGGAATATGGAGAGAGAGAGAGATTTGATTTGATTTTGCCCCGAGGGGCGAGTTTATTGAGCAGCGCCCCCCATCCTGTGAGGGGACAACCACTAGTAAGGCGATACATACTGCTCAAAGAGCCATTATTCCACTGAAACAACAGCATCGTCGTCTGGTTACATTCATATTTGTGTTTATAAGTCAGGTTGGCATTATTCAGATTTGTTATTATAGTATCCTCATTTAATTGTCACATGGTCTGTATAAAAATAAAATAAAATAAAAATAAAAATAAAAAAAAACAAGCAAGCAAACAAGCTTGTAGTGACTGAATTATTAATTGACAGGTTGTAAATAATAGCACTACAGAACTAGTGCAATCGTATGAGGAGACTATTCATATTTTCATTACATCAATGGTTATTGAGATCATAGTTAGCTGAATACAATTATTACAAAAATAGGCAATGGTATAAATCAACATAATACATAATTTAATACAGGCGGACATAATCATGATCCGGTTCGTTGTGCACTGGGAGCTAAGGTGTCTTGAGATCGCCTCGTACCCATACACAACGAACGTATTATAGTCTGCATGGTTGGTATCTAATTGAATATACTTAGTGGGTATTTCAAGAATGTCAGGGAGTAAGGAAATGTGATTTGTATATTAGAAGACTGTGATTGAGAGAGAGAGAGAGAGAGTACAAAGGAAATCAAGCAACAACAGGTCTAGTGACCCTTCTAGGTTGCTTGTCCTCCAAAACACTGAGGATCAAGTGTCCAAACAGTGGTTTAGAGTGGGTAAGGGAACATTGGAAAGGGAATTACTGCCCTGGAACTAATGTCCGTGGCAGGATTAGGAAGTTAGTAGAGGACAGATGGGTTAGTAACTGAGGGGGGATAAAATAAAGTTATTCATTTACAAACGCAGTCAGTCGCGGGTTTAATGAGAGATATTTGTCTAGGCGGAGTTTAAATGAATCAACGGTGATGCGGTCTATAACGTTTCGGGGAAGCCCATTCCACAAGTTAACAACTCGATTGAAGAAGAAATTCTTAGATTCGTGCGAGTTAAAAGATTTACCAATAATTTTGCAACCGTTCCCCCGCGTGTAATTAGATTGGTCGATAGTGAAGTACTTACTACAGTTCATATTGTCGATGCCTTTGATGATTTTGAACACTTGAATTAAGTCGCCTCTTAATCTGCGCTGGGTTAAAGGAAATAGATTTAATTCTCTAAGACGCTCTTCGTATGGTTTGTTCTTTAGGCTAGGTATCATTTTGGTAACTACGTTGAACTCGTTCTAGCTTGTTTATATCTTTTTGGTAATAAGGGCACCAGGATTGAACGCAGTATTCCAGAAGAGGGCGGACTAAGGAATTGTAAAGGGTTAGGATAACTTCTTTGGATTTATGCTCAAATGACCTGCCTATAAAGCCAATTATTTTGTTTGCCTTCTGAACATTGTTGACTCGGTTTTAGGTTCGATATTGTTACTCCCAGATCGGTTTCTCTGTTTACATTCTTAAGCTGAGTGCCATTCATCGAATAGTTTGCTTTCTCATTTAGGTATCCGACATGTAGTACTTTACATTTATCCGAATTGAAACTCATTTGCCAAATTTGGGCCCAACATGACAATTTATCTAGAGTGTGTTGCATATCGTCAACTTGTTCTTTTGAGAGTACGCTATTTGCAATTTTTGTATCGTCAGCAAATTTTGAGATTGTACAGGTGAGACCCTCATCTATGTCGTTGATGTAAATTAGAAAGAGAATTGGTCCTAGTACCGATCCCTGGGGTACCCCGCTACTTACATTGGTCCATTTAGATGCCTTACCGTTTATGACTACCCTTTGCTTTCTGTTGCTGAGCCAATTTTCTATCCATTTCAACACACCGTCTTGTATTCCATGCGCTTTTAGTTTTAGCAGTAAACGTTTGTGGGGAACTTTGTCAAAGGCCTTTTGAAAATCAAAGAGAGAGAGAGAGAGAGAGAGAGAGAGAGACAGACAGACAGACAGACAGACAGACAGACAGACAGACAGAGAGCGAGAGAGAGAAAGAAAGACAGACAGACAGACAGACAGAGAGAGATAGTGTGTGTGTGTGTGAGTGAGAATAGTGAATGAGTGAGTAAGTGAGTGTGTGTGTGTGTGTGTGTGTGTGTGTGTGTGTGTGTGTGTGAGTGAGTGAGTGAGTGTGTGTGTGAGTGAGTGAGTGAGTGAGTGAGTGAGTGAGTGAGTGAGTGAGTGAGTGTGTCTAAGCATGGTTTCTGACACTAGCAAGACTAGACGACCCAGACAGGTAAACAAACATACAGACAGACAAATAGAAATTGTGGTCTCAAATACCTCTCAATTCATTCCAGGAAAAATACTATAAAAAGAAGGAAAAATATGAAGATGAATACTCTGCAAGGAATTGTGTTCTAAAGTAAGATAACAAAAATATACATGATAAGTGTTTCATATGACCACTTGCGAGTTTCAGGCTATAAGGAAGTTGGTGCCGTAAACATCGGTATTAAAGAGGAATATGATAATAAAGTAGATGTCTAATGGATAAAACGTATTTTGAATTTATTTGTATGTATTCATAAATGTACTACACCGCATTTTAGAAGATAATTCTGCTAAATATCAATGTAAAAAACTCCAACTTCCTTATAGCCTGAAACTCGCAAGTAGCCAATTGTTTACCCCTTCAACACGATGACGTAATTTTCATCATTAGAAGATTGTTTAAGCTTATAATCTGCCTCTAGGACTCAAAGGGGTAAATACGGTATCAATTAAACCTCTGAATAATATGGATCCTTCTTGAACTGCACAAAATCGTCTAATTTTAGCCAGAATCTAGAGTAAAAAGACGTCATCGTGCTGAAGGGGTTAATGAGCTCATACTATCACACAAGTAAGACTGAAACACTACTATATATCTCAGTTAAACCATTAATTACAACTAAACCTTCCTAAACGTAATGCAATCGTTTAGTGATAGCCAGAATAAAAACAAACGTTGAATTAATAACAACAGTGGGCCAAGGAAAGATTGTCAATGAAGTCCTAGTGTATGAGGCTCGAGTCCATTCATAAAATACACTTCCCATTGATCACAACTCATTGATTGGTGTCTGGGCCTGCGGGGTAGCTATAGTTTGTTTGTTAGGGCTTATTATCTTGTTGCACTTAGAGAGAGAGAAAGTGTGTGTGTTGTGTGTGTGTGTGTGTGTGTGTGTGTGTATGGATTCTGACACCATCAAGACTATCATTATCACTACAACTCCCTCGCTACCAACATTATAACAACCACTCTCAACATTATCACAACCACAACCAACATTAGCACCACCACTACCACCAGTTGAACAGAATCTACACGTAAAAAAATACATCCAACACCACTATTATTATTACCACCGATGCCATTATACCTTCCACGCTATCCAAACTACAGTACTAATATTACTACTACAATAACATTAACATAATTACCACCACTGAACAACATTATCACCACTCCTACCAACATTGCCACCCCCTAGTCTAACATTACGACGACTGTCAATACGGCGCTACCACCATTGCCAACATTATCACCATCACATTTACTGCCAACATTACCACCATCACATTTACTGCCAACATTACCACCATCACATTCACTACCAATATCACCAACAGCATTACCACTACCACCTCTATCAACATTAACACCACTGCCAACATTACCCTCACTACCAACACTGCCATCATAAATTTGTAAATATTCGTAATAATTCACATAAGTATAAAAAACAACGCATAACATCATCTACTGCATACTCACCATGGGCACAAGTTAATCTTCCATCACGACCAGACAGTCAATATGTATTTCATTACATATGGTAATTGACTATCTCTTTCTGTTAACCGAATCGTTCCAGAAAATAGTGCTAAAATGAAACGTATATCCTCAGAGATATTGTTTGTCTTGATATTTTGCACTCGACGATACACACACACAACCGAACGAGGTAGAAACAGCCACTAAATCCTACATATTAGACATTCATGGATGCCACAAAATAATAGACAACTAATATACAGTAATAGATGTCATGTTGCCAGAGTCACGATGTTTAACCTAAAATATGGAGAGATCGAACCTCTGAATGAAGCTTCGATTAACTTATTGAAGCGGTACATATCTATTCCTTTCGGCACCATGGGCTTCTCAAATATGTGTGTTGTTGTTTTTGTTGTTTTATTAAATGTTCCCTATTACGTGAAGTATATAGGTTTTTCATGATAGTCAATTATAATGCAATCGACGCCAAATTCGTGGTAAGTCATTTAAAGGCAATTTCATTTAAAGGCAATTTCAGTCATGTTCCATGTTATTAATAAAAAAGACATGAATTTCAAATAAAATATGTTAATTTTGTAATCTGTTTTGCAGCAATAAACCATAATAAGTATACCCCTATTAGAATCTATACCGAACCCAAACAAGATATGATAGAGCTACTGATTATTATATCCCAAATGCTTCAGAGTTTGGCTTATAAAGGTTCTAAGATTGAAGATTTCAATGGATATATTATGGTTTGTGGTTGTACACTGTCGGAATTGTGTTTATTATTCCCGACCGTTCAAATATACCTATTTTCAACTATGGATCTACACTAAATATTAGTATAATAATATAATTAAATAGATTTCCCAAATGTATATTGTAGGAGGACACCCCAAAATAACTGAATGAAAAAGTGAATGAATAAGTGCCCCATAGTTGGTCACCGTAAATTTACTTTTCCCAATTTCGAAAACTAGTGTCAGTGTAGATTCCGATACCAGTGCAAATTATCCCAGAATTGTTGCCGGAAAATATTGACCACCGAAAATTGACAATAAAGGTCATCGTGTGTTGATCCCCATAATTTATGTGGCTTCTATTTATTTTATATTTAGTAAACATATTAATTATATTAAAACAGAAAATTCTGGTGATATATAGGAAGTATTTTGCATATCGAAAACTTTAATAGACTAAGCTTAGATCATCCTAGTGGTTGGATCCTTGGATCTCTGAGAAGTAGTATGTCTTATTTCTAGAGATTTATAGATATTAATAGATATAATATAGGCTAAGAAAGTAAATCAGAGGAAGGAGAGAGAGAGAGAGAACAGCTAGTAAGGAGTCAGTTGTGATATAGTGAACAGCAATTTTGTTTTAACTCGGGAAGTAAGATAGTGGATAATGTCAAAATGTGTGAGTGTGTGAAAAAGTGAGTATATGTGTTTTTTTATGAGTGTGTGTGAAAGAGTGAGTGTTTTGTGAATGTGTGTGTGTATGAAAGAGAGTGTGTGTGTGTGTGTGTAAGTGAAAGAGTTAGTGTATCTGTTTATGTGTGTGTGTGTGTGTGTGTGTGTTTGTTTCATATTACAAGGTACCCTACTCTATCCATGCAATTATACTATCTCTATCTCTCTCTCTCTCTCTCTCTCTCTCTATCTCTGGTGGTTTAAGAAAAGAGCCTGTCCGTGTGTGCGTGTGTTGTGTTAGGGTCATACAATGTTCTTATGTGCTTTTATGTGTGTGCAGATAGTCGACTTGAGTTTTTGCGTGCAAGTTAAAATGTGTGTGTGTGTGTGTGTTTTATATATACGAAGCGACATATCACGCTCATGTATTACGAATATGTGCTACAGACACATTCACTCTGAAACATTGTAAGGGCAAAGAAACTCACGCCCATAATAAACAGCAAAATATACTTGTGTTTATAGTCTCATCCAATAAATAGATTCTATGAACAGTGAACATCAATGATAATGAGCATTGCTACACTGATATAAATAACATAATAATTGTAATAAATGCGGTACACCTAAACAGTGTTCTTCGGCGTATGTGTTCAAATTAGAACATATACGATTAAAACACTGTTTGTGTGTACTATTATTTTTGCAATAATGTGTTCATTGTTACAGTGTAGAAACTGCACATTATCATTGATGTTCAATATTTATAGAATTTGTGTATTGGATGAGACTATAAACACAAGTATTTTTCGTTGTTTATCATGTGCCTGAGTTTGTTTGCCCATAAAATAAATTTTTCTGAGTGAATGGGTGTGTAGAACATATTAGTACTACATGAGTGTGATATGTCGCTTCGTATATATAAAAGAGACTGTCATGTACTGGAAGTGTGCGTGTGTGCAACAGGTTGGTGTGTGTACGTAAATATGTGCGTGTGTGTAGGTTCACCAAGAGGAAGTGGCGCCCTCCAATCAGACGCACAGATGTCTCCCTCGGCCATAATCCACACAAATCTGTCTCGAATCCTTAGCGTTCTCGTAAGGCGCTTTCGAAATGTAAACAAACCCCAATGACGACTATACCCCTCCCTTCCTTCCTCCTTCCGCTTCTGGAATCTCAAGTAGGAACCAGAAGCTACCAGTAGGCGATATTTCTAGGGCCCAAGGAGGAACGAGAGGGGAAGTGGGAAGAGCTGGCAACCCCGACAGATGATAAAATAGCTGAGAGAAAATGGAGGAAGGTTCGCCGAGGGTCACCGACTCTCCGTTCTCTTGTGGTGTAGCGTGACCGACCGTCTCTCCCACACTGTTTATTGGGACGTGGAGCCCCAGGAGGGGAAACGGGAAGGGGAATTTGGGAGGGAAAGGAGAGCACAGGAGGTTGGGGGAAGAGTTGAAAATTGAAGGAAAGAGTTTAGAATGGGGGAGAGACAGCAAAAACCCAGATGAAGGACTTGAGGACAGGAAGAAAGAACAATGGGAATGGGAGGAAAGCGTTGGATGGTGAGACTATATTAGAATGTAAATAGTGGGAGGAAAGAGTTGACAACGGGAAGTAAATTAAGTGAGGAGAGGAAAGCAAAGAATGAGAAGGAACAAGCGTTGCGAAGCATCGACATCCTTCGTCGAATGTTGTCAACTAAGCAGCCACTCCAAAACCTTCTCTTGCCTATCTCTCCCCTTGATAATTATTTCGGCTGCTCCGAAACAACAAGCAGAACAACAAGAGTAGTGAGACGAGGGGTAATAAGCCTCTGTTAGTTCCCGACGGAGGCAAAAAGCTATTGAAAGCGGAGAGAAAGAGTTAATAGCGGAAAGAAAGAGCTGTTGGGGGCAGGAAGAAAGTTGAAGACAGGAAGCAAAATAAGAGAGTGGAGAGAAAATAGAGAATTGAAAGAACGGGAGGAAAGTTGAAAAAAGTGAGAACAAATTAAATAGCAGAAGGAAAGACTTGAGGATGGGAAAGATTATAAGTTATCATAAAAAAGAGAAGAGAGGCCAGAGGAAAAAGATGACACGAGAGAGCTTTTGAGTAGGGGTGAAAAACATGGTGGGCAGAAAAGATTAGAGCTCACGACAGGGAAGCAATTGGGAACGGAGGAGGACAGAGTTGGTGTAGGAAAAAAAACGATAGGAAAGAATAGCAGTTACAGCTATGAAGGAGAACATTGCGAGAATGAAGGAAAAGGTGGAAGGAAGACGAAAATTTGAGAGGGAAGAAGAGGACTGGATAAAAACGTTGGGGAGCACGAACACGTAAGAGTAAAGAGGGGATGGGAAGAAAGAGTTGAGAATAAGGAGAATATCGGAAGAAAAGAAATGTGAAAACAAAGAAAGTTGGAAACAGGAATCACATTTTGAGAAAAATTGAGAAGAGGACGGAAAAGAAAATGGGATAAGAGTAAATAATGAGTATAAAACGTGAGGAAAAATATTAAATGGAATGAAAGAAAACAGTAAATAGTATATGTATAAGCCATGCGGGAAAAGAGAAAATGGGATGAGAGGAAACAATAAACAAATAATATAAAACATGAGGAAAAATAGAAATGGGATGCGAGGACAATTAAATAGTAGGTACCGTATAAGCCATGAATAAAATGAGAAAATGGGATGAGAAACAATAAATAATGAGTATAAGCCATGAGGGAGGAAAGAAAATGGGATGAGACGAGACAATACATAATAAGTATAAGCCATGAGGAAAGAGAGAAAATGGGATGCATAATTAAATGTTAAGGAACTGAAAGAATAGAACAAGAAGAAAATAATTGGGAAGGGAAAGGATATATGTGGAAAGGAAAAGGAAAATTAGAAAACGCAATAAAAATGGCATCGAAGCAAATCTAGCAAAAAAGAGTATAGAGCATGAGAAAACATTTTAAAGAAAAGGAGGGTGAAATAGGAAGGAATAGTTGCCTTACGAAAAGGGAGCAGATCGGGAGGTATGGACAGGTAAGTAGTTAGCATGAAAAACGGGAAGAGGAGAAAGATAAGAACATGAAAAAGAACTTAAGGTGGAAAATATAGAACAAAATACTTGTACTAGATAAAGAGTGTGTAGGTATAATAGGAGGAAATTATTGAGAATAATAGAGAAAACGTTGAGAATAGAAAGAAGAGGAAATGCGATAAATGGAATAGAGAGTGACAATGAACAAAAAATAGAGTAGAAACCAGAAAGAAATTGGTGGAAGACAAAATTACAAAGAAAACGCGAAAGAATGAACGGGAGGAAAATAATAGAAAACGTGACAATTTGACTGAGAGAAAACAGATATTAAAGGACAGACTTGGGAATAAAGGGAGTATCACACGAAATTTTGTCCTTCAACTTTTTCTATCGTAACTTTGGTCTGGCAGCTTCCAAAATACACTTAATGGTAATTCCACTATAGTTTAATCATTATATGTAGGCCAATTATCTTTACCAATAACCTCTATAATACAAAAAAAAAAAAAAAAAAAAAAAAAATTGACCTAACACTTAATTTCGGTGTGAGCATCCTAGGTTCGAATCCCTGGACTGCCACATGTATTTGTTGAATTCATTAATTGAGCTTAGGAGTAAAGTCGGCTGGTGGAGGGAACATAATAATTCATTCAGGTTCAGGGGTAGTTTATAGAGAGGTCTTCCTTAGGGTTAAGGCCCCATTAATTACTCCTTCCATGCATCTATCCATAGCCTATGATAGCGCAGTTGGAATGTGTGTACATGCTTAGATTGATATGCAGGATTCGAAACTGCATAATAAATCGTAGGCTTGTCCACCATTCTTTAACTGTCTTCGTAGCGCAATGGATAAATGCACTGAATTTCGGTGTGAGCATCCTAGGTTCGAATCCCTGGACTGCCACATGTATTTGTTGATTTCATTAATTGAGTTTAGAAGTAAAGTCGGTTGGTGGAGGGAACATAATAATTTCTACCATTTGAGAGGGGAATGGGTATGAAAATGTACAACCAGTTGCTATAGCCCTTTTTGAGATACGTAAGTTAGAAGTCGCGATTTCTGGCCTACTTATAATTAATAGACTATAGGTACCGTACCAATTATTATTATGTTTTTCCACAACCAACTTCACCTCTAAACTCAATTATTGAAATCAACAAATACATGTGGCACTCCAAGGACTCGAACCTAGGATACTCGCATCTAAATTCCGCGCACTTATGCATTACGTTATCAAGACAGAGCAAATTAGCCTCGAAATTTTGCCAGGCTGAAGTTGCGAATAAAAAGTGAACTCTAATAATCCCCTTCAGAAAAGCACGTGAAAGTAGGGGGGGAGGGGGGGGGGGACCAAAGAGATAATAAGAGGAATTATGGGGAAAGTACGTGAGGGTGATAGATGAAGAAATTTAAGGAAAAGGGAGAGATGGAAAGAAGACTAATAGATGAATAAGACAGGTAGATGGTGAGGAATCGACAAAAGGAAGGGTAAAATAAATATAACTGGTCAGGCATTTGAACAAGATATGAAAGAAAACAAAAACAGAAAAACAAAACAAAATAAGGAAAAGATGGAAATATGAGAAAAATTAAGGAACGAGATTTTTTTGTTAATGCTGACATTAAGAAAGGGACAGGAGAGATAGAAGAATGAAAGAACAGTAAAATGAATGGATGAACGGTACGAATAAAAAGAAAGCAAAGGAAATGAAAGGTGGAAAGTGGAGAGAACGTGAACAAAAAATGAAAGACGGAAAGAAGATAAAAGGGGGTATAACAAAAAAGGAGAACAATAAGAAAACTGGAAGAAAATTGCAAGAACAGAAAGTTAAAAAATAAAGCAAAGAAAATATAGGTTGGAGAGAAAAGAGAACGGGAAGAAAGCTAAACGGAAATAAGACAGAACATGCAGCTAGGATTGGAGAACGGCAAGGGAATTAAAAGAACGTACATAATGTAAAGGCAAGTGCATTAGAAAAGGGAATGAACAAATGGTAAAGTGAATGAAAGAAAGGAATACAAAGAAAGGCGAGACTCTGAGAGACTGATGTGACAATTAAGGAAACCAAATGTAACTGAAAGGAAAGAAGAATGTGGTTGAAAGTAAAAGAAAGGGGCTGGGAAGACTGAAAGGGTGGTAAAATATAGATGAAAGGCAAGAAAGAGGTGGAAAGGAGGATAGAAGATGATTAATAGGAAATAAATAAGTAGAGAGGGTGGTAGAAGATAATTGGAAGGAAAGAAAGAGATGGAAAGGAAAGGAAATCATTGCAAGGTAAGAAAGAGGTGGAAAAGGTAATAGAAGGTAGTCTAACTGAAAGGAAAGAAAGGGGATGGAACAGAGGATAGAAGGTAATTGGAAGGAATGAAGGGGATGGAACAGAGTATAGAAGGTAATTGGAAGGAATGAAGGGGATGGAACAGAGTATAGAAGGTAATTGGAAGGAATGAAGGGGATGGAACAGAGTATAGAAGGTAATTGGAAGGAATGAAGGGGATGGAACAGAGTATAGAAGGTAATTGGAAGGAATGAAGGGGATGGAACAGAGTATAGAAGGTAATTGGAAGGAATGAAGGGGATGGAACAGAGTATAGAAGGTAATTGGAAGGAATGAAGGGGATGGAACAGAGTATAGAAGGTAATTGGAAGGAATGAAGGGGATGGAACAGAGTATAGAAGGTAATTGGAAGGAATGAAGGGGATGGAACAGAGTATAGAAGGTAATTGGAAGGAATGAAGGGGATGGAACAGAGTATAGAAGGTAATTGGAAAGACAGAAAGGGATGGAATGGAGGATAGAATATAATTGAAAAGGAAGGAAGATGTGGTAAGGAGTTTAGATAATAATTGAAAAGTAATAAATGGGTAAAAAGGGTAGTAGATGGTATTTGGAAGGAAACGTAAAGGTGATAGAAGATCATTGAATGGAATTACAAAGATGAAGTGCGGTAACGAGGAAAATATCGGTAAGTATAGGGAAAAAGATCGCACCCTTATTTCCCATGTATAATCCTCCAGATTTTGAGATATGAGTGTCTTCATGGTTTTAATTATAATTCCAATGTGGAGTACAACAAGAAGGGTTGAGGGTTGCCTCACCCCACCCCCATGACTTATTGAAATCATAATTTATGTTGCCAGCACGGGGTAAATATCGATTATTCTCCACAGTGAAGACATTTGTAAACAGCGAGGACGTCCGAGGGAGATTTGAGAGTGATGGGACTTGTGTAGTAGGCTAACATCGGGTTATATAAATGTGATCAAACATATTCTCCCACAGTGGATTATACAATATATGAGTAGGCCTTCAGTATAAGGATTTCCTGAAAGATGAAGATGGGGAAACAATAGGCCTACATACAGTACGAATTATGGGGGATAGAACAACAAAAGAAGGACAAGAAAAAATTAGCAGACATAATGAGAGATGGATCAGGGTTGCAAAAGTTAGATAAAAGGAAATTGACAGCAAAATGAGAAAGCAATAAGAAACGTAGACCAAAAGCAAAACTTAATTCACGGACTTAGTCCAGAAAAATTCCAGGGACCTTGGTCTTGGTCTTGGTAGGAGAGTCACTCTCGGGTGTTTCCGAGGTGAGACCGTCAATAATCAGAATCATATCTAACTTATCTCAATATACGGTAGATAGTTAGACTGTGGATTAAAGCTCTCATTTTCTCTACAGCAACCAAAACGGGAATCATCTCGATGGTTTTCAAGATAGGAACAACAAATATTATATTCCTAATTCTGTATAATATAATTCTGCCCATGAGCATCTCTATGCATTATTTTATTTTTTTCTATGTGAATGAGGGAGACAAAAGGCATAACTGCCTGCAGCGAGTGCCTCCCCCAGATTTCAAAGAGTGACAGGGCCGAAATCAAGGGACGTTCGAGCTAAAATGCCCGGACATACGGAGTTTGAAGCAATTTAAGTCATAGGAAGAGGGAAAGACTGATTCTGGGAGAGAGTTCCAGAGCTCAGCAGTTGAATAGAAGAAAGTCTGAGAATAGCGTTTCACTCTTGGGTTGGAGAGTGCACAGAGTAGGGGTGGGATTGTGTTGCGAGGCGGGTACTACGTACCCTACGTAGAGGAGGTGGTATACACTGGGAAAGCTCCGAGGAACACTGATTATTGTAGTAGCGATAGAATAGTGAGAGATGCAACATTGCGGCGAAGATAGAGAGATTGCAGAGAATTGATGAGATGACGGGAGTTAATGATACGAAAAGCTTTACTTTCTACTTTATCTAGGAGTGCGGTATGAGAGGATCCTCCCCACACATGTGAACAATACTCCATACAAGGACGCACTGTGCCCCTGTACAGAGCAAGTAGCTGCGCAGGGGTAAAGGACCCCTTGAGGCGGTTGAGCACACCCAGCTTCTGGGAGGCTGCCTTAGCGAGACTGGTAATATGGTCTTTCCAAGTGAGAGCAGAAGAAAAAGAGACACCGAGAACATTGAGGGAAGATGAAGGGTTGATTTTTGTATTGTTGAAGAATATGGGATAGTCCTCTGGAGGTTCCTGACGGGTAGTAAGATGGATAAATTGAGTTTTGGAAGCATTATATGTAACAAGGTTTTCTCTACCCCAATTGGAAATAGTAGCTAGATCAGAAGATAAGGATTTTATGGCTTCATTACGTTTACTTTTGAGGGACTGCTGGCTGGGGCGTTCTGGAAAACTAATTGAGTGGTGTAAAGTAGAGTCGTCTGCATATGAATGGATGGGACTAGATGTACAGTTGAGAAGATCATTTATGAAAATTAGAAAGAGAATAGGAGATAGGACAGAACCCTGAGGAATACCGGAGTTGATAGGATGAGGAATTGAGCGATGGTCGTCCACAACCGCAGCTATGGAACGGCCAGAAAGGAAATTAGAGACAAAGGCACAGATGGAGGGACAGAAACCGAAGGAGGGCAGTTTGAAAATTAAAGATTTGTGCCAGACTCTATCGAAGGCCTTCGATATGTCTAGTGCAAAAAAGCATAGAATATGTAAGGTACCGGTAATTACATATAGGCCTATAGATATCTTGTATGGGTCATAACAATTACTGTATATTATATATATGACAAAATAATTGTCGAGGTAGGCCACCTCCATTATAGTAGGCTATAAACTCAACCTTTTCCGCGGATTGTTTTCAAATTATATAAAATATATCGAGTTAATATGTTGAAAAAAATACAAACAACCCTATTATGTGTAGGCCTACTGTATACATATTATATAATAATTATCATCTAGCTTTCACAAGCAATTGTCATACTCGATTCATACATTCAAGTTGAGAAAACCGCTAAGAGAAAGATATAAACAATTAAAACAAAATAAGGTAAATATATAGGAGACGCAACAATATAGGTAACAAATTTATAATGGTAGTTTTGGGTTCCTATCATCATATGCTTCATTGCTATAGAATTTTTATCCCCGGAAAAAAAAATAAAAATCTTGTAATTTTTCATTTTCTTCTTGGGATTTTTTTTTTTTTTTTCATTAACACTTAACATAACCTAAATGTATTTGGGGCTATTAGGTTAGGTTAGGTTAGGTTTTTTGGTTAGGTTAATGACCAAAAAAAAAAAAATCCCAAGAAAAAAATTAAAAATCCCAAGATTTTTTTTTCCCCGAGGATAAAAATTATATAGCAATGAAGCATATGATGATAGGAACCCAAAACTACCATTAGAAATGTTCTACCTATATTGTTGCGTCTCCTATATATTGACCCAAAATAATAGATATTTAGTTCTACTCACCCCACCAAGCAGAGATACCAATGATGTAGGCCTACTCCTATCGCACGGATACACTGGACCAGATGACGGAAACTGTCTAGTGACGCTGCCACTCACACAACAACATTCAATTTCTATTCTAATTACTGTAAGACTATTTATCCAGCTTGTGATGGACTTCATGAAGACTTGAACTATAATGAGTGAAGAGTGAAGACTATTACCTTTAGGTCCTTTGAAGTTTAATATCATATGGCGGTTGCAATGAATAAATAATGGTCGGCATGGGCCGTATTATAGTTTGTGAAGAGCGTTGCCTACAGGACCTACACCATGTCGAAAGAAGACTATTGAGCGTTTGTTTTATGAAAGAGATCTTGATGTCACCTAGGTATAAACAGACAAGTAGACAACATTGTATTTCTACGCATAGGTTTTTCGTCAAAACTGACAGGGTTTCATTACGATAACGCTGATTAACATGGCCAGCAAAAACAATGTTTAGTATCAGCACATGGATCACGGTTAATCTTGCTAACTGTATATGCATCGACAGCATTGAAAACATATATAAATAAAACATTCAACCAATTATAACCACAGCCACGTAGCCTAAACGATGTGCAGAGACATCTACGGATCTAAAGTGACCCCATTCCCGTTGTTTTCGAAGCTTCGGTGATTTAAAAGTTTTCTAATTCGAATATATATGCCCAAATGCTTCAAACCTTATCAACGTGAGCCCCTTTCCCTCGTTATACCCAAAATATATTATTTACGGTCATTTCTTTCATAGAGAGAGAGGGAGAGAGAGCGAGAGATGGTAAAAATTGAGAAAAACAATGATAAATGGAAGACAACTTAAAATATGAATAAAGCAGACATTCTATATACTCTGTTTCTTTTCAACTGACCGTAAATTGCAAAGTTCCCATCAAGATGTCTCGGTTATTTTGAAGATTTGGGAGTGAAATATTGTGCTAGTTATACACACTTGGGCTTAATATGATGCAGATACATGGCAGTTCATTCCATTAAGTGTCGAGGAATTATCTGTTAAGGGATTCAATTTACCGTCAGCTAAAATTAAATCGAGTATAATATGGAACATATGAAGGGTAGAATAGCCTACTCTGAATAATAAAGAAGCTGCTGATTAGCAAGTTAGTAAAGATATGGAAGCGCCTACCAATAGTACTAATAAAACACGACTTTAAGGAGTAGCAACATTATAAAAGGACGAATTATAGATTGTAGAAGATAAGATTAAATTAAATTAGCAACTAACTATTGAATTACAGTGAATTGTCATGAAAAGTCGATATGTGCATGATGGAATCCATTCCATTGAGTTTTTGCCTACACTTTATACAGTATTGTGCCACCTCTTCACTTTACCCATGATATTACAGTCAATTCATCATAATTAGGCTAAAAATCCTGTCCTCTATTTTCTATAACTAAACAAAATGACTGAGTAATCGAGCTAGTACTTCAACCATTTGGGATTTGGCAGCCAGGGAACGGTTGTGCAGATTTACAGCCGTTTACAGCCCATTTAGAGATACAGAAGTTAGGGATTAAGACTTCTGCCATAATTATAGTGAATAGACATCTCTCCTCCTTCCCCCACGACTTGTCAATCACTCCGCATCAGATAAAACTGTTTTTCAAATGTTATGAACCACATCTCTCTTGAACCCACTTCCTCAGATTATCATATATTTCCACCAACTTTCAATCTAATTGTTACACTTTTTTTGTCTTGAATGGAGGACACCATGATCTATCTGTCTATCTATCTATTTCAGGACGCCTTACTCCCCTTAATGAGAGTGGCCATACACAGAAGGCCCCAAAGTGAACCTATCCCCTGTAAGAGGGACAACCCTTGCCAGTTTACTGAAGGACTTGCAGGATTGACCACTCAATTTAGGACCCGTCCGACCCCGAGGCCCTCTATGTATCTTTTTAGCACTATTTTTCTACAGTGGTGCTCGGCTAGTCCATCCACTCACCTGTTTCATGTAAGCAGTACCGATTTGTATCAGGTTTATTCCCCTAGACAGGTTGCTGACCAAGGCTTACGAGTCCCATCCATCCGTTTTTTTTTATAAGGTTGTCTCCCCTAGATGGGTTGCCGACCAAGGCTAACGAGTCCCATTCACCATGATGTGGATGCATTCTATAGGCCTATTATGTTCTCCATTAGTTCATATAAACAATATATATATATATATATATATATATATATATATACTGTATATATATATATATATGCTCAGGCCTAATCCCCACTTTTCCTATTTTTATTTTATTTTATAGTGTGTTTAAAGGTGTTTTTCCTTCTGCAAATTCTTTTTACCCATTGTTTTGCAATATTAAAACAAGCCCCCTAAAACCATATTTTGTCATTACCCTAACCTAGCAACCTATCCTAACCTGGGGGCTGCCGCCCCCAGACCCCCGCAGGGTTAGAATTGATATAGAATATGACAAAATACTAAAAATACGGTAATTTTTTTTTAAATATATTAGTTCTCAGCTGACCCAAGATGGCCACCATTTTTCCTTCCACCTTTATTTACCCCACAAAGTCTAAGGAAAAATAATTTAATAAGCTATGCAGCGGTAAAGACATATATTGCAGTGACTAATACTCTATGACAAAGCTATATCACACATTTAGAACATTATAGCTTAGCCTATCCCATACGTGACCGAAAATCCAATTTGTCCGGAACCCCAAACTAGTAGGCTATTATAGATGTGTTACCTATACCTGTATTGTTGCGCGTCCTGCATATTGACCAAATAAAATATAACATATAGGCCTAGGCTACATACTTTTCCTCTTACTATACTTACTTGTCACTTACCTGTTACTTGTAGTGACGATTCTCGGCCGCGCTCCATCGCTTTCACGACGCTCGTCGCAGCCGCCCTCACATATTCTAGCACTTGAATTCAGGCTTTATGGTCTTGTCTTCGAAGTCATAGCACTCAGTGAATAAGTGCATCTTCAATCTCTTCTTAAAAATCTCCAAATTTTCACTGTTCTTGACATTCTCAGGCAGTTTATTGTAGAGCCGTGGAGCACTCTTTTCAAAGGCTCGAAATCCAAATTCAAAATTGCTTCGTGGCTCTTCCAGCCTGTGCAGCTCCACACTGTGTCTCAATGTCATGGCAGTATCTACGTGGAAATCTTTTAACCTAACAAGTGCGCATGGGGGTAATTGGAAACGTCCCCCTGTGCTGACGTATTTGAGGTGTTTCCGTCACTAAAATATTCATTGTACCATTAATAGCATTAATACTTATCCATATGCGCCTATTATGGGTTGATTATAAAGGTATTAACCTGAAACAACAATAAAACGAGTGAAAACAGCGTTTGGATGGTCAAAATCGGAGATATAGCCCGCGAGTTGTATAATGTATGGGTGAGGCAAGCTGCTTTCCCGCCAATTTCCCCCAAGGCCACTGAAACACAGTCGATCGATACTCTCTCTCTCTTGCATTCGCTTGCTATCAGTGATGACCACACCCTGCAACCGGATTTCTAATGTTAGCACGAAAATATACCTCAGAATAAGGGAATAACAGGGAAAATAGGTGATAACTGAAGGAGAGGAGGAAAGTGGGGAAGGAGGGGAGGTAGAGGACTGAGATTTTGCATGGCCCAGGGGCCAAATTTTTTTTTTTTTTTTTTTTTTTTTTTTCGATGTCAAAAGTTGATTTTTTTTTTCACTCACTCTTAACCCGTTGAGCCCCGGCTAGTTATAATATTTTGTTCACCCCAGTCCCAAGCCATTTTCACTTATTTTTTTTTGTTTGCTAAAATGGAAGACAAGGATGAGAAATGAAAAAAAAAAAAAAAAAAATCACCTCTGACATTTTTTTTTGGGGGGGGAGCCTCAAAAAAATTTGTTGAGCCAAAATGGAAGAGAATGGTGAGAAATGAAGACAAAAATAAAAAAAACTCATTTCGGTCATTTGGGGGGCGGGGGGGGGGGTTTCAATAGTTTGTCTCCCCCGCATGACCACCCGCCCGGGAGCACTAGGGTAAAAACTGAGTATGGCATTGTACGGCATACATCCTAAGGAGTATCTCACATAAATCTCAAGCCTCTAGCTCCCATACGACCGGAGTAATGAAGGTTCAAAGTGGCGGTGAACTAGGGGTGTATACTATCCCCACTAAGCCCACCACCACCAGCCGCGCGGCTGTCTCGGCCCGCTCACACCTACTGGCCCGGCTCCCACACACACTACGGTACCTCCCCCTCCTATTCTCCCGCCATTTCCTACCTTACGAGCCACGTAAGTGTTTTTTATATGTCGGACGCACGTGATGCGTCGCTGGGAGTTGGTGATCAAAGACTGCCGACGCAACACGTGCGACGCTGGGTCTCACCGGGTTAAGAGTCTCCCCGCAGTCCGCCGAGGGAACTCTTAAGAGTCTCCCCGCAGTTCCCGGGTTAATAGATCCCTTATATATCCTGGTTTTCCAAACTTCAATGCTTGATATGTCATAACACACAATTTGTAGACAATTCTTGCCTTAATTGGTAACCACTGTAAATCAATCAGAGTTGGTGTTATTCTCTCCCGACGAGGTAGACCCTTTATTAATCTTGCAGCCCTATTCATAATAAGTTGTAACTTCCTCAGTTGATAATTTGGAAGACCATAGTAGAGTGAGTTACAATAATCCATCTTACTTATAACATGGTTAGGAACGAGCATCTTGGTGATTTTTTCATCGAGATACTTTCTCACAAAGGCAATGTTCCTCAGATGATATCCAGATATTCTCAAAACCTGATGAATTTGACCTTTGAATGATAAATTGCAGTCAATCATCACTCCCAAGTCCTTCACTGCGTTACTCACTTCCATAACATTACCGTTGATTCGAAGTCTAGAAATATCCAGCCTCCTGAGATCGTTTTTTCTTCCAACAATTAAACATTGAGTTTTATTATTGTTCAGTTTCAACTTCTTGGACTCCATCCATCTACTGACGTCCGCCATTATTCTGCTCAACGTTTCTTCAGTGTTAACTACATTCCTCAGTGTCATGTAGAACTGGGTATCGTCTGCAAACAGTTTAAAACTAACTCCATATTTCTCAAGTAAAAGTGATAGTTCAATTATATATATGCAAAACAGAATTGGGCCCAGTACACTTCCCTGGGGGACACCCCTTTCTAAACGTTTCATATCGGAGAACGACTTTCCTGTTTGTACGCAGTATGTTCTATCTTCAAGATAACTTCTCTGGTAATTCAATGCATTACCATCTATGCCAATAGTTCTGCAGTCCGTCAGCAATAAATCATGCACAACTGTGTCAAATGCAGCACTTAGATCAAGCAGGATTAAAACACCACACTTTCCTTCATCCATCAATACAAGTAAATCACTGACCACAGAACACATCGTTGTTTCAGTGGAGTAAAGTTTCCTATAGGCAGACTGACTGTCAGGAAAAACTCTCACTTTCTGCAGGTAATCCAGCAACAGGTCTGATATTACATTCTCGATTATCTTAGACAAAAATGTCAAGTTGGATACTGGTCGAAAAGAACTAAGGCACTGAGCATCCAATTTACCTTTTACTATAGGCTTCACAATCGCCCTCTTCTCAGACTCAGGAAAAACATTAGTTTCAATACTTCGATTTACAATATCTAGTAATATATCCAGAATTCCATCGAAATTTTTACTATGAACTATATCACTCACAGGTAAAGGATCATTTTCACAATATGTATGTTTCACTCTATATAGGCCTACAATAGATTTCACCACACTGTTCGACTGTCCGAAAACATGATAACTTATTCTCTGGAACTTGACTGGCTGAAGACGGTCCTTGCACGCCGCTTGCTCTAAAGTTTTCAACAATATTCCTAATTTTATTGTCGAAGAAGTCTAAAAATGTATTTGCTAGCACTGTATCTGAAAACCCCTTAGGTAACTTATTTTTCATTTTGTTTCCCGTCAAATTATCTAGTACTGTATATAACTTATTAATATTTGTTCCCGCCTCCATGGTCTTTTGTCTATAATATTCATGTTTCCTTTTTACTATAAGTCTATTCTTTTCATTTCTTGCGTCTTGATAGTCTCTTCTTGCCATATCTGTCCGAACCTACGCCAGTCTTTTTTTCTTTTTTATTTTTTTCCTTTTTCGCTCATAATATTTTGGCATTAAACCACGGCGCATGGTCTATCACTACAATTTCCTTCTCAAGCATAGGGCACATTTCATACTTTTCCTTGACAGTAGCCTACCATTATATAATCTAAAAGACATCGCACATTCCTCACGTTTCCCGTATTCATGGTCACAAGTTTCATGCCTCTTTAAAGATAAACTTTGGATCACTGAGGTTATTAATAGTTCCGGTATAAAGTCTCTCTTTAATCTAAACTTAATCTTTTTAGTTTGTCTTGAATCTTTCATAAAAGGAATCACAAAAGTTACCAGCCTATGCACCGGAGAAATACGACATATCTCTTCCACACACACTTCTTGGACAAGATTAGAGTCAATATGACAAAAACCTAAGTCCAATATATGCCCTCCAATTGATGTCACCACATCCACTTTGTTGACTAAATTGAATGAGTCCACCATTTCAATAAATTCCATAGTATAGCGAGCACTTAAATCTTCAATCCAAAAGTTAAAATCACCACAGATAAAAACATTTGCGCTCACCATGTCTAACGTTTCCAAATACATTCTAAATTCTCCAATGAATAAGTTGGTACTCAAATTTGGTGGTCTATACACTACAATAAAAGTACATTTATTCCCACCTATTTCACAACCAGCCTCCATATGTTAAAAACTCTCCATCCTCTCTGTAGCATACACCTTGAGTTTCTTAAATGAGTTTGAAAGAAAAATTCCCACTCCACCTCCTCGCCTGTCTTTCCTTGGAATATGCAGAAAAGTATGCGTTGTTGCAGTCATTTCTTGAATTTTAGCATTATCACATTCATTTAGCCATGTTTCGGTTAGCGCCAAAATATCAAAACCATCATCCTTTATCAGGTCACGAATGCCCAAAGTTTTATTACCCACTGATTGAATATTCAACAGGCCACATTTAATTTTCAAGTCTCTCCTGTTAATAGCCATGGTCAGTACTGTTCCTAATCCTCTCTAGTTCACTCTCAAGGACCGGACAGCATTTTTCATTCGCTGAGTGATTCACCACGTCAGGTTTCTTGTATCTCACACAGTTAATGCACTTCCTTTCAGCCACCTGACAATCCCTTGATTTATGATTTCCCGCACAATTATGGCAACATGGTTCATCACCATTTCTCTTGGCAGTACAATGTTCTTGCAAATGTCCGTATCTTTGGCAATAATAGCAAATTAACGCATGATACCTGTCCCTTACAGTGTAGCCTACACTCCCCATTCTAGCTTAACTTTGTCTCGATTCTTAAGAATCAATTCTCTAACAGTTGGACCACACTTCAAAATGTAATGCATCGTGCCACCAGCAGCAGGCTTACAAAACATCTTCTCAATCTTAGTCTCAACTTCTGGGATGTCTTTAAGATACTCATTCTTTTCTAACAGGGTCTCAATTATCGTTCCCCGTGTCTCCTCCATAGGAACGTTACAAATCATGATCTTGGGTTTCAGTTTTCTCACTCTCTTTGTGGTTACCTTTTCTACATTCTCAAGTTTCTGGGCTGCTTCATCTCTCAAGGTCTCGCTCTCAAAGTTCATAACAATGTTCCCTCCACTCATGAATCTTGCATCATTTATCTGAACACCCTCCAATGCTCGAGAAACTTTTTTTTTTTATCTGTTGCCTTTTCATTTTCCTCAGTTGCCTTCACAACAAGTAGGTTCTTCTTAGTTGGTTTCTTTCGTTTCTTGATGACCTCAGTCCAACTGCTGACCGCGGGGTCTGCTTGCTCAGCATTAATCGCCTCTACTACACCGACTGCCACATTCACTCCACCCATCTATTCCTTCACTACATTAAATTGACTTCCCAAATCTTGTTTTATTGCCTGAAATCCTTGATTTATCATGTCTTTGAGGCCCTGCGCATTTCTTACATTACTTGTTTGGCAAGTTTAAACTCTGTCAGACATGGGTCACAAACCCAGTTTATTTTCGCTACATTCTCAGTTTTAACACCCATCAGATGGACACACTTGCTATGGGCCCATCTTGTACAGGTCACACAACCAACCCACTTTTCGGGGGACCCATCATCTTTTACACAAACATAATCAACACAGTGACGTTTCTGTCGCCATCACCACATTGGCATCAGCCATTTTAACCAACAGCGAGTCAGCAATTTTCACCATAAAACACCATTGTCTCAGCAAATTAAAGTCTTCAAGCTACCAAAGTCACATTTCGGAGTATTTTATTACTGAAAGCTATCACATTTAGGTAGTCTCCTAACACTTAATTGATCCCTGTAAGTTCACCTATGCTATCAGTAAATAGGAGTCTGATAGTCCTATAGTATAAGCAGACTGTTGTGATCGAAGTCCCACCTGGGGTAAAATATAGCCTAGCTAGGCTATTTGACGATTTGTCTATCTTCCTGAAATTTGTGTATTAGACCTTTGTGTGATGCACATCCAGTCAATAAGTTGTCCATGTGCACTACCCAAGTAGGCCATAATTACCCACCCAAGTTGAATCCATCCGCGACTCCATTCTCTCCTATTGATATGCCCTTTGTAAAAGTTGTTTCCCTTTTCTGAATATAGGCTAGCCTATATGAATGTTTCGGCACTGCGAAACTCGAACAGGAGCCCCCATAATAGGCCTATTCACACAATGAACCATATGCCATGAATGCCAACTGGCCTCTCACCAGAATAATGATAGCGGTAATAATAGTAATACATTAATGATTAAATACCTGCTTAGCTTCACGTCCTGACGGAATATGTAGGATTTGCTCGTCGTTGCAGAAATGTATTACAAATGTAAGAGTTATCCTTGCAAACGTAATTGGTTTTCTATGTGTAACTTGCCTCGATAGTTTACGTTTATCTTTCACTGTCTTTATGTAAACTGATGCACATTAAATATGATTTCACTTTGATTTACAGATTATAGAGTAAGTAAGATAGAGAGTTGTATCTGTAAAACTAATAAATAAACGAATGCCGACTGTCACTGCTTCCTCAACAGAAACAAAATAATACACGTTTCGTTTTCTAACTTATTTCGTCTCATACTTTTATACTAGTTATCTGTTCAATTTTGGAGAATGAACGATGACTTTTAGTTACAATGGCATGCGTAAAACAGTTTGTCTGCCATATAACAAGTATGCTTGGTGAAACAACTTAAATTACATGTTGTTGACGAAATATCAGGAATGGCGAAAGTGTAAAATTTCTGCCCTATAATTGTAAACAAAGACCCAAGATATTTTTAATCTGTGAATAATGATGTTCCCCATTTATATAGTCCCTGTATCGCAGTACACGTGAGACCTACATCATTCCTATTTATGTGGAAAGTTATTCTGAGAAAAGAAGTTGATAACAAGATAGCCTAGGCTACGATCCGGGGTGAGTGCACGGGGTTTGGGAATTATAGGTCATTAGCACTAATGTCACATGCTAACATTTGTTTCTAAAATTTCATAATTTCAGTGATTGGTTGTGTGTGAATATAATATTAGGCTATTTCTAAATCAGGAGAGGTGTTACCATTTGAAAGTAAGGATAGCCTAGCCCCTGGCCTAAGCCCAGGTTAGTTGGCCAAAGTTAGGCTATGCTACCCTTTAGGCGGATTTAGGCCTACCCTTACTGGTAGCCTAGGCTATATGCTAAGTCTAACTTATATGTACAATCGACATCTCAACGATAATATTCTACACCTAGGCCTATATTTCCCCTAGGCGGCTAGGCCTATTTTTGGTAAACCTGACTTTTTGGACCGACAGCGATTTCAGTAAGTTTTATTTTGTTTTTTGTATTTTTTCTTTCAGATATAGTGTTGTTTTATACTGAAGAGGAGCGGAAATGAGTATTTACCCATTATCCAACAATCTAAAATCACGCCCCTATAATCCCTAGGCCTATTAGACTATTTTTTTTTTTTTTTTAATCTTCTAGGCTATTAGCCTAACCTAACAACCTTACCTAACCTAACCTAGTATATGGGTGGGGGCTGCCGCCCCCACACCCCCGCTGGTTGGGTTACTTTTTTTTTTTTTTTTTTTTTTCTGTGCCATTAGCCTAACTTAACAACCTAACCTAACCTAACCTAGTATATGGGTGGGGGCTGATTGGGTACTGGCTGAAAAACTTATTGTTTTACAGTAGCCTAGGCCTATACATGTATTTTAGTTTTTTTTGTTTCTCCCTTGTAATACATTTCCGCTCTTAATGCCATATATAGCAATGATGTATATGCTCTACCGGACCTATTAGGCCTAAACAGATCGATGGGCTAACTGTCGGTCCAAAACATCAGTATAACCCTATTTTTTGATAAGATCAGTTGTGCCGGCTTTGCCTAGGCTATTTACCAAAATTTGTTTCTTTTTTCAAGGAATTTAGGCTAGGCCGCTAGGCCTAGTGTTCTATTGTTGTTTATCATTCTGCATCATCAGTGAATGGAGGTTTTGCATTAGCTTATCCATAATGGCCGTGAGATTAAATAATAGGATGAGGGGGGGGTTTGCCAAATTCGGCAATTTGCCCTCCTTTCATCCCCCCATGGCATATTGTCATTATCTTATATATTATATTGCCAGTAAGGGGCAAATAACTGCTGGCAGTAGAATAATTTAGGAAAAATGGCAGTCAAATTAGACGTGAACCGTGCTGCATTCCATGCAGGTTGTCAAACCGGAGCAAGGGTATTCTGCAGAACAACAACTACTCGATTACGGGATTCCTTTCTCATGGAATTACTTTTTTTTTTCGCTCTTACCTTACTCAGGGGACCTTAGTAATGTGCGGATAAGTGCTACTTTTCGTATTTTGTCAATTTGACTTTCACTCCCCTATAACATTATCAGTTATTTTTGTACAGCCAGTCCAGGACACTATGTGTACATTCTAGCCTCCTTGGAGGCTCCTCCCCGAATAGTTTAGTAGCCAATCAGAGTGGAGCTTCACCTACAAAAAGTCAGTACATTTTTATTGGTACCGGTACTTTCCTGTTATCGACAGCCAAAGTTGAAGATTGCAGAGTAAGCACCATAGACTTTATCCCGTCAATGTTTTATAGTTTTAATACCCAATCAGCGGGGGTGTAGGGGCGGCAGCCCCCACCCATAATACGGGTACTGTACTAGGATAGGTTAGGTAAGGTTGTTAGGTTAGGCTAATGTCTTTTCAAAGTTTACTAAATCGAGTAAACTCCTAGATTGTGTTCTTTTATTTAATAATTTTCATTTTAGTAAGCGTTGTTTCCACATAGCGATTTTGATAATTTAATTTGACTTTATATTGTCCTTGTCCCAATTTTGGTTTGTTTAGTTTGCAAGTTTTACATTTTAAATTACAATTAACAATGTAAATGCTAATAAAAAGTGCTTTCCGCATTTTCTAACAATAAAATACACACTTACAAAAAAGCATTAAATTACAAAAATGAAATAAATAAACCTAAAATAACAGGAGTTGTAGTTATGCAGTATTACCATATTTCCCGGGCGTTTCTGCACCCTCCTCAGCCCCCCGCCATGGAGTGGCTTCGGTCAGCCAGGCTTTATTGTGGTCGGCGGGGAGGGTTCTGTGGGGGCACTCGGTTATGGCCTTGGAATTGCTCGGGGCCTTGGGGCTGTTCGGCCAGGCAGCTTGGGGAACAACAACAACAACAACAACCATATTGACAAAAAAGAATGGACTCGGCTTTCGTTTGACACCCTGTGCGAACATAGGCTAACCGTGATCGTACATGTAATGACAAATTGACGATACATAGGCCTACAGCTACAAGAATTTCAAGACCGAGTACCAGTACTCTACACTGAGTGCGGGGGTCTCACGTAATGATGAACCTGACAACTTCCTGTACCTGTTCCTCTGGACCTCTTGGAGTGCCTCCAGGCAGCCCTGTTCAGAGCTGCCTTACTTGTCATTTTTTTTTTATTCAAGTTCAAGATCAGACCGTAAGGTCTGATCTCACGTCTTTCTTGGTCTTCCCCTTGGTGCAGCTCCCTCCACGTTCACTGACTTGCATCATTTCACCCATTCCAACTTCTCCATTCTCTCCACATATCCAAACCATCTAATCCTACTAGTACGGTATGCATCTCATCATGATCACTGATCAATACCCGGTACCTAACCGTCTCCTTAGTAGCTTCGCTCTTCAATAGATATCCTATGTTGCAGTTTGGTCCCATAGATCCATCTCACCATTCTCATCTCCTTGTGTTCCATTCTGTTGATATCATCCACTTTGACAGGCCACTTTTCTGATGCGTATGTCATTGCGTTTCTAACACATGAAGTGTAAACTTTTCCCTTCAAGGGGAGAGGGAGTCTTCTCATACCTCACCATCGGCAGAGATGGTATCTCCATAATCTCACAAGTAGCAACATTTTTCCATCTCCAATGCCTCATTGCCAAAGTTAACACTCAAATCGATCATTGATCACAAGCTCACCTTTGCATTCATACAAATTTCTCAACTTTGGAATTCTTCCTCGGTAGAGGAAGAGGGACAGAGGGGGAGAGGTAGACCGAATATGAGGTGGAAGGATGGAGTGAGGAACTACATGAACGAAGGCGGTGCTGGTTGGGGGGAGGGGCGTCGACTGACTGGGGACAGAGGTGCATGGGGGCGGTTCGTTCGTGGCCACCCCTTCGGGGATCGTGGCGTCAGGCAATAGATAGATAGATAGATAGAGGTTCCTATATTCTAGTGCAGCGCTTCGTCCTGTGGTGTACCCAGCAGCGGCAGACGCTACAGTGACTAGGCTACACTGAATTGAGTTCGCGCCCACCCCTTTTTTGCATACTGCGCGTGACTATGCACCACCTTTTTTGTTTTGCCTTTCCAAGCCCTAATTTCCTGTGTAAAACTTTGGTTGTATCTATATTAACTCTTAATCGTTTACTTGCCATACCCTCTCTCCATCTTCTGAACTTGGCCTCGGCATCCTGTACACTATCTGCAAATGACTGCAATTAGAACCGGTACTAGGCCATCTGCATGTAGCTGTTCCTAGGGGAGCCCAACTCTAAAATCTCCAGATAATGCCTCCAGAACCATAACAAAGAGGAGGGGGCAGAGCACTGGTGGACTCCAATGTGAACTGTAAACTCCTCACTCAGTATACTGTATATACCTTTCACCCTCAGTGCTGTTTGTGAGTCCTCGGACTTCATTATCACACGTACCAGCCACTCCTCAACGCCAAGTTTTCTCATTGCCCACTGTACAAGTACATCATCTCTGGAAACCCTGTCAAAGGCCTTCTCCAGGTCTACAAACGCAAGGTACAGATGATAACAGATCCCTATCTTTAAGTAAATATCTTTCCTGCAGCTGCCTGACTATGAAGATGGTATCGATTGTACCACATCATGGCATAAAACCAAACTGCATATCATCGATACAGATGCTTTCCCTGATCATACCTTCAAAGACTCTCTCACAGACCTTCATGACTTGATCAAGCATTTTCAGGCCCCTATGATTTTCCCTATCTAACAAATCTCCCTTCCCTTACCCTTATATACGGTATGTTTATTATTACAATTTTATGCCATTCATCTGGGATTTTCTTCTCTAATGATGAAGTTTCCTAGCAGAGTGACCAGTCTCACTCCTATGTCACCTAAGGCTGCTATTATAATCTGAGCAACAATGCCAGAGCGTCTTCCAGCTTGTCCATCCTTCATTTTATTTATTGTGATGCTTACAACAGCTGGGGCTATTAATGGGGGGGGGGGGGGGGGGGCAAGTATTGGCTTTTCGTTTCTAAGATGCTATCTATTCCACTCGAACTCCATGATGAGTAATCATTTGTAATGTACGTACCTTCCAAGCATCACTGATTTCTTTATCAGCGTAAACAATTGTCCCATTATCATTCCTGATACACTTTTCTACAATGTCTCTACTGCCATCCTTAACTCGCCTAGCTAAGTTGAAGATCCCATTGGTATTTTCTGCATTACAGTACAGGTACTCACTTAGTCTGTGACCATATTCTGTATAATTTTCTCTGTCTTGTATACAGTATCTTTGTTTTACAATTCACCTAGCCACCAGATATTCCTCTTTGTTGCCTCCTTTCTTCCATGCTTTGATACATCTTTTTTCCTTTATTGCATTTTCAAACTTATCCTTCCACCACCAGGAAGTCTTATGCCTGGGGGAACCCTTAGTTTTTCCGCAGACTTTGTCAGTGACAGCAAGAAGGTTACTTTCAAGGAAATTCCATTGGCTATTTACATTAGCCTACTTGGCTTAGTGCCCCTATTCATAACAATATCCTCCAGTTTGCTGCAAAACCTATCCTTGTATTCAGATTTATTCAACAACCATACTTTCAGCTGCCTGGCCGAACAGCCGCTGAACAGCTGGGCTGTTCGGCCAGGCAGCTTAGGGAAAGACAACAACAACAACAACCATACTTTCATTTTTGGCATGTGTACCTTCTTGCGTACAGGATCTCGCCTTAAGCTCAAGTCACAGACTAGGATCTTAAGTTGGGAGATACATTCTTCGCTCGGGATGACATTTACATCCCGAACGAATTTCCAGATGATACGTCTGCTAATACAACCCTTACCTTTTGTGGCGGTAGACTTAGTACTCAGTTTATACTTATAGAGCTATTTTTATTACAGGTAACAGACTCGGCATCACTGTACCAACTCTGGCCAAGCCTTTGACGTTAATGAGAGAGAGCAGCCATGGACTCCCGTAATGGATCAAAGCACATTTCCAGAATCCGTATCCTCAGTCTTGGAAATCCAGGAGTAGGAAAGGTACAGTACTATAGGCCTAGGTTTAATGACAAATTTTCACCACAGTATAGGTAAATTATTTTGTTGATAAAAGCTTTGCTACAGCTCAATAGTTTGTCGAGTATAGGCTAAGCCTGTAATATATAATACAATTTGTGAAATATGGTATCAGTGAAGGAACCTTTTGCCACGGTTCTCACGTTCGGTCATGACCGTTACATTCACTTCTAATTTGACTGCTTTTGGGTTGAGGGGAGCTTCGACCCCCCACATTCCCCCAGGACTTATTGTCATCATCATATATATTGCTAGCAGGGGGCAAAGAACCGCTGGCCGTGGGATAATTTCGAGAAAAAACCCTGGTCCAATTAGACGCGTAACAGTCGTGACCACGATCATGCGAATATCAACGCGTAAGTCTGCTTCAATATTATCGTGATATACTGTACTACAGAATTTTCTTCATTTCATGATACGAAATATAAATTAGAAGTACCGTACCCTACTAGTAACCAGGGCTGGGGTCAATTATGAATTGAATTGGAATTGATTAAAAAAAAATCTGTGAATTGGAATTGAATTGAATTGAGAAAAATATAAACACAAAATGAATTGAATTGAATTGGAATTGATATCAATGAATTTATATGAATTGATGAAATACTATATTATACTGTAATATGCAAATTCATTATTGTACAATAATTAAGTTACAGTATTTTCAAATAATCAATAAAATATAGTGATTTTCGGCATGTATTGACTATCAATATTCCGTCTAGCGACTTTTGAGAACGAATCTAGTGGTATTTTGTGTCTTCATTTGGTAACCCTGCCTGCCCTGCCCTGTTGGTGTGTGATTGGCATAATGAATTGAATTGAATTGGAATTGAAAAGCTTGTGAATTGAATTGAATTTGAATTGAAGATTTATTTTTTACGAATGAATTGAATTGAATTGGAATTGATTGATTCAAATTTTATTCTGAATTGGAATTGACTTGAATTGACAAAAATGAATTGACCCCAGCCCTGCCAGTAACACTGGACAGTATGTTCTTGACATATTTTTTCCTTCATAGCTAGCTTCTAAATGTAATATAATTATATTAGAAGTACAGTACCACACTGAGAGATTACCATGTTTCATAACGAGCTAATAATACTAATATTTTGTTTAATGGCCTTAGAGTTGTCTGATCAAGCGTTACTGTGAGAAGCGGTTTGTGAACAAGTACATCCCGACTGTGGGCATTGACTATGGCTCCACTGCGGTCGATGTGGACGGCAGGAAGATTTCCGTACACTTCTTTGACACATCTGGCAGTCCACTCTTTGAGGAGGTTGGTTTTATTTTATTTATTTGTTTCCAAGTTTAATTTGTGTATTATGTATATGGTGTGGTATATCAATTTAGGTACTGCTGTACAGTACTTATCAATAGTCAATAATTAATTTCAAGGTTTTCATAATAAAATATAGAGGTACAGTACTGTATAGTGTTATACCTTCTTTTTTCATTCAGGACAGTTACCATTACCAACAGTATGGAGGAAATACTCATGATATACCGGTAAATTATTTAACAACTTCTAAGGTAAAACTGGCTACTGTTACCATCCCCTTGAATTATCATTGGGGAGATTGTAGGTACCAGCCGAGCATGGCAGTACCCAGGGGAGGCCACATAGGCATATGATAAGTTGCTGGAACTCCTGTTTCATTTGCCTGGCTTCCCCCACTGTTTCTATTTGTGCCTCACCTACACAGAGTAAACCAGCTGACTCTCACTAACACCTCCTTCTATTAATTTCACTACACTTAACAAGCACACCACACTTCTTTTTAACACACATAAATTACCTACTGTATAATGGACCTTGATTTTGGCTCTGTATCACTCTTTCAACCTTGAGGGGAACACCTGTTACAGGCAGCTTTTGTCCATTGTCTCCTTCTGGCAAAAATAAAATAACCACTGTATTATTTGAACTAAACTTAGCAGAACTAATTAAGGTACTAATAATATATTGAATCTTGAAGGGTTTAAGGGCACTGCAGACAAGAGGTCAGTCACTTTCGCTCTTCCACAGCAGTAGCTACCGTATACTGTACCAGTATTATATCTACCAGGTGTTGAATAAAGTTGCTGAACACCCTTTACCCTTTTTAGAAATTTAAGTATTGGTTAAAGAATAATAGTCTATTTTTTCACCTGACTGAAAATTCAATCGCTTTACAGCTGATTTCTCGATATTTAATGGAAAAATATGAAAATTTAGTCTGCAATATATGTATATATATAGGCTACCAAGTTTTCATATTTAACAACATATTTTCCTACATAATCTTCATATCTGAGTAATCAATATGGGGACATGACAATTATCTGTAAGCTGAAAACAAGCAGACTATTAGTTTACTTCATTCCATCACCGACTTAATATGAAACAAGCTGGGTTCCTTGTTCTACCACTGTACATACAGTCGGGTCGCCCAATATGCGAATTCCGAGTACGCGAATTCCCTAATACACAGGGGGGTCGAAAATAACCAAAAAGTTTGAATACACGAGGGGTACAACTAATACGCAAATCGAGAGCGAAGAAGTGGCCAAATCCGCCATTTACCCCTTAGTAAGCGAGTTGGTCTAATTTTAGCAAAACTTATGGCATTTAATAGAGTGAGGGAAGCCCAGGAAGTGCCTTACGATAACGCGATTCCTAATACACGAAGTCGTGTGTCGCCCATAAACTCGCGTATTGGGGGTCCTGACTGTACTTTGTACAAGGGACCTGCTGTAGCTAGACACAAAAAGTACCCTATTTTCTTTCATGCTAGCTAACACTAAGCAATTTGAATAAACTCATAAAGACCTCTCATAGTCAGAGTGTTAAAGCAGATCTCCCATAGACAAAGTGTTAAATTGAGTTGCACTGATGAGGTGTTGTATTCCAGGTCCGCAGTGAGTTCTATCGGGACATGCAGGGTATCCTCCTGACCTACGATGTCACAGACCGTTCCTCTTTCATCGCCCTGGATGCCTGGCTGGCCGAGGTCCGACACAATCTGGGCACGTGAGTAGCGGTATACGGTGCTGGTAAATAACTATGTTCTAGAGTTCGATGTTGCTCTTTGGGATATAGTATCAAAGATGTTACTTTTGAGTGTTGTGTATTAAAACCATCTAATTATCTACTGCAGAAAGTTCAATCAGTATTAAATAGATCAGCGAGACTTTTTTGTCTTCCGCCGAGAACCTCTACTACTCTATATCTAATAAAGTTGCATGGGCTGCCAGTTCAAGCTAGGATAGAATTTAAACTGTGCTTCATAACCTTTAAGGTTCTTCGGTTTGGTGAACCTAAGTACCTTGCTGAATTGTTAAAACGTCCGTTGGCACACACAGGTGCAATCCTGTGAAGTAATGAATGACGATCCTTTGCGTCTTGAGGAGCTGGGAGCTGTCCAGCAGTCTTTTTTTCTCTGATTGTTCCTATTCTTAAGTGGCTCTTAAGTTGTATAACCAATTGCCAGTATCGATGGGATAGTTGAATTCTGTTAAATATTTTAAGGGTCGGTTTAAGACCTATTTCTTCCAGAAAAGTTTTTTTTGCGAGTGGCACAGTGACAAATATTACAGGCTTTAACTGCTACCATTTCCATAGTTGCAGCTTATATGTATACCAGTATATATATACCGTATATAATATATATATATATATTCCTGTATATACAGTATATATACATATATACTGTATATATACAACACCACATTTCTCGTGCGCCCCTTTATTGAGTATTGTTCGCATGTGTAGGTAGGCTTCACCCATACCGCACTTCCTGAAAGAGTAGAGTCCAAAGCATTTCGTCTCATCAACTCGCTTCCTCTTACTACTGTAGTTCCTTACAATCTCTCTCTACACGCCGCAATTTTGCATCTCTTTCACTCTACTATCGCTATTACAACAATCAGTATTCTTCAGAGCTCTCTCAGTGCATAGCCTACCCCCTGCCTTGCGGTGAGTGCGAGGCACCCGCCTTTCAACACAGTCCCACTCCTATTATGTCCAGCTCTCCAACCCAAGAATTGCCAAATGTTCTCAGTCTTTCTTCTACTCAACAAGTGAACTCTTGAACTCTCTCCCTTAATCCATCTTTCCTTCATCCTATGACTTAACCCTTTCCGACATATGACGCGATTTTGAGCCTATTAGGGATACTTTAAAGCCTTTGTTACCATCAGGGGTATTTAGAAACCTTTAGTTTAGTTACTTCAACCTCTGCAGTTGTCTTTGAGTTAGCTGTGGGCAGAAAACTAATTTTGGAGAGGTAATTATAAGGGTGAGAGAACTATTTCTTATTGCTAATCTGGCAACCTCTGCGTCATATGAGTCTGAAGGGGTTAAACTGCTTTAAACTTTGTGTGTCCAGGCATTTTGATCCCAACTTCCCTTGAATTCGGCCCTGTCACTTTTTCGGCTTTGGGGGAGACGCTCGTTACAGGCAACCTGCCTTTTGTCTCCTTCATACACATAGAAAAAAATATATATATATATATAATTCTGTACAGTACATCAGCTACCGTATCTATTTAAATTTTAGCTGTGGAATTTGTACAGGCAAGTGCCCTCACCCTACCCTCTCTGAGGAAAGGGTGCCTATGTATTACAGAAGAAAAATAATGTGTTTCATGTTTGCTAATTCTTACGAGGTGATAATAGGGGTGCCCGGATGGGTCATGGGTAGACAGTATTTGTAAGCCTGAGCAGGCAACGCATTTAAGAGAAAGTAATACCGGTACCTAAGCAAAAAACATTTCCTTTACATGCATGTTATTATCAGGGAAAAAAAGGAATTTCAGCTATGACAAACTCTATACTCCTGCCTGACAGCTACTGCAAGCCCTCATCAAATGGAATGTGTCCTTCAGAGCGCTCCATTATTCTGTCCCCTGGAGATCTTTTGCGAGGTACACCAATAATATTTAAAAATTCAATATCCAGTATTGAATTAAATTTTTCATTCATATATCTTGACAATGGTGATAAGCACCCAGGAGCAACAGACAAGTAAATGCAGTCATTGATTGCTGCTTTTAGGGTTTATCTTGCGAGTAAAAATAAGCTAGTTCAATTTTCTGTGAGTGTGTGTTATTGGAAAATATTGTAGTGCCTGTTACAGAGTGAAAAGTTTAACAATCCTCATGTTAGGCATTGACAATGGTGTTCTGTATTCTGAGTCTCATGTTACATACAGTCATGTTTAGTCATTGTGATGTATTTCCTCTGCTTAGATATCAGCTTTCATTGTATCTTATTTGATATTACTTCTTGATTTTATATTGGTTTTGATAAGATCTTTTTTCTTTATATTGTGTTGTTCCTATTTTGTTTGTTTATTTTGCAAGTTTTACATTATAATTGCATTAGTACCATAATAGAGAGAGGTATCAGTAATTAAGGAGGAGACTGAACAAGACTGTAATACATACATGATAGACAGGTGTGATGTGACAGGACTAATATTGAATTTTCCAGGTTGAAGTGTGTGTCTCAAACTAATTACTGAATAGTTTTAGTTTTTAATAATTGTAAACTAAAGCCAAGTTTTAAAAAAGTGATAAGCAAATAACAATCTAGTAATGCAAGATTTTTGTGTTGTTTACTGGACTAATCTATAATGTATTTAAGCATTACTAGTGGAGTGTATTATGTTTCATTTGTATAATATAACTAATATATATTTTATACTGTACCCAGGCCCATTTTGGAAGGAGTAAAATAAAGGTCATGTCTGCAGAAAATAACAAAGGTGAGCGATACAATATTTACATTTGATTTTCTGTTGACAAGAAAGTTTAATATAATTAATATAAACTTTTCTATTCTATATACCGTAGGTTTATGACAATTAATTTTATTTTATTGTAAATTTTGTTCAATATTGCCACTTATAAAAGACAGTTTTATTGTTCTGTAGATATAGCCTAAGATTATATTTTTAGTTTACAGTGTCAGGCATTGCATCTTTTGACATAATATTTTGTAGTTTGTAAACTGTACAGTACAGTACATTACTCTCCTACAGTACTCAAGAATCCAACATTAAATCTAGTAAAAGAATTATGTGCACACAAATTGTGAAATAAATTTTTAATAAAATACCTGTAGAAATATAATAAATATAATGAGTACCTTACAGTATCATGTTGGAGGAGACTTAAAACTACTGTATTCACAAATATAGCTATTACCTAGAAAACAAAATCAGAAGAGAGAATTAATGTATATATGTACTGTATGGTATATATATATAATTTATCCGCCTCCTTGCAGTAGCAATGAGAGTGGGCTGGCGATCGTGGTGTGCGGGACTCGGACGGACACAGGGGGCAGCGGAGGTGGGCGTCAGATAAGCGAGGCGGAGGGACGTGGATGGGCTGACCGACACCGCATGCCACACGTCCTCACCTCAGCCGCCCTCGGTACAGGCGTCAACCAAGCTTTTCAGGTGGGGGAATTATGAGTTCCTGCATGTCCCCCCCTTCCATCTTTTTTCTCTCTTTCTTCCCACTTATCCTTTAACCCTCCAGCACCGGCTATGTATTATATATATATTCCTCGAAACCCGGGTGTTTTGGCCGAAAAACGTCTAGGCTAGGCTACCGTATATTCGTTAATCAGACTTATTCCCGCATTCCCGCGCATCCCCAAGCGTAGCTGTGTTATTTACCTGTAGAATGGCATTAAGTAGAGCTCTCTAAGTCAACTGGTTGAGCTGTGATGATGATTTCATTGGAGATAACTTTATGGCCAAAACAGCCACTTTACACCACTTTTCGATACTTAACAACAACATACAGGCACACACGAACAAGCGACGCTCTCCTTCTTGTGGCCGGAGATGCGGGGCGTCGGTCCAGCCGGCTGTTGTTTACATGCGTCGGACCGACGCCTCGCACACGGAGCTCACAGGCTTTCAACTACAGGGGTGTTCAAGAGTCCTTCCGGGTACCTGGTATATGCTTTTTTATGGGTGTTTAAGAGCCCATCCGTGGTGAGAGGGTTAAGTGGAATGTAGAAAAAGTACAGCTTCAACCAGGATCCCTTCGGCCAGGTCGTCCCCAAGGCGCTAGATCCAGGTCTGGGGTGATAACATTCAGTGCCTGTGAGCCGCCATTAGGCAACTTGGACTATGGAAAAATTAAGTCCTGCCACAACGCTGCCCCACCATGTAAGCACGGTGGCGGACTGGCGTGGTGCCAAACAGTGCCTAGGTAAAAGTAGTAGAGTCCCCTGAGGCACCTATCTGCTCCTCACCAGTGCCATACCAAGGCAGCTCCAATAGCAAGGATTTATTGTATACTTTTTTTGTTTTTTTGTTGCTGTTGTTGTTGTTGTTGCTGTTCACCAAGCTGCCTGGCCGAACAGCCCCAAGGCCCCGAGCAAGGCCAAGGCCATAACCGAGCGCCCCCACAGAACCCTCCCTGCCGACCACAATAAAGCCTGGGTGACCGAATCCACTCCATGGCGGGGAGCTGGGGAGGGTGAGGAAACGCCCGGGAAACCAAAGCCCCACCCAGGGCCCTGTGCCCCTCAGCAATTATGAAGAGAAAGCTGAGGGGCAAAGGAAAAATGTGACGCTTTGGCTTCCAATCTTGGTAGATTGGGAGGTCAATCCACGGAAGAGACGCCGTCACTCGAGATCTAGAAAATATATAAGTAAAAGGAACAGTCAGAGTAAGCTATGGGTATGGCAGAGATCACTCAGTTCTCACTCTGATAGACCAGCCCATCACCACATTGTATTTATTGTATACTAATGGCTGTTGGTTCACAAGTCTACCACCATCCCCCCAATTAGTCACCTTGTACCATAAATAACCAGGATACCAATCTGTATTTTAAATAATTATTTGAAATTTTGCAGATACAGTATGTTCATATCTCTAATACTTTTCTCACAGTACTATATACAGTGGACCCTCGGTAACACAGCTTTGCACAAAGCGTATTTGCTCTAACACGGGTACCCTAAATGTGACGATTCACCTATAGCGCAATATTTTCCTCGCTCTAAAACGATTTGGCTCAGCTCCGGGTGACGCCACTGATGTCACGCTCGGGTGCGATCAGCCCCCTCAGCTTCCCGAGCTTCAGTTTCCCTTCCCGACCATGTTAAAGCTAAAACTGTGTGGTCCATGTGTATTTTTGGTGCCTGCCCACCCCTCTACCTACTCGCCATGCATCACCCTGTGCCCTGCTCTACTTGCAAGAACTTCACCTACGAAGAAAAGTTGCAAATTATCAAGGAGGTTTAGAAAGGAAAGAAGAAAGCACACTTGGCGATCAGACTGCATAACATAAATGAGTCAACAATCAGGACAATATAGAAGGACCGTGATAAAATCAAGAAGCTCCTCATGCTATGACAACCTACATGTATAATTAAGTTGCTAATCGAGTGCTCAAAACAACAGAGAAGCTTTTGGCCAGGTTTATTGGCAAGCAAAACCAGAATAACATTCCCACAAACGGCAAAATTATAAGAGAAAAGGCCAAGGTGTTAAACCCTCAAGTTGCCGAAAAGCTGGGCGAGCCTAACTCACCCTCATTAAAGGCTTCCCTGGGTGGTTGTGGTCCTTTATCAAGAGGCATAAACTCAAGAATGTTAAACTCGCTGGAGAGGCGGCAAGTGCGGATGCAGCTGTGTCAACAGAATTTCCTGCATCTCTTTGAGAAGTCATAGAGAATGGTGGCTATACTGCTGACCAAATTTGTAATGCTGATGAGACTGGCCTTTTTTTGGAAGTCCATGCCAAAGCACATTTACATCCATCAAAAACAGAAGAGTGCCAAGGAATATTTTGCTGCGAAGGATAGGGTGAATCTGCTTTTAACTTTAAATGCTTTTCGGAAGTTTAATGAAGCCTCTCAAGCAAAAAAAAACTGTGCATATAAAGACCAGGATATGTCTTGTGTTGGAGGGCTTACCTGGCCACAAGCTAGACCTACCAGGTGAGTCGCAGTCTGTTGTTGAGGCGGTGTGCCAGGCAATGGCTGGAGGTAAACGAGTAAGACGTCAGAGAGATGATTGCCCCCTTTGCTCAAGAACCGGAGGAATTAATGCAGCAGTTGGATGAGTAACAGGATGAAGACCCAAGGGATGCTGAAGATGGGCCATCAGAGGAGCTTAGCACTGAATCTTTGTGCCAAATTGTTGAATTGATTGAAAAGATCACCTACATTATCAACAATGAAGATCCTGAACGAGATAGGGCTGACCACAGTGCATCTCTTGTTTCTAGTGCTCTTAAGTTTTACACGGAAATATTTCATGACTATCAATGCCTGACAACAAAACCAAATCAAGGAATTTTTGGGGGGGCCACCAGGAACAAGAAGCTGTTGAGCCCCAACAAGACAATCCAGACAACCCCCTCCTCAGTTCTGATTATGATGAGTTCTTGGGCTTCTTGGCTAATCTTCATGGTGGTGGGGAAGTATCAACATAATCTCAGCGACGCCATTGGTGGTGTCAGGGAGGAGGGGGAAACCAGAGGGGGAGCTACGCATCACTTCAATAACAAAGATACAGTACCAGATGTACAGTAATCGTCGCCTTTTTGCTATCATATTTTATGCATATGGCATGTGAAGTATAGTTGAGTGTTGTTAGGTCGGTATTTTGAGTGATTTGAGTCAGGCTTTTGGGCCAAGATGGCTCAGAAAATAGACTTTGGGGAATTCGTTTGGACGAAATGCCTTATTTCCCATATACAATAAACCCTCGCTATCTCGGACTAATTGGGGGGAGACCCAGTCCGAGATGACCGAAAATCCGAGATGTCCGAAGTCCGACTTATGTCCGACTTAAGAGAGGGAAAATTCCGAATTAGAAGAGGAAAGTCCGCGTCACCAGAGAAATTGAGATTTTTTTTTTTTTTTTTTTTTTTATATATCTATTTAATGCATCTATCTCCCTTATACAGTACATATATATAACTATGTCTTATTTGGTCTTTTTTAAATCTATGAATCAATTCTAATACGATGGAATTGAAAACAATATTACCCTTCTAACACAAATAATAAAATTAAAAAGAGAGTAAATAAAAATGTCTCCTTTGTCTTTCAGAAACATAAGTCCGTCTCGTATTTGTTAGTATTTTATCGCTCGCTCGCCCCTAGCCACTCTCTCTCTATCTTTTTTTTTTTTTTTTTTTTTTTTTTTTTAAGAGACAATGAACGGAGGAAGGAAAAACACAGATAAAACAAAAAGGCATCCTCCATTCATAAAATGTTTGTAACAACTGGATTTAAACATTTGTTGATTGTAAGTTTGTGGAAAGCAATTCGAGGGAAGTGAATTCCAAAGAGTAGTAGATCTGGGGATAAATGAATTCTGATAAGCAGAAGTTCTGCATTGTGGAGGAGAAAGTGTAAATTCATGGGCGCTCTCAGCTGCCCTAGTTCTACGGGGAAAGATGTGGAGAGGCGGCACAATTGAAGCAAGTTCCTCGGAACAATTGCTGTGAAAATATCTGTAGAATAATGCAAGGGATGCAACGTTTCTTCGTATGGCTAATGTAGGAAGGTCCTGTGTGATTGCAGGGTTATTGATTAATCTAATAGCTTTATTTTGAATTTTGTCCAACTGCCTCAATGCAACCACTCCACTTCCACCCCACAGAGGTGAACAGTAATCCATCTGAGAGCGCACATGACTTTTATATATTACGGCCAACTGCTCGTCAGTGAAGAATTCTCGAACTCTGTACAGGAGTCCCAGTTTTTTAGAGGCATTCTTAGCAATGCTTCTAACATAATGTGTCCAGCTCAAGTTAGTAGTTAATGTTACACCGAGAATGTCAATACTAGGGGAAGTGGGAATATTTACATCATTAAAAAATATATGGGAGTCAGTGAGATTCTGTCGGTTAGAAAATTGAATGTACTTGGTTTTCTGTGCATTAAAGGAAACTAGATTCTCTTGTCCCCATTCTTCAATTCTAGAAAGGTCCTGGTTCAGAGAAATTGCAGTGTTTATTTTTGAATTTATAAGATCGGGTTGGGTGAAAGAATTGGTAAATGTGAAGGAACTGTGGAGTGTTGAGTCATCTGCGTAGGAATGTATTGGATTATGAGTGGTAGATATGAGATCATTGATATGAATGAGGAACAGAGTTGGGGCCAAAACTGATCCCTGGGGAACACCAGCATTTATTGAGTGAAATTGAGAATAAAGGCCATCTACCATTACACGTATTTTTCTGTTATGAAGATAAGAAGAAATTAGTGGAACTAATGATGCAAGGCCGTAGTGTGACATCTTCGACAATAAGGATTGATGCCAGACTCTATCAAATGCCTTTGATATATCCAGTGCTATTGTATGTGTTTCACCATGTTGGTCTGTAGCTTGGTTGATTTGATGCGTAAGAAAGCAAAGAATGTCTGCAATTGATCGACATCGTCTAAAACCATATTGCCTATCACTGATTAATTTATTATTCTCCAGATGCTTAATTATTTATTTAATTATTTAATTATTTAATCTATTTATCTCTCTAATGCATCTAACTAACTCCCTTATACATTAACATAACTATGTCTTATTTGGACTTTTTGTAATCTATAAATAATTTCTAATGCGATGGAATTGAAAACAATATTATCCTTCTAGCACACAAATAATAACATGAAAAAGAGTCAATAAAAATGTCTCCTTTGTCTTTTCAGAACCAATTTAGTCCGTCTCATAATAGTTCGTGTTTATCGCTCACTCCCCCTCTGTAACTCTCTCTTTCTATCTATCTATCTCTCTAATGCATCTACGTAACTCCCTTATACATTAACATAACTATGTCTTATTTGGACTTTTTGTAATCTTTGAATCATTTCTAATGCAATGGAATTGAAAACAATATTATCCTTCTAGCACACAAATAATAACATGAAAAAGAGTCAATATAAAAGTCTCCTTTGTCTTTTCAGAACCAATTAAGTCTGTCTCATAATAGTTTGTGTTTATCGCTCACTCCCCCTCTGTAACTCTCTCTTTCTATCTATCTATCTCTCTAATGCATCTACGTAACTCCCTTATACATTAACATAACTATGTCTTATTTGGACTTCTTGTAATCTTTGAATCATTTCTAATGCAATGGAATTGAAAAATATAATATCAGACATTTTCCGAATACTTATATAAAGTCCGACAACGTCAGAGACTGTCGGAACGATGACGGAAATGTCCGAAATACGGAAGTGCATGTCCGAGAGGCCGTAGCCAGTCCGACTAGTACGGGTTTCCGACTTCTAGAGGTCCGAGATGGCGAGGGTTTACTGTACATTATGCTTTACGTAACACAGCATCGTGCCAAGACGAATTAACCAAGTTGCCCGAGGGTCCTCTGTATATCAAGATGCATGTGAAAGACAGATTTGCAGATACTGTAAAATATGTTCATGTCTTTAAGTTAAAGCATGTAAGTTCTGTATGTGTTGTCCTGGGTTCAAATCCCCAGAGGATCATATGCTTTCATAAAATTTATTGGGAGCTATTTGTGTTAAGGACGATATTAGTTAATACAGTACAGTACTGTACTTGCAACTGCTAAGGCACTGAACTGAAAGCCATATTTGCAGATACAGTATGCTGAGCTCTTGAATACTTGCAGACACTGCTTATCAAGTTGCTATACAGTAACTGAAAGACACATTTACAGATATAGAATGTTCATTGCAAATACTTGCAGATACTAAATCTCTATAAACTTCTGGACATTGTTTATCAAAGCACTGCAACTGTAAAATGGATTTGCATAGTTGTTGTTGTTGTTGTTCCCCAAGCTGCCTGGCCGAACAGCCCCAAGGCCCCGAGCAAGGCCAAGGCCATAACCGAGTATAGTTATACAATATGTTAAACTCTCAAATACTTGCAGACACTTTATATCTCTCATTTACTTAGACACTTCATCAATCTAATATTTTCAGACACTGTTCATCAAGGCGCTGCAGCTAAAAGACGGGCTAAGGGTGGGCGGTTCGAGTGGAGTTGGTAATAGTAGTAGCAGTGGAGGTGGAGGGAGTAAAGAGGTGGACCCGGAGGTGGTTCAAGCTATCCACCGCCTCACCCACGCATCCGACGACCACGACAAGATGGGACTCCTCCGACGCTCCCTAACAAAGTGGGTGGATTGGAAGGGAGTTTGGATGATCTTGATAGTCCCCCCTGTGCCATGTTTTCATTTGTTATATAGTTATGTTAAGGGGAGATTTCCACTTGAGGGATTTTTTTCTTGACCCCTTTTTCCCATCATGTTTTGCCCCATTGGTTTTGATATTTTAAAATGTTCGCCCCACATTTTTGGCGATTTTAAGAACTTCGGCCCATTTCAGTCAGTTATATGACATTTTGTGTAATTTTGATGTCGATTATTTTCTGGCGAGTGAAAGCGAGCCTGTAATTTTAGAAGAACTGACCTTCGGCCGGGACATTTTTCTACCGAAAAATTTACAAATTTATCTTGAAAGGGGCTCAAGGGGGTGTAATTTTAAATTTGATGGAGGTCTAGAGAACAAACTACAAACCTCCCCTTAACCTAACAAGTGCGCATGGGGGTAATTGGAAACGTCCCCCTGTGCTGACGTATTTGAGGTGTTTCCGTCACTAAAATATTCATTGTACCATTAATAGCATTAATACTTATCCATATGCGCCTATTATGGGTTGATTATAAAGGTATTAACCTGAAACAACAATAAAACTAGTGAAAACAGCGTTTGGATGGTCAAAATCGGAGATATAGCCCGCGAGTTGTATAATGTATGGGTGAGGCAAGCTGCTTTCCCGCCAATTTCCCCCAAGGCCACTGAGACACAGTTGATCGATACTCTCTCTCTCTCTCTTGCACTCGCTTGCCATCAGTGATGACAACACCCTGCTTGCAACTCGCTAATGTTAGCACGAAAATATACCTCAGAATAAGGGAATAACAGGGAAAATAGGTGATAACTGAAGGAGAGGAGGAAAGTGGGGAAGGAGGGGAGGTAGAGGACTGAGATTTTGAATGGCCCAGGGGCCAAGAAAAAATAAAAAAATAAACAAATAAAAATAAACAAAATATTTTTTTTTCGATGTCAAAAGTTGATTTTTTTTTTCACTCACTCTTAAGAGTCTCCCAGCAGTTCCCGGGTTAAGAGGATTGTGGCTATACTTGAATTAGATCAACACCTAGTATGACAGGTTACATGTGGGAGGTTCAGGTGGAGGGGGTAAAAGTAAAACACTAGTGGTTTAGTTAGTAGTGAGAGTGTTGGTGGTGGTAGTAGTGGTGTTCATGATGGCACACACCTCATTGATGGGGGTGGCCAACACGAGACATAGTAAAAGGGAATATATGGTGTGTTAAATAATGTAAGATAGCTACTTTTAGAAGATAAACTAGAATACCTTTCAAACATAACTGTTCATTAGTGATAATTAGTAAACAAATACAATATAGTATACATTACTCTTAAGCTAGGAACATAATAATCATAATAACTTAACCTATTGCCCTTGGGATATACAGTAGTAGGGAACAACAGGATCATTTTGCCGTGGCACCAATAATTCTAATTCAAAGTTTCATTGCTCCGAAACTATTGCATGGCTGCTGTTGGGCTTAGGTTTTATAGGAGTATATACATACATAACATTTTAAGACTGAGTGCTCCACACATACTTGCAGTTTCAGTCTCTTGTCCTAATGGCGGCGTTCCAGGCAACCCTGTGAAGGGCTGCTTCACTTGTCAAGTTTTGGGATTTGAGATCGGCACGTATAGTCCGATCCCAGGTCCCAGTGCCGACCTAACAAGGTCAAATGAAGTTTTGATTCATTGTGCAAAAAAAAAAAAAAAAAAAAAAATGGCAAAATGGCATTTGAGAAAGGAGGCCCCCTAACCAACTTCCAACCATGCCAGCTACTCCTCTTTCTGTGAAACCATGATGGATGCCATCGATGTAAAGTTCGCCCAATACAGGACATATGTCTAGACCAAATTTGATACTGTACGTTGGCGTGGCCCAAAATTATTTTTACGATTATACTGGCAGGTATCTTTAGCAATTTACAAGAAACAACAAAAGCTGTATGTTGCCTTTATGGACTTGGAGAAGGCCTATGACAGAGTGGATAGAGAAGGTATGTAGAAAGTACTTATAATATACGGAGTAGATGGCAAGTTGCTGAAAGCAGTGAAGAGCATGTAGGAGGGTGCAAAGGCGGCAGTACGTGTGGAGAATGAGCAGAGCGAGTTCTTTGACCTGAATGTTGGGTTGAAACAGGGGTGTGTGATGTCCCCATGGTTGTTTACTGTATATATGGATGGAGTCATGAAAGAAATACTAGGAAGAGCAGTGGATGTTGGTGTATCGCTGAAAAGGGAGGGAAATGAGTGGAAGCTGCCTATACAGTGGGCCCCACAAGGGTGCGGTTACCTAAGTCCGAGACATGCGCGCACCCTTGTAAAACGCACCCTTGGAGCTTAAGAACCTATGGGAAATTCACTATGTAGTCCGGGGACTCTTCAAACTTACCCTTTTTTCGCCCAATAACCCCTGAAAAACATGAACTAAGGAAAGAATACCTGCACAGTATAGAAATGTGATTAGATATTAGATAGAATAGGGGTATTACACTCACTTTGGATGGTTTATGTATGCGTGGAGGTTGGGATGTTGGTCTTACTGAGGAGCCTCGGACCCTCAGTAAGACCAACATCCCAACCTCCACGCATACATAAACCATCCAAAGTGAGTGTAATACCCATATTCTATCTAATATCTAATCACATTTCTATACTGTACAGGTATTCTTTCCTTAGTTCATGTTTTTCAGGGGTTATTGGGCGAAAAAAACGCACGCTTTGCTTTTTTCGCACTTTTTTCGCACCCTTGGATTATAAGCACCACAAGGACATCTGCCGCATGGTTGGAGAATCGCACCCTTTTAGTGCGCACCCTTGCGGGGCCGACTGTACTGATGTTTGCGGATGATACAGTTCTGATGAGCGATAATGAATGGGAGTTGCAGGGTCTGGTAAATGAGTTTGGAACAGTGTGCGAAAAATGGAATTTGAAGGTAAATGCGGGGTTTGAGCAAGGTTATGGTCTTCGAAAGGGGTGAAGTAACAGTGTGAGGTGAAGTTGAACGGTCAGGCTATGGAGATCGTCAGCTCTTTTAAGTATCTGGGCAGTGTGTTGAGTAAAGATGAGACTGGATGAAGAAGTGCGGGAGAGGGTGCAACAGGGGAAGAGGGTTGTAGGAACGTTGAAAGCAGTAACAAGAAATAGGGTGGTCAGTATGGAAGTGAAGAAGCCCTTGCATGACAGTGTGGTAATCCCGACACTAACTTACGGAAGCGAAGCATGGACGTTCGGGAAGAGACTCAGACCAAGAGTGAGAGCGGTGGAAATTAGTTACTTGAGAAGTGCGTGCGGAGTTACATGGAGGGATAGACAGACGAGTGAGGAAGTAAAAAGGAGGTGTGGTGTGGAGGTAGATGTGCTGGAAAGTGTGAAAAGGAACAACTTGAGATGGTTCGGCCATATGGAATGTATGGAAAGCGAGAGAATGACTAAGAGGGTGTACGAGAGCGAGGTGGAAGGACAGAGAGGGTGGAAGGATGGAGTGAGGAAGTATATGGATGAAGATCCAGCGGTGCTGGATGGGAGGAGGGGCGTCGACTGACTGGGAACAGAGGTGCATGGGGGCGGTTTTGTTCGTGGCCACTCCTTCGGGGATCACGGCGTCAGGCAATAGATAGATAGATAGATCTTTAGCAGATTACCAGTGTAGATAAAGGAATAAAAATGTCAATATTCCATATGTGGCAGTATTATTTTAGCAAAACTACCGGTCACAGCAACATTACCCAGTTTTACCCTCTATATATAGTTAGTGAATACAGTAGATCATATTAACCCTCTCACGACCATATGACGCAGAGGTTGCCAGATTAGCAATAAGAAATAGAGTTCTCTCACTCTTATAATTACCTCTCCAAAATTAGTTTTCTGCCCACAGCTAACTCAAAGACAACTGCAGAGGTTAAAGTAACTAAACTAAAGGTTTCTAAATACCCCTGATGGTAACAAAGGTTTTAAAGTATCCCTAATAGGCTCAAAATTGAGTCAAGGACGTGAGAGGGGTAAATTATGAACATAATGAAAATAATAAACTTTAAATAGAACTGTTCTTGTATTTCCGCAGGGACGAGATCAATAAGTCATACCGCCGCCTGGCCGGGCTGGTTCACCCTGACAAGTGCAAGGCCCCGGGAGCAGAGGATGCTTTCAAGGCTCTCACACAGGCCAGGAATAATCTGCTCAAGCTTATGACTGAGACCACTGTATAGTACTAGAGCTTAGCCACCAACATAATATTTATTTGCAAGCAGACCTTCGCTTGAGGGCTACATACATACAGTCACGGTCATTAATTCTGATACATATTAAAGCCTCGAATTGATTTAACAAACCTTGGAAACTCAAATACTGTACCAGGTAAAGAATTAATAAGGAGATTCACTTTAACCCAAAACTGCTTAGAAAATATACAGTACTGTATGTATATCAGCATTAGTGACCGCAACTGTACATACATAACATGTATTGATATAAGTCATTAACAGTTTTAATACAATCCCAGATGTAAATGTAATCCTTGTATGATCAATTTACAAGCAGTAGTCGATCTCCAAAGTAAACCAGGCAAGGCACACATGTTAGAATTGATTTGAGATTTTATTGAAAAATATAGTTAAAAACCTTTAAATAATAATAACAATAATCTGGTCTTTTGTTTCTCAAAAGTGCCAGTTCTTCCAGAGGAATACACTAGCGCTCTAAGCGCATTACACCACAATTAACCCTTCCACGCACGTATGAACGCCAGGATTGCCGATTAGCAATTAGAAATAGAGTTCTCTCAATCTTATAATTACCTCTCCAAAATTAGTTTTCTGCCCACAGCTAACTCAAAGACTACTGCAGAGGTTGAAGTAAATAAACTAAAGGTTTCTAAACACCCCTGATGGTCACAAAGGCTTTAAAGTATCCCAGAATAGGCTCAAATGGCGTCCTGTGCGTGAAAGGGTTAAGAGAAAAGTGGTATTGTTCATATACAGTATATACTGCAACCATGGAAATGGCAGCAGCTAAAGCCTATAATAATTTGTAATGATATGTTCTATATATTTATATCTACTCTATTTGTTAATTCTTACAGTGCTATAAATATTGAAATTACTAATTATTAAATTATAGTTATTTAGTCACATACTTTTATATATTATGCAAAACATTATTTACTATACCAGCAAGTACTACTTAGTTGGTTAATATGCCAAAATCATCCATGCAACACTGACTATTTGCTTCTTGCTTTGTGGAGATTGCTTTGATACTTCACCATCATTTACAAGGCTTGGTCATTGGTATTATGGAAGCAAACTTACCATATTGTATACCATGTAAAACAGTTTGACTTTCACAATATATACACTTTTCCCACAATAATATGGAGCTATGTCTACATTGTCTAGCAAATATCAGTAGTTTCTTTGCTTTGGAATATGTAGGCCTCCTTTAATAGGAATTATTAAAGGTGGAAAAAGAAAGGCTTCGTAGGGCTGCTTCAGACAAGCGTTTTCCTGTGTGTGCGAAATGCACGGGTTAAATAGAAATTAATGGAAATTAATGGGACAGTTCTTATGAAACCGCCAAGGGAAATCTTAGGCCACATACCCATTCACCTCTCTCATTTATTCCGAAACTGCTTAATGCCTGATGTGTTGGAATTATATTTATGACGGTTGGGTCCTTGAGAAGAGAGTGACCGACCCATTTATTGCACTTGGAGCCAGAGCATGTTCATATGAATGCCAGGTATTTTACACTTAAGTTTTGTTCGTGTACAGGAAAAAACTTCTATGTAAAGAAGGCCTTACATAGCATAAAATACGATGGCCACAGTAAAACCGTTCTTTTGGGCTAATTGGGGGTAGACCTTGTCCTGAAGTGTGATGTACATCAGTCACCTAGACTTTTACCTTGGCCTTTCTGACTTGACCCAAATTCCTAGACAATCCCCATCACGGTCGGTGGTAATTGCTAGTTTTGCTGTATTCCTACCCAGTCAGTATGATACGCTAGTTGTTGTAATAATCTATCTATCTATCTATCTATCTATTGCCCGACGCCGTGATCCCCGAAGGGGTAGCCACGAACGAACCACCCCCATGCACCTCTGTCCCCAGTCAGTCGACGCCCCTCCCCCCAACCAGCACCGCCTTCGTTCATATACTTCCTCACTCCATCCTTCCACCTCTCCTTCGGTCTACCTCTCCCTCTCTGTCCCTCCACCTCGCTCTCGTGCACCCTCTTAGTCATTCTCTCGCTTTCCATACGTTCCATATGGCCGAACCATCTCAAGTTGTTCCTTTTCACACTTTCCAGCACATCTACCTCCACACCACACCTCCTCCTTACTTCTTCATTAGTCTGTGTATCCCTCCATGTAACTCCACACGCACTTCTTAAGTAATTCATTTCCACTGCTCTCACTCTTGGTCTGAGTCTCTCAACCAACGTCCATGCTTCGCTTCCGTAAGTCAGTGTCGGGATTACCACACTGTCATGCAAGGACATCTTCACTTCCATACTGACCACCCTATTTCTTGTTACTGCTTTCAGCATTCCTACAACCCTCTTCCCCTGTTGTACCCTCTCCCGCACTTCTTCATCCATAGTCCCATCTTTACTCAACACACTGTCCAGATACTTAAAAGAGTTGACGATCTCCATAGCCTGACCGTTCAGCTTCACCTCACACTGTTACTTCACCCCTTTCGAAGACCATAACCTTGGTCTTCCCCGCATTTACCTTCAAATTCCGTTTTTCGCACACTGTTCCAAACTTATTTACCAGACCTCCCATTCATTATCACTCATCAGAACTGTATCATCCGCAAACAGCAGTTGTAATAAGAAGTACCAGTACTTCCAGTACTTCGTGTTGCAATTACACCAACTAGCGTATTACATTGACTGGCTAGGAGTATGGCAAAACTTAAAGTAATTACTACCGATAATCATGGAATTTGTTTAGGAATACAGATTAATGCCAGAAAGACCAAGCTCAAAGTTTAAAAGACTGAGATAATGTCTGAACTGAATACCATATGATGAGACATTTGCCCCACACTGTGACATATCTCAATCTTTGAGGCTAAAGGCCTGATTCTTAAATATATGGCAAACAAAAATTAATTAAGAAAACTTTAGTATGTTTCTACATTCAATGCTTACTAATGCGACAGGTTTGGCTATGGTAAGGTTTATGAATACAGAATAGCCATAAATCTGAAAGAATAAGTTACGGTACGTCTGGACTGCATACTATGTTCGAAAGCCTTGGGTTTGCAAAATATTTCTTTATTTTATTTTTTACAGTATATACAGTGTGTCTGAACAATGCACATTAGTTTGTACGCAAAAAAGTGTGTAACTAGTAGAAAAGTGTTTCTGTTTATGAATTTTACAGTTTTACTATCTATGATTAAATTTGTTACATCCAGTCGTATGTTTCATATCCAAATATATAGTTTGTATACAATCTGTTAGAATAATTACAAGTAAATTATATATATTCTTTACCTTATTTTATTGCAGAGAACAGTAAATAGTAAAACTATAATACAGTATTTGGCTTAAAATATGTATGTATATGCTTAGGCACATACACCATGGCTGGGGGTGGCGTACTCGAGACAGAACCCGAACAGAAAAAACATTAAAAGTTCCAATTCTTAGGGTCCGGGACCACTTTCGCGTTCCCTCGCCCCTTTCTCTGTCCTGTCTAGTAGGTGAATTTTACAAGGGGAGGAGGATTCCTAGCCTCCCACCCCCGGAGTAGGAAAAGTAGTACTGTACAGGAAAAGAGACAAACAGAAACGGCTAAGGTTGGGTAGAGGATGCCAAACCTCACTCTGGACAGGACCAGCTTTCACCCTTGGCTTATAGTGTGATCGTAAATATATATCTGTACAGTAAATCTCATGTCAAACATGTCCCTGTAGATCTCGGCAATATCCGAGTTGAACGGGATTGGTGTCTGGTTTACAGTGTTCTCTCACTCGGTTTTAAGTGGTTTTACGACGAATTGAAGCCTGTGCCTTTTAACTATTGTGTTAATATTAATTACTATGTACAGTACTTTACTGTCCCTGACTACATATAGTTTGTATTTGTCATTATATAATGTAATTCGGACATCTCGGAAAATCGTACATTTCGGAAGTGGCTATCCCCCAATTAGTCTGAGATAACTAGGGTTTACTGTACTGTAAAAATGGGACCTCTGTCGAGGAAGATCTCCGAAGTTGAGAAATTTGTATGAGTATCCTGGGTTCGAGTCCTCTGAGTGCCACATGTATTTGTTGATTTAATTAATTGAGTTTAGATGTGAAGTTGGTTGGTGTAAAAAACAATAATTTATAGTATGCAAAGGTGAGCCTTTTTTTTTTTTTTTTTTTTTTTTTTTTTTTTTGCTGTTATCCAGGCTGCCTGGCCGAACAGCCCCAAGGCCCCAAGCAAGGCCAAGGCCATAACCGAGTGCCCCCACAGAACCCTCCCTGCCTACCACAATAAAGCCTGGGTAACCGAAGCCACTCCATGGCGGAGAGCTGAGGAAGGTGCGGAAACGCCTGGGAAAGAGTTGCTGGAGATAATGGACAAGTTTTGCTACTTGGGGTATACCATCTCTGCTGTTGGTGAGGCCAAGGCCGCCACTATTGCCAGAATTAGAGGCGGCTGGGGAAAGTTCAGAGAACTGCTGGCAATACGAACTATGAGAACACTCGCTCTCCCCTTGAAGGGAAAGATATACGCTTCATATTTTAGAAGCGCAATAACATAAGTTTCAGAAACGTGGCCTGTCGAAGTGGATGATATCAACAGAATGAAACTTAACAAAATGAGAATGGTGGTGTGATTGATATGTGGGGTCAAACTGCAAGATAGGATATCTAGTAAGAAGCTGAAGAGACTGTTAGGTATCAAGAGTATCAGTGATGAGAGGCATACTTGCAGGTTTGGATGGTTTGGGCATGAAGATCTAGAGGATGGGTGAACTAATTCGGTAAAAAGATGCAAGTCCGTGAACGTGGAGGGAGCTGCACCAAGGAATAGACCAAGAAAGAAGTGGAATCAGACCGTAATAATAAAACCTGACAAGTGAGGCAGCTCCAAACAAGGCTGCCCAGAGCACTGCCATTAGGACATGAGCCCAAAACCACACTTCATGTAGATCACTTTGGTCTTTGAATTTATGTATGTATGTAAAAGGCAATAAATTATACAGGGGAAATTATAGTGGTCTGAAATGTTTATGAGAAAACCTTTGATAGCAGAATTATCTATCAACAATTATATCTATCAACAACACACAAACTACCACCACAGCATGCAAACAATATATACGTTCAGTATCAAAATATGCTAGCCCTGCCTGGGCTTGGGGAGATTTTAGACACCAATCAAGCAGGGCAATGCCCAGGGGATGCCTCATAGGCATGTTGTTGTTGTTGTTCCCTAAGCTGCCTGGCCGAACAGCCCCGAGTCCCTAAAGAAGGCCATGGCCACGGTTGGGCTTTCCCACAGAGCTCTCAAGGAGTGTAGATTGTGTTGTTGGCGTAAGTGGTTGTGTGAAATGCAGTCTTCTATGATGTGTTTAATGGTATGGGGTACAACCCGGGCAGGTGTCGACGACAGAGTCATCCAGTCTCTTCTGATAGCTCAGAAGAGCTGGATGGTGTCCGCATCTAAGCCTGGCCAGGTGAACTCTGTCCTCGCGTGGAAGGGAGGATTCAGAAGGATGGATTTCGGGAAGTCGTGCCTGCAGCTGCATGTTTGTCTATTAGAGAGTGGATGGAACGGCGAGAGATATGAGTATGTTTGTGCTTCTGGAAGCTGGTTTGGGGTGGGCAGGGAGGGAGAGAAGATAGTATTTGTGTGTGATACCGTGTGCTGGGTGTTGTTTTGATATTTCTTGGTGTCTGTGGGTGTATTGCCAGTGTAGTGTAGTGGGTGGTGTTGGTTCGTGGAGGCTGCTGCCAGGAATTGAGTGCCTCTCATGTCCAGATGGTCTTTGACTTTGAGGACTTTGGTTTCTTGATGTAGGTGTAGTAGCTGTGCAGCCTATGATGATTTTTAGGGCTTTATTTTGAATAGTCTGTAAGGTCTTATGATGTGTTTCAGCTAGGTTAGAAGGCCGGGCTTGCGTATTCTGTCACTGATCTTATGTATTGTTTGTAAACTGTGGTGGTGGTTTCTTTGTTGTGGGCAAGTGACCTGAGGGCGTTAAGTCTGGGTGTCAGTTTCTCTTTCATGTTTGTGGTGTGCTGTTTGAATGTCATTTGAGTATCATGTGTTACAGTACTCCTAGGATTTTGGGTGAGTGTGTGTGTGTTAGGGATGTGTTGTTTATGGTGAGTTGCGGGGTGTATTTGTGATCTGTCCAGCTTGTGAGGAGGGTTGCAGTGGATTTGGCTGGGGGTAAATTGAGTCTGTAGTGCACCAGTCATGTAATGTGTTAAGATAGGGTTGAAGGAGACTTGTTGCTGTTCTCAATTCTCAGTTACTTGTTCGTCAAGGGGAATCCACGCAATGCGAGCTAAGCTCATTATTATCGCGCCTCCTTAACTGGGAATGTATTGCATGAAATGCATGGCAAGTGTTTTATGTATCGTTGGAATGGCTGTTGATGTGTGTGTAGTCTGTATTTTAGCCAATTGGCGACATCTGGATACGAATGCTTAGGGTTAACCTGTACGGTACCATTCTCACTACGGTACCAGTCTCACCCGAAGGCTTAGGTTGACCAGTACGATACCCATCTTGCCTTGTAGCCGATCACCAACCCCAGATGGGACGTCACAACTTCGTCCACTTACACCAGGTTCCTATTTATACTGCTAGGTGAACAGAGGCTACACCGTTAAGAGACTTGCCCAAATGTCTCTTCCCCGCCCGGGTCTCGAACCCGGGACCTTCTGGTTGTGATCCAGACGCGCTATCAGTTACGCCACGGGGAGGTGTGTCTGGGTCTTTGTGTGTCCATGTGAGTGTTATGTCGTCTGCGTAGGAAGCTATGTTTATTTGGGGTGTATTGGGTATATTTATATCATGCATGTACAGATTGAAGAGTGCGGGCGACAGGACGGATCCTTGCGGGACTCCGTTTGGGAAATTTCTGATGCTAGATGACCGACCGGCAAAAGATACGTGTGCACATCTGCCTGCTAGGAAGTTGGCCAGCCACCTTTTGAGTTGTGCAAGTTTGTGTCGTAGATTTTGTTTTTTAGGTTGTGGCGGGGGATGGCATCGAAGGCTTTACTAATGTCGAGTGTGGCAAGTAGTGATCTGTGTGGTGATCTGGCTGAGTTGATACCATAAAAAGCTCTTTGTGTAAGGTCTGTAAGAAGAGTGTTTGTGGAGTGCAGTGGCCTGAAGCCATGTTGTGTTGGAGCTAGGGGTAAGGCGTGTGTAATCAGTTGTAGTACAAGGCATTCTATGACTTTGGAGGGGGTGCAGAGGAGTGTGATAGGACGGTGTGAGGAGGGTAGTGTAGGGTCTTTGTTGGGTTTGGGGAATGTGATGATGATACCATGCTTCCAGATGTCTGGTATTGTGTTGTGTGAATAACTGTAGTTTGATATGTTAGTGAGTGCTTGTATGCCTTGTGGTCCCAGGTGTCTGAGGTGTATGTTGGTTATGTTGTCTAGGCCACAGGCGGGTGAGTGCACGAGATTGTTGATGATGTGCTTTGTCTGGTAGTTGGTGAAGAGTGCATAGTCAGGGTCTGTGGGGAATTGTCTCTTACGTCGGATGACACGTCGGTCGTCTTTATGGGGTTTTAGGTGGCTGACGTGAGAGAAGTGATTAATGAGAATGTTTGCTTGTTGTTTACATAAAGGAGTATCTGTTGTTGTGATTGCAGCATGTGATTGTGTTGTGTTGTGTTGCTGTTGGAAAGTGTGATGCTGTTTAGTGTTTTGTAGAGTTTTTTGGAGTTTGTTTTGTGATCAAGTGTTTGTAGAAAGTTATTCCAATTTAGTGATTGTTGTTCTTGTATTTTGTTGTTAATCTGGGTGTTGAGTGCTTGGATTTGTTGTGTGATGTCTTTTGAGTGGGGTGCTGGGGAGTGTTTCAGTGTGTCGCATTGTCTGATGAGGTTTTGAATTTCTGGTGAGAAGTTGGGGTTGTGTCTTTCTGTTACCTCTTAGAATGCGTTTCTTGTCAGCGTTTTGGATAGTTGTGTTGAACATGTGGACAGTATTGTTGATGTTAGTGATGGGTGCGCTGTTTAGGGTTTCAAAGTGTTGTTCTGTCTCATTTGTGAAAGCTTCCCAGTTGGCGCTTTTATAATTGGTGTAAGTGTGTCTGTGGCTAGCTGGGGTGAGTCTGGTTTTGGTGGTGATAATGATCGGGAGGTGGTCGGAGCCTAAGGTTTTAACCACCTTCTAGGATGTTGTGGGGGCGAGTTCTGGGGAGCAAAAGGTTCATAGGCATGTGATAAGGAGTTACTGGAACTCCTGTTTCATTTGTCTGGGTTCCCAAACTGTTTCTGTTAGTGTCTCTCCTACACAGATAGTAATCCAGCTAACTCTCAAAAACACCTCCTATCCAATAAGAGCTTGAGGCTGTTCGGCCAGGCAGCCTAGGGAACAAATATTACTACAACACACAATATGATTCCATACTGGGATGTGGCATCTTCATTTTCAGGCAGTTACAAGAGTTATCTGGGAAAAGATAGGTAGATTTGTAGACTTGGAGAAGAGCCTTTGATAGAGTGCCAAGGTATCTTATGCAGTGCCTATGAACAAAAAATTATAAAAAAGTAGCTGGTTCGTGTGATAAAGAAGATTTAATTAGTGCCCTTTTAGCACGTATCTGAATTTCTAAATCTGCATGAATATCAATCTCAAACTAACTTCACATTTGCTTGTGTCTGGCCACTATTCAGAAATAATAAAGAATGTTGAGCAGGAGAAACAGGGGAGATGGCTTGAAGAGGAAGAATTCTTTGGACTTACTTGGGTTGTCAGTTTGTGGGAACAAACACAAGATAACATAATACATATGGTGATTCAATTTGAATAAAGATTTGGCAAAAAAGGGAGAGTCATCGAGACTGCAGGAGCTCTGATAATGAGGCTTGAATATAGAAGCAGTTGAAGAAGTGAAAAATATTAAAAAAACAAAGGCAAAGGCAGAATACGAACTACCAGGAGACAAATCTGCAGGTGAAAATAAGGAGGGCAGAGGACTGACATTCTAAAGGCAAAACAGAATACTGCAAGTGAGCAGAGGAAGCTGTGGAGGAGGAAGAGGTTGGACTGACAACATAATCAAATCTACAGGAAGGTAATTTCCCTTCCGACTTCAATGGAGATAATATGCATCCCTGGGGAAGAACCATGTTGCAGTACAACTTAAATCCAGTATGATATGATTTAATTAATAATTGCTTAGAGAAGGTACTAAGAAGATTGCTCCAGTTGAACATGGCTGAACAAGAACATGTGTATCTGGAGCCACAGAGAGGGAAAGGTGAGATGTCAAAATTTAAGTATTTTATTGGTTGATTTTACCTCAAGCATTTCTAACAATGACGAAAATGTGAAATTAATCACAAAACAGATTATTATGACTAGCAATCTTCATATAATGACAAGGCAAGTCACAGCCTAGGAACATTAAATTATTGTTTTTGGTTTTAAGGACAGCAGAGAAAACTCCATTCGCCCTGGCAAGGTAATAGTATATCGCAACGTCCACCCGGGAAATGGGAGGCCCAATCGTCAAGGACCCAGGAGGGACCGCTCAGGGGCATCAACACTCACCGGACACAAAGATGGATTGGAGAGGTAAAGCAATGAAATATGACATCCAGCAGGAATATACAGTGAGAAGAGGTGAGGATAATGGTACTAAACCACCCTGAAGGCAGCCCGGGAAAACCAATAGGAAGGTGTACATAGGATTGGTTCTTGTAATTAATCCACATGTTGGGTCACCCGTAACAAAGTGGAGTGCTTATATATACTGTACCTATTTACAATCACAACTACTAAGCTAAGGATCATTGGGTTGAAATTCCTAGAATGCTAAATATTTATATTTTATGCACTTACTCTCACTAATTGTTAAGTTTGTTTGTCATGTTTGTGAGGCAGCACCAGGCCCTGATAGTGCAATATGTTAGACCAAACCAGGGCCGCTGCTGCATGACCTAGAAACTTATCCAGCTCCAGGATCATCAAATCGGTCTTGACGAAGCTGTTCTTCCAACTACGGGGCCGCCAAGGGAAGCGGCCGGCGATACTCTCCATGTAGTTGGTCCATCCTAGCTTCTCAGGCAGAAGACCGGTATAAAAGACGTCCTCCAGGCGGAAGGGTCGTAATGTTTTGGCTACGTTGTACAGGGGCTCTACAAGATTTCTGCAGATAAACTTTGACTAAGAAAAATTATACCAACTCAACGGTAACTGAACAACTCAACCTCTAGATCTCAACCTGTGCCAAAGTAACTAGAAATGTTAAAATTAGACTATAAATTGGTATGGTTTATATGGCCCTGGTTGAGTTGGCATTGGTAGAGACCTACTGGTTAACTACCCATTCATCTACTGGTTAGCTAGATCCTTCACTCATATAATAGGTAGGCAACTGCAACCTTTGGCTAGAAGAAATTATACCTATTCATCTACTAGTATATATTCTACTCTCAAAACAGGTAGGTAGTCACACTCTTTGCAGCAGCATCGAGCAGGAGGTAACCCTGGGCCCGGGCTCATGCATTAGTCTTCCTTAATACTGGTTAGCTAGATCCTTCACTCATATAATAGGTAGGCAACTGCAACCTTTGGCTAGAAGAAATTATACCTATTTATCTACTAGTATATATTCTACTCTCAAAACAGGTAGGTAGTCACACTCTTTGCAGCAGCAACGAGCAGGAGGTAACCCTGGGCCCGGGCTCATGCATTAGTCTTCCTTAACCCGTGGAGCCCCGGCTAGTTTTGTAATGTTTGCGCACCAGAACCCGGCCGGTTTTCAAAAAATGGTTTTATTCCAGAAACAATAGCGAATGGGTTAGGAATGAAGGAAAAACCACGAAAAACCGCTCAAAAAGATTAAAAAATGGTCCTACAGAGCCCCCGAAAACGGATTTTACAAGAGTAAAAAATTGAAGGCAATTATCCCAAAAAAACAGGTTATTGCGCGCTCGCGCGCACGCACGTGGACTTTGAGAGTTTTCAACCATCGGCACGGTTGCGTGGGATACATACACAGTTCCCATATAAATCTGAGCCCTCTTGAGTGGCTACACCTGAGGTTACGGTCGGCGCAATTAGGGTGACGCGTCAGGCGCGTCTCTGGGGCTGTGCGTTACATACATCGCCGACGCGTCAGACGCGTCGCTGGGGCTGTACGGGTTAAGATACTGTATAGTGATGATATATAGAAAGATAGTGACATTAGTGCAAAAACGTCTTTAGTGTTGCTTACAATCGATTTCTTCAGTCTATCAAACTATCTATAGCCAGACTGCTTGATGCCCGAGGGAGGGCCACAAACTAATCTCCTCCATCGAGACAATTTGTTCAATTCTTTAACTTGTAATAAGCCTATTAGTATTAGTAGTAGTCATTCCTTAGGCTGCCTGGCTGAACAGTTCCGAGCTCCTATGGAAGGCCATGGCCGAGACCGGGTTTACCCACAAGGCTCTCAAGGAATGTATATTGCGTTGTTGGTGTAAGTGCTTGTGTGCTATGCAGTCTTCCATAATGTGTTTGATAGTTTGCAGTGCTGTGTTACAGCTCGGACAGGTATCCTGGACGGAGTCATACAGCCTCTTCTGATAGCTCATAAGGGCTGGATGGTGCCCACATCGCAGCCTAGCCAGTTGGACTGTCCTCACATTAAAGGAGGGTTTTTGAAGGATGGACTTCGGGGAGCCGTGCATGTAACTGACCGTTGTATTTGAGTGACTGGATGAATCGGTGGGTGATGCGAGTATGGAGTGACGATACTATTTGTGTATGATAACAAGTGCTAGGCGTTTTTGTTTTTTTTATATGTTTCTTGGTGTGTGTTGGTGTTCTGCCATATATTGTAGCGAGTGGTGTTGGTTTGTGGAGGCTGCGGCGAGAAATTTTGTGCCTCGCATATCAAGGGGATTCTTGATTTTGAGGACTTTGGTTTCATGGTGTAGGTGTGGTAGCTGTGCAACTGGTGATTATTTTTAGGGCATTATTCTGTATAGTCTGTAGGGTATTGTGAATTTGGGATGTGCTTTAGTGAGGCTAGAAACCTAAACGTATATTTTGCTTGTATACTATGGTGGAAGATTCTTTGTTAAATCCGAATGTTGTATGGCCAAGTGACTTGAGGGGGTTTAGTCGTGGTGTTGATTTGTTTTTAAAGCTTGTAATATGTTGTTTGAATGACATTGATGTATTGTATGTTACACCAAGGATTTTGTGTGTGTGTGTGTGTGTGTGTGTGTGTGTTATGGGGAGGTTGTTTAAGTTGAGGTGAGGGATATGGCGGTGTTCTGCTGTCCAGTTTGTGAGAAGGGTCACTTTAGATTTGGCTGGCGCTAGAGTCTGTTTGTGGTGAACCACTCATGTAGTGTGTTGAAGTACGGTCGAAAGAGTTGTGCGGCTTTGTTTGCGTCTCGATGTGTGTGTTATGCATAAGAGTCTGTCTGTATCTGGGGTGTGTGGGGTATGGGTAGGTCGTGCATGTACAGGTAAAGTTTGTTGGTGATAAGACGGATCCTTGAGGGACTCGGTTTGTAACATTTCTGGGGTTTGATGACTGGCCAGCAAAAATTACATAAGCACATTTGCCTGCTAGATAGTTGGCCAGTCATCATTTTGTGTTGTGCATGCTTTTGTTGAGAATTTTGTTTGTAAGGTTGTGGTGGGGAATGGCATCAAATGCTTTACAAATGTCAATTGTAACGAGAAGTGTTCCGTGTGCTGGCCTAGTTGAATTGATACCTTTAAAAACTCATTGGGTTAGGTCTGTAAGAAAGGTTTTTGTGGAGCGCACTGGCCTAAAATCGTGCTGTGATGTAGCTAGGGGAATAAGAGGTGTGGTCAGTTGAAGTATAAGGTGTTCCGTGACTTTTGAGGGGGTGCAGAGGAGAGTGATGGGACGGTGTGAAGAGGGTAACGTGGGGTCTTTGTTGGCTTTGGGGATTTTGATGTCTCTAACTTGTATTGGGGGAGGGATGCTAATGTCCAACTGCCCATGTTTTGGGAGAGGTTTGCTAATGCCCAACCACCCATTTATTCTTCAGTACCAATAAATAATAGCATTGACTGACCTGGGCGTCATACACCTTGGCCCCATGCAATAAGTGTCTTGTACCCGACTTGTTCCCATTACTCTGATTTGGTAGCTTCTGGAATATACTTTTTTACGAAACTTGTCACCTATAATATTCTATCTTCAGTCTACTGGCCGATACCAGTCCAAAATAGTCACATGTTGCCAGAAAAAGTTGCAGGAAAATCTTTACGATAGTCTTCAATGCCCACAAATAATATCATGTACTGACCTGGGCATGATGTACCCTGGTCCCATGCAGTAGCGCGGGTACTTGGGTCTCGGGTACTCTTGCCATGTGACCCTCCACTTGATATGGTGGCACTCTGCGCGGCACGGCCTGGCCCGCCCACGACGCCGGCACAGCAAATGATGCCTCTGATTATGGTTCCTGGTGTCATAGGCATTCAGGAATCTGAGGGTAAGGGAATTAGTAGAAAAATTATGGACCAATAGAGTTTATATTGTGATTCATCCATCCAGTTAAGTCCCTGTAACAAGGGTACTCCCTAGCCTTGTCAATCATGGGAGGGAACGGCATTAATATCTGCATCTCATCATCCATCCATTAGTTATATTATTCGCTCTTAAATTGGGATGCTCAGTAACCTGCAACTGATGAAATCCTGATCCAAGCTTGGAAAGATATGAACAGTAAGTTTTGGGGCCAACTGATGGGCCAATTAGGATAGCACTTGCAGCAGGTTGGGACTAAACTGGAATGCTAATTTGTAAAAACCATACTCAAAATATTAAACTTGTCATATGGAATAAGTGTATCTGAACCTACTTTTTGAGCTCAAAAATATTGATGAGAACGTCTGTATCACTTTTGAGGACCCATGGCGGCTGCGGACAATAGTTGGATACCCAGTGGAGGGCACAGAATGTCTTCAGCGATAGGTTCTGGTAGGAGTCCATAAAGTCCACCTGGATGATGTCTCGGTATTGTTGACTCTCCAGCCTAAGGTCTGCCATCAGCTGGGGGTCGTCAGAGGTCCCCACCATGAAGACGGTCTTGAACCCTGTCATGTTAACCCAGGTGGTGTTACCCCACAACTTTCTGATCCTCGCCCTCGCCGTCACCTCACCGGGACCAACACCCACGACGTTGATGATGTACAGATTGCTGATGTTACTGCATAGTTGAGGCTCATTGAGCACATACTTGTACGGAAATTTATCATGTGTAACGGTGGCATTCCAAGGCAAATCATCAATACTAGGATTACTAATATTGGATATGTAATAATCAGCACCATGTGCTGTGAACTTTAGTTGGCTTTTTATTCTATTTGTTATGGTATCAAGAGATGAATCATAAAACATGATGTTGCAGATCATCAACAAAAGCATGAATATGGAAAATGCTCTTATTATTTTTCCAAATACTAGACGAGGAGGGTGAGCAAGCCATATATCTGAAAAATATTGACTGATAATAATTTTAATATACAGTATACTGTATATCCTCTTCCCAATTTTTTTTTTTTTTTTTGCATTGACAAATAGTTGCACCAGTAATAATGAACATTTGTATATATGAAAAGGCATTCAACAGTGAAACAATGTTCACGAAGTGTGTAGCAGCAAGTGTAAGGCAAGCAAAGGTAATAATTTAAACACAAATTACCACTTGCCTTTGTCAGTCATTGTTGTAGTAGAGAATTAGACACATTATATTATAGTTCAGTGGTACGACCGGGAATAATTGACAATTTTCAAGCAAATTTGTTTTGTTTCTCCCTAGATCCCTTTCAAGCAAGTAAATAAACAAATAAATACAAAATAAATTAATATGAAATAATGTCCCCCAGACCCCCTTCAAGCTATAATTGTACATTTGTTTGTAGAAAATTGTTGCGGCCAAATGCCGGTTTCTTTTTGTTGTTAGACAAATAGTTTTATATGACTTCTTTAAAAGGGAAGAGCCAATCGATTCCATAACCTAATACAGTACTAAGATAGACCAGGGTAAGCCATGTAATCGAAAACACAATGGTTTATTTATACACAATAGGTAAATAGCAATGGCATACTGTAAATGTAACTTATACAATAATGGAGTTAGGAGATCGTCCGTAATATTTAACCTAACAGCTGAAACGTTCCTTCTGGAATGTTTTACTGGGCGAATCCCTCCGGAAGATCTTACTTGCTTACTTACTTGTCTTACTTGGCGTAGTTCCTGCGTTTCCACCTCTGTCAACTTGGAAGTCCACCGCCTCCACACCTCTCCTCGATCCGGGCATAGAGGAGATGGTCGGGGATCGAGTTTGATCCTGCTCCTCTTGAGGCAGGACTGTGTGGAATGGGAGGCTCATCTGGCAGTCGCTCCAGAAACTTGTCCAGCCTCCTTTTAAATGCCTCCGTGGTGCAGTCCGTTAGGTCACAAATGTCCTTTAGGAGACTATTGAATAGTCTTGGATTGACGTTCAGGAAGCTTGTAGAGAGGAGGGTCCTGTGTCGCTGGGAGCATGAATCAAGGACTAGTCTGTAGCAAGTTCTCCCCATAAAAAAAAAAAAAAAAAAAAAAGTGCCGGTGAAATGGAAGCAATATGTGATTAGGTGGCATGTCTCATTATAACCACCTCCTGTCCTCCCCCACCTTTCTCCCTCCACTTCTCCCCTCCTCTTTTATTCTACTTTTTCCCTCCAATTTCCTTCCCCGTGTCCTCCATCCCACCTGAAATACGTCCAGTCACCATCCTCTCTACTCTTTCTACCTCCGGGAGACAGCTAGAACTTGGGGCTGTTCGGCCAGGCAGCCTGGGGAACAACAACAACTGTCGGTGTGCTTCAAGGAGGCAGATAGAACAGACCTATGTCATGCCTCCTTGTACAAATTCGCCACCTCTCCCGTCACAATAATAAGTTTCTTCACTGGATATTTGCTCTTTACACCTATTTTCTGGTTCTTCAATGTTTACCTGTTCATTATACAAGTAAAATATGCGCATATGGAGCCGTAATAATGTTTTATATGGCAAATCAAATTTGTTTTTTTCCAAATTGGCCTTTAAAGGTCCCGGACTAGCGGACCTTTCAAAAACATAATCGACTTATTCCTCGGGTTAATACAGTATCTATGGAGCGATCTGGTTAATATTGGTGATGGGCTTCCGATTTCTTTGCAAAAGTTGAACATAACACAAATACATCATACGGTAGGAATATATGTACAGTATCATGGAAATGGTCTTGCAGTCTCAAAAAAAATATAATATCACACTGAACTTCAATGAATGGCAAAAATTATCAAAGTCGGTCCTTAACCCCTACTGTACCAAATGGAATTACCATAAATGTACCCTCGAGTACCAAGCAATTTGGCCAAAATGGCTTCAGAGTCTAGAGAGAACACCCTTCCACCTACCTCAAAAGGTGGAAGACTACTGACTCTCCTAGCCTGTGGAAGCTTGGATATAAGCTGAGAAGTGTTGAATAGGTCTCAGAGCAGTGCTCACAAGTCGTGGTACCAGGCACGATTGATACGGGCTGTTAAAAGGACCGCATATTATGGACGAATATCGTCCATCGCTGGTACTGAAGAGTGACTTTTTTTACTGTCGGCCAACGTACGCCGCTGGGACAATGGGTGTTAACACCGACTCAAGAAAATGTGGTTTATTGGATGAATTAGGTGGAAGGGAAATACAGGAAAGAGCTTGAATTCTTTATTTCTCTTCAGTTTCAGGCTACGCAGAACCCATCTTCAGAGAGACTGCTTAGCCGAAACGTAAGAGAAATGAAGAATTCAAGCGCTTTCCTGCGTTTCCCTTCCACCTAATTCATCCACTAGTCATAATGGATCAGCCATAATATTATATAGTTTCCTTCTACACCCATCTAATGGTTTTCTAATAGGGGAATGGGAGTCTCGTGAGGGTGTCGTGCTGGTCGATTATTGGTCAGAAGAATCTGAATTAGTTCATATCAGATACAGAGGGATAATGTGCGTTTTGTGGTTCCTGAGGGGAACTTTGTCATTTTCACAAGAAGGGACTCTTAAAGAGACTAGTCTGTATTTACTCTTATTTCACAAAGGTCGTTTCAGGTGTAGGGGGAGGACTTAGGGATTTTATAGGATTCTTAGGTTTAAAGGGGGACTGCTTCTCGTTCTTCTTGGCTGGCGGCCTGGGACGTCTGATTTTTCTTCGTCCTGGAAGACTGCTTGCTCTTTCGACTGTTTGTGTACTGAGCTAGCTTCATGCCTATCTGTGCCAGTCTCGAACTTAGCGGGGCGGTTGTAAGGAGTCTAAATTGGCTAGGCTTTATATTGATAATATTTGCACCAAGACTTTTACTGTTCACTCACTTTCAGTCCAATAATAACCCAGTCAGTGTTGAGATTAGTCATTCAGCATTATGTTATTATCGCGATTAATATATCAGTAATCTATCTGGTTACTGGAGATCCCAGAGTTATATGTGACAAGATAGCTCGTCTTTTCTTGAACTTCGTGTTACACATAAGCATGTTGAGTGCAACGCAGGACTCCAGTATACTGTACATTCGCCTTCCAGATTCCTCCTTCCGTAACCATTTCCTCCATGTACTCCCTTGTATCTATCTGCAGATGCTCCCACGTGACCATTCAGGTCCCCTCCCAGGATTGTTATTTCATTCTCCGAGAGGTCTGAAATGACACTGACGGAGTCATTCCAGAAGTACTCTTTTATCGCTTTCTGTAGGCCAGCCTGTCTGGCATATGCAGATATCACATTCAGAATTCTTTCACCAACTTTCAACTTCAAAACAATCAGCCTTTCACCAACTCTCGTAATCTGAAGCACACTTTCCACCCACTCTTCAGCCACCAGAACACCCACTCCTCCTTTCGCTTTATCAGTCTCAACCCCCTTCCAGTAGATCTTTTCTTTCTTCCAACAATCCACTGTGCCCCATACCCTTTCCAGAGTGTTTCCTGGGCACAGCAGACGTCCACTCGCCTCCTCTCACACATCTCAGCAACCTCATTTGCATGCAGATTCAAACTACCACCATTCACACTAGCGAGTCTGAGACTATTGGGGCATTTGTCCGTATCCTGTGCGGTTTTGGAACATCGGACTTACGTTAGCGTCCAGTGTCCATCCCAATGGTCAGGACCTAGTGGCTGTACTGAGACAGGATGCCGTTGGTGTTATTGGGACTTGAGCTAACCTTCTCTCCATTGTGAGCTGTTTTACGCCTTTATGAACATAGTGACTGGATTGTGTTTTACTAGCCTGGTAGTGGCCTTGAGGGTCACCTGTTGAAGGTTTTAATTAACTTTGAAGTGGTGATAAAAAAGTAGTTCATTGGGCCAATAATACCGATTTATTCCGTGTTTGACCAAGTGGAAAACAACAATTATATTGTAGTGTTTTCATATTCGTTCATTGTGACGGTAATAATCCTATTGATTTGTGGATCCCAGTGAAAAGTGTATTTTTCTTTAGTGTTTTTATATAGTTAAGTAATACCAAACGGTATATTGCATTTTTTCTCCCGTGTCAGATATAATTTGCATTAATTTCACATGCATTTCTTTGCATGCAACAGCCATTAAGCTACCAGAGCAATACATTGGATTAATCATCTCAGTTAAGTAAGAATTACATAGTAATTGAATGGCCTTGAAATAATAAGGAGGGGGTGAAAATTGAAAACCAGTAATAAGAATCTGCAAAGACAGCAAAGTCCAGGAATAATAGACCATTTGAAGACCGGGAAATCCTTCCCCTTACACGGTTGGTAATGCCGGGTCTACCTCTGCTAGGCTTGCATCTAGCAGTTTGCCAGTCTTGAACCTGGCTGTGCCATTGCTAGTCCTGAACCTAGCTGCTTTGGTGGTAATGTCAGGCTTACCTCTGTTGGTCTCACAATAGCTGCAATGCTAGTCTCGAACCTAGCTGTTTTGGTAGCGTCAGGCCTACCTCTGGTAGTCTCACACTTAGCTGACAGCGTGGTAACGTCAGGCTTACCTCCACCAGTCTTGAACCTGGCTGTGCTTATGATAGTGCTGAGCATATCTCTGCCGGTCTCAAATTTAGCTGAATTTGGCACTTTCAGGCCTAGTATACCTCTGCTAGTCTCGAACCTAGCTGTGCTTTTAATGGCAGCATCAAGCCTACCTCATCAAAAACCTTGGGTTAAAGCCTGAGGGATTGGATACCTGGTTCAGTTTGGCTGCTGTAGTGAGTTTTTCTTCTGCTATATCGGCGGTGGTTGTGCGGGCGAGAATGGCTTGCCTGGCACGAGCTAATCCCTTGAGAACTGGAGTGGCCGTCTAGCTGTTTGCGGTGCCGGGTTGGTGGACGTTTCGGCCGAGAGGGGCGCGGGGAGGCTGGTATTGTTCTAGTTTTGTGTCCTTGTGGCGTCGAGGCTTTCGAGTTTGACTTCCTGTTCTTCTTCCTGGTGTGGAGTTTCTTCTGCTGCATCTTAGTTTTAAACTGCAGGTTCGAATTGCTCGCCAGAGAAAAATCGACATCTGAATGGGGCGAAAAGTCTTATAATCGCCAAACTAATGGGAAGAAACTTAGGGAGGTCGAAAAATATAAAGACAATACAATAATAATTACTTACATTTGCTAGCCCTCATTGTTGTGGTCGAGAATTATTCACATTGTTAGCAGTCACCGGAGATAATTGATAATCCAGCGAGACCATAGTTTCAGAAGCTATCTGTATCATAGTTCTGTCCTCACACTAGGCCTGTAATGGAAGAAAGACTGTCAACCATTTCAGTATACGATCACGCCTTCCTTAATTTTATCCTGGCTATCATTGAGGGATTATATGCAAACTAGGAAGGACCACTATTATAATCTAAGGGGTTAAAACCAACTCATTATGCCTCTTACTCCCACTGATCCTTCTTAAGCTGAATAAAATTGTCTAATGATAGTCAGAATAGACTTCTAATCCAAGTCATAATCCTCAAGGGGTTATATGATGCACATGTTGACATGTGACATATTGGCTAGCGTGTTTGACTCAGAGAGGACCAGAGTTCGATTCCTGGGGAAGACGATGGACAGTTTCTTAACAGCTCCCTAGCCTCTTATTCATGACTAAAGGTAAGCAACCCCATGCCACTGTTCACCTGGTGGTGGCCAATGTATTGGTCGGAGCATCTTTACTGGAAAGTGTAGCGAGTCCTAGACCAGTTTGGTAGCAAGATGTTAATAATGGTATTCGTAAAATTATAAGTAAATTACCGTAAATTGGGACTTTCGAAACCCTTATTTAAAAGTATAATTGCTTAACTGCATTATAGCTCTAAAATACGGCAATAAAACAGGGAAGAACTAATATTACCGATAAGTTAGGTATGCTTCTGACCGATATAAATTCAGTATTATGTTGACAATACGTCTCCCTGTCCTGTGACCGTATACAGTATAATAGGCGTCTTCACAGCTGTGGATTGTGCGTTTGAGTCATGTTAAAAGTGGGTTGATATGAGGTACAGATACTTGTTCAACTGATTCAAAAACATATATTTGCTGAACAACTCCATCCAAGAACAACAGGTAGAAAAAGAGCAGATTATAAATACTATTGATGGGCCCTAGAAAGACTTTATGATTTCATATTCAACAATAGAGATCTTGTAGTAACAGAGATCGGCCAACCTCCGCCATCTTGGTGCCGCTGGTGATATGATCTTCTCTTTACTCTTATTAAAGAGGGGTAGTACTTGTTTTTAAGTCTGTTTAGTTACTTATTTAACTATTGTTTAGCTTCCTCGCTAGACCTCCATCATCCTTAAAAAGAAAAACCTACACCCCTCTTCAAGATATATTTGTAAATTTTTCGGTAGAAAAATATCCCGGCCGAAGGCCGGTTTCTCTTAAAATTACAGGCTCGCTATCGCTCGCCAGGAAAAAATAGACACCTAAATGGCACGAAAGGTATTAAAATTGATAACGAAATGGAGTGAAAGGTCTTAAAATCGCTAAACTAATGGGGCTAACGTCTTAAAATTTCAAAACTAATGTGGATATGCACGAGGGAAAATGGGGTTCAGATAAAGCCGCCATCCCACCTTAAACATCTCTATACCCATAATCACCATTGGAGAATATTGGTACAGTACAGGGTATATAGTTTAGCCCTGGTATAGTCTTTGGATACACATTCTCCATGGTCATATAATAGCCTACAATATATATATATATATATATATATATAATTATATCTTTGCTGAGCCTCGTACTATCGTTTAAATGTAGCTACAATAAATTTATAATTACGTCGCCAGTACAGAAGGGGGTTAAAACTATCGTATGTGCTTTAGTGATGTCGACCTGAGAACACACCTGCCTGTATTAGCACCTGTAGCATGTGTCCAACATGTCACCCACCACACCTGTCCAACCACCCACATGATCACAAGCCCTTCCATAACCACAACCATCAGAACTACCATAACAACCATCAGAACTACCACCACAGCGACCATTAAAACTACCACCACCACAACAACCAACAGAACCACTACCACCACCACAACCATCAGGATTACAACAACCACAACCACCAACAGAACCACCAGCACGACCACAACCATCAGGATTACGATAACCACAACGACCAACAGAACCACCATCACAACTACAACCACAACAACCAACAGAGCTACTACCACCACAACAACAATCAACCACAACAACCATCATAACTGCCGCCACAGTCATCATTAGAACTACCACTACCACCACAACAACCATCACCACAAACAAGTATCAGGATTACAACAACCACAACCACCAACAGAACCACCAGCACCACCACAACAACAACCATCAAGATTACGACCACCACAACAACCAACAGAACCACCACCACAACAATCATAACAACCAAGAGAACTAAAACCACCATAACAACCACAGCCACTATTTTCTTTTTCTATGTGAATAAGGGAGACAAAAGGCAATACGGCGTGTGACGAGTGCCTCCACAAGAGTTGAAAGAGTAACAGGGTCAAAATTAAGGAATGTTCGAGCCAAAATGCCTGTACACACAGAGTTTGAAGCAATTTAAGTCATAGGATGAGGGAAAGATGTATTCAGGGAGAGAGTTCCATAGCTCAGCTGTGTAATAGAAGAAAGATTGGGATTATCGTTTCACTCTTGGGGTGGAGAGTAGCACAGTAGGGGTGGGATTGTGTTGCAAGACGGGTGCTACGTACTCTACGTAGAGGAGGTGGTATACATTGAGAGAGCTCTGAGGAACACTGATTAGTGTAATAGCGGTAGAATAGCGACATTGCAGCGAAGAGAGAGAGATTGCAGAGTCAGTGAGTGGACGCGAGTTAATGGGACGAAAGGCTTTCTTTTCTACTTTGTCAAGAAGTGCTTTACAGTGAAAGGATCCTCCTCACACATGTCAACAATACTTAATACATGGACGCATTGTGCCTCTGTACAGAGCAAGAAGCTGTGCAGGGGTAAAGAACCACCGGAGGCGGTTGAGCACACCCAGATTCTGGGAAGCCGTTTTAGCAAGGGTGGTAATAATTATGGTCTTTCCAAGTAACATCAGAATAAAGAGACACCGAGAATACCGAGAGAAGATGAAGGGTTGATTTTTGTATTGTTGAAGTATAAGGGAAAGTCCTTTGAGAGTTCTTGACAGGGGGATAAATGGAGAAACTGGGGTTTGGAAGCATTAAAAGCAACAAGATTCTCTCTGCCCCAAATGGAAAGGATTGATAGGTCAGAAAGTGTTTTATGGCATCAATCGCCACCACCACCACAACAACCATCATAAATACCACTAGATGTAATACCGAGAGAAGATGAAGGGTTGATTTTTGTATTGTTGAAGTATAAGGGAAAGTCCTTTGAGAGTTCTTGACAGGGGGATAAATGGAGAAACTGGGGTTTGGAAGCATTAAAAGCAACAAGATTCTCTCTGCCCCAAATGGAAAGGATTGATAGGTCAGAAAGTGTTTTATGGCATCAATCGCCACCACCACCACAACAACCATCATAAATACCACTAGATGTGTCAGTTTACGAAAGATAACCATGACCTATCCCCAAAAATATTGATATACAAGGTTTTTCAATGGATTCTGGTATTATTGGGCATGCTAATTGTTATGCCCGGTCCAAATTGGAACGCGAGATATTCTTTGTACAATGAGCAGCTCTCTAACTGGATAGGTATACCTTAAACTTTAAATAAAGAGACAACACGGCAGGATAGTAAGTACACAGGTAACAAGTTAACATGGGTTTTATTCAGTTTAACACCTGGTTCATGGAGGAGCAAGACATATATTTTATACCTGTAACCTGGAGATCATCAACAACAATAAGAATAATTAAGACATACAATACTCAGGTTATCAAGTAAGCAATAGGAGTCGGACAATGGGTCCGGACTCAAGGTAATAATAATACTCCTAGGATACAATTATAAGGTATCCAAAATGGTGGACCTCCTACCCAAATAAATCTCAGAGAGGATCTCAACAAAAGACAAGAGTGCAGTAATGGCAAATGCCGTCTGGATCATGCAATGATGTCCCCGGCATATAGTGACGTTAACTGACTCTAAAGCAATAATGGCCAAGTGGTCATCAACAATGAAGTGGGCTCGGAAAGGCTCACAAATGATATTAATACTATAGGTGTGCTAGATCTCACCTGGCAAAGATTAATCCTTAACTCTAATTGTGTACTAGCAGGGTGCTGAAGGCTGAGGCAACAATCGTCGGGAGCTGAGATAGAGTGAAATCTATTAGAGTTATTAACCTGACAGAATGTTAAATGAATTAGGCTAGAAGTTATACAAAGGGACTAGATTACGTGCAAATATGTGTTTGTGTTTGATGCTATTGGTCTTATATAAGCACGCCCCCTCTGTCGGGCTATGGGAGACCAATAACCCGGGAAGGTGCATATATAAGGATCCCCTGATAGGTATGTATAATGGGTCCCGGCAAGTGGGCTAATTAACGTCAATTTAAGTAGGGAGAAGAAAGACCTCTCGCAAGACGTAATGTTAATGAGAACCCCTGAAGATAACTTCTACCACAACCCTGAGTCAACTCTATACCCAGAAACGGTACAAAAGCACTTAAAGGAGAGCTGTAGTGAAGAGGAGGGCCCATAGATCGAGGGAGGATCCAGTAGTCCGGAGGGCGGCTGGGCGTGATGACTCCGAAAGTTGGTCCAGGGGGGGCGGCTGGGCGTGATGACTCCAGCTACTGGTCCAGGGTGAGTCACAAGATGATTCCTTAGACCTTGGCGCCTACCACGGGACAACCGGGTTTCTCTTGCACTCCCACAGTGCAGTGATCCCCAAAGGATATGCTGGAGTTCTGCTACAAGGTTTGGGGGGTTAGGGTGACTAGCATAATGATCTACCTAGAGTGGCAAGCAGTCTAGATAGTGACATTATAGGTAGTCTAAGGGGGGTCAAGGTAAGTGTCTTCCTTCCTTGCTAGTTCGTGGAACTATCAGAACCATGTAGCAAAAAGAGAATCCAGAAAGGGGAGCCCAAAGTGGGTTGCCCAAAATTAGTCCTCTTCCTGATGGGGGGAACCCGATCTGGTAGATCTCTAGTTATTACACTATCCTCATAATCCCTTGAACAAAACAAGGTAGGAATCCTTTGGTACTTGGTTTGTGCACCGCATCGAAGGCCAGAAAGGGGGAGCCCAAAGTGGGTTGCCCAAGCTAGTCCTCTTCCTGATGGGGGGAACCCGACCTGGTAGATCTTCGATCACAGCACACAACTGACAAGTTGAACACCAGCTATCTCTGGCTGTTCTTACCCTGAACTAAAGAATACCAAATGGCAAGCTTAGTTAGTTATGTCCAGGCTGGGTGAGTATAAGGCAATCTTCTTGCCCCTACTTAAGGCGCCCGGCTTGAGAGGATCAAGGGCGTTTGGCGCGTGGTGGTTATGTCCTTGTGGCTCTGGGGGTGGCGCGCCTGGACTCTGGCTGGCAGGAGTAGGGTTGGCTGCAGGTTTTAGTGGCAGCTAGAGATGCGGTCTTATCATCCTGAGACCGCATCTCACTAATATTAAAAATCTTGTCGTATATGACCCCGGAAACGAGGTTACTCAAGTATTACTATTCAACATAGAAAGGTAGTTTTGGTGTCTTACCCTAGGTTTTGGGGCTCAAGGAATCCAATTGAAAGTGAAATTATTATCAGTTAATTATTTATTGGCAAATATAAAATGGCGTCCCCAGGTGACGTCCCAATCCACTAAATTGGAAGTATCAAATATTATTCAACTTGATGAACTATTTTCAGTGTGTATAGGCCTACCTAGGTTTAAAGCACCCAGCAAATTATGAAAAGGATGAAAAGGGATGCTGCTGACCTAGAGGCCATCAGTTCAAAATATGTTGGATGCTTTTACATTACTCGCCAGACCCTTCGTTAAGGAACAATTTCACTGGTGTTGTTGCTCAGGAAGGTGTAAACGTGCACAAATAAGTCTGCAGGATGCAACATGTGCAAAATTATCTGACAGCCTGCATTCACATTCTCGCTGAGTAAATAAATCCAGAACCCTTGGATAAAGGTCAGCTATCGAGGTCGCTCCTGATCGAACAATTTATTCCACACTTTTTTTTCCAACATTTCCGGGTAGTCACCAAAACTAAAGAGCTATCTTTGGGGGAAGTTATGAGTTACGAGCACAGTCCTTTTCCTCCTGCCCTCTTTGAAGCCATAAAAGTCTTATAAAAGACTGATAAACCACAACTAGCTCAAGCAAACCTGGTAAACCTAGTTTACTAGATTACCTGGTTACATTGCGATTATTTAAGTAATTTAAATCATTTTATTTGTGCTTTAAACCTACGTATACACTGAACATACTTCTCAAGCTTTACTACTATTCGACAGAGACAATTTATGGGATCGGGAATTTGGGCCACAATTTTATATTTCGATACATAATTAACGGATTCTAATTGTACTGATTTAGTCGGACTCTTTGCGACTTGAAACCCTAGGGTTAGACACCAACATAATCTCTCTATGACACCACCTATTGAAAAGTTATTAAAATAGTTATTTTAAGTTCCGGCCACCTTCTTGGACGCCATCTTGATAATGATCCGTTTTTGGGTCAGAAGCAACTAGATTTTTAGTCACGTAATTTAGCATGCCCAATAGTATCAGAATCTATTAACCACTTCTATAACGGCGCCGTTCTTTTAACATTATTCTGGCTAATATTAGACAATTATAATCAGTTTTAGAACCTCCAGCAATTAGCAGGCTTCGAAATATCTAGTTAACCATTTTGACTACCACAGATCCTTCTTAAACTGCACAAAATCGTCTAAATATAGCTTTAGTAAAATGAAAAAGACGTCGCCGGTACAGAAGGGGTTAAAGAAACTTGTGCATCAATTTATTTAATGTTCAACCATATATTTACGCCATCTTGAAAATGGCCCCGTCTCTGGAGTCAGAATCAACTAGATGCTTAGTATGTTATTTAACATGCCCAATAGTACTAGAATCCAGTAAACAAAATTCATATATATATATATAATATATATATATATTTATGTTCAGTCATATATTGACCCGTCTACACCACTTACCAGTAGCACCTGTGTATACCATTCGTATTGACGTCCGTAATTATTATGTCAACAACTCAGCCACCACACTTGTTCAACTAAAGTACTTGTTTATGTGTATGAAGGAGATAAAAGGCAAAGCTGCCTGTAACAAATATCCCACCCAAAATTGAAAGAGTACAAGAGCCAAATTCAAGGTAAGTTAGAGTCAAAATATCTGTACACACGCAGCTTGAAGCAGCTTAAAATGTAGTCATGGGATGAAGAAAAGACATTGTGGGAGAGAGTTCCAAAGCTTACTTGTTGAGTAGAAGGAAAACTGGGAAAATCGGTTCACTTTTGGGTTAGGGAGTTTGACAGAATAGGGGTGGGAATGTGTTGAAAGGCGGGTGCCCCCACTCTCCATAAGAGAGGAGGTATACACTGAGAAAGTTTTGAAGAACACTGATTATTGTAAGAGCGGCAAAAGAATGAAAGAGATGCAACATTGCAGCGTGTAGAGAAATTTTAGGAAATTACTAAGAGGTGAATAATTTATGAGACTGAATGCCTTTGACTCTACCCTCTCGAGAAATGCAATATGGGTGGAACCTCCTCACACATGTGAACAATACTTGATACGTGGGTACACTATGCCCCTGTACAGAGCAAAGAGCTGTGCAGGGGTGAAAATTTCACAGAGACGGTTGAACACACAAAACTTCTGGGAAACTGTTTTAGCATGTGTGGTAATTATTATGTTTTTTTCCACCAACCAACTTCACATCTAAACTCAATGAAATCATTAAATACGTGTGGCACTCCAAGGACTCGAACCTAGGATACTCACATCGAAATTCCGCTCACTTATGCACCAAGCATATTGATAGAAGATGAAGAGTTTATTTGTGTATTGTTGAAGAGTACCGGTAAGGGATAGTCATGTGGAAGATTGTGACAGGTAGATATATGGAGAAATTGAGTTTAGAAGCATTGCAATTAAGAAGATCCTCTCTGCCTCAATCAGAAATAGTTGATAGATCAAAAGATAGGCATGCTATGGCCTCATCATCTGAGCTTTGGAATGGTGCGTCGTTGTGGAAAACTAGTTGAAAAATGTAAGGTAGAGTAATTGTAATGCCCTCGAAAAAATCCCGCAACCCCAATAATGTACTACCCGAGTTGACGTCTGGTATAGTGTAAAATAGTCGTTGATGGCAAGTCTAATAAACTCATCACGTGAATCACCACGAGACTATCACCTGGTTCTTACAAAGAGGACTAAGGTTACTATACTATTGTACGTCTGTGGTAGTACAGTGGGTTTGCGCGCGGGCCTGGTTGACCTATGTTCGAACCCTGGTTAGTGACCATGGCCCATCATAGGTCAACCAAGCCCGCGCGCTAACCCACTGTACTACCACAGACGTACAATAGTAAAGTAACCTTAGTCCTCTTTGTAAGAACCAGGTGATAGTCTCGTGGTGATTCACGTGATGAGTTTATTAGACTTGCCATCAACGACTATTTTACACTATACCAGACGTCAACTCGGGTAGTACATTATTGGGGTTGCGGGATATTTTCGAGGGCATTACAGTAATCAGCATATGAGCGGATTTGAGTAGAGGTACAGTTGAGAAGATCAGTAATGAATATTTAAAAAGAGAACTGGAGACAGGTCAGAACCCTGAGGAACACCAGAGTTGATTGTGTGAGGAAGTGAGCAATGGCCATCCACAACCGCAGCTATGGAATGGCCAGAAAGGATATTCGAGATAAAGGCACAGATAGAGGGATAGAAACCGAAGGAGGGTAGTTTAGATATTTGAGGTTTGTGCCAGACTCTCTTGAATGCTTTTGATATGGCTAGCGCACTAGAAAAGGTCTCACATAAGTCTCAAAATGCGGATGACCTCGAGTTAGTAAGATAAGAAAGGAGATCACCAGTAGAGCGGTTCCTAAGGAAACCATATTGGCGATCTAAAAGTAGATTATGGAAAGACAAATGCTTAAGAAATTTTAAATTAAGAATAGATTAAAAAAATTGAATGATTCAAATGAGAGAAATTGGACAATAGTTGGAGGGTTGAGAGCAGTCACCCATCTTTGGGACAGGTTGAATGAGAGCAAGCTTCCAGGAAGAAGGAAAGGCGATAGAGGAAAGACAGACAGAAGAGTTTGCCTAGGTAGGGAGACAGCACAGAAGATCAGTTTTTGAGTACAACAGTAGGAACGCCATCTGATCCGTACGCCTACTTAGTATTAAGCCCAGAGAGGGTAGAAAGTACATCCTTAGTAGAGATTAGGATATCAAGCATATTAAGTGAGAGGGGTGGAGTGGGAGGAATAGCACCTCATCCAAAGTGGAGTTTTTAGTGGAAGTTTGAGTAAAGAGTTCAGCTTTGTCAGAGGAAGAAGTGACAGTGGTTTCGTTAGAGTGAAAAAGGGGAGGGAAAGATGAGTGTGTAAAATTGATGGAGAGGTTTTTGGCTAGATGTTAGAAAGATTGGGGAAGAGCTAGAATTGGAAAGTTCAGAGCATTTTACAATTATGAAAGAGTCATTGGCGAGTCAAAGTACAGATTTGGCTTGATTCAGGGCAGAAACATAGGAAGTGAGACCTTCTTGAATTTGAAGGCAACAGTACTGTTTGAATGCTTCCTCCTTATTGCAGACAGCAGTAGAACAAGCATGTGTAAACCAAGATTTTTTTCCGTAGAAAGAAAATTGAATGTATGCCTCCTTGCCCAAGATTATTACCTTGGTAATGCATTCAGCACAGTCTGAGGGTCCCCGGCCATGGAAGCAAAAATAAATCCATGGAAAATCGAAGAAGTACTGCCGAAGAACCTCCCAGTCGATAGAATGTATTCCACTTAAGAGGTAAGATAGTCAAAGAATTTAGGAAATCCAGTAGACTTAGGGGATAGACATCACAGAAATACTTAGTTTGATAGTGACAGGAAAGTTTGAGCAAGAGAGTTGAGAATTAAAGGAGTCAAAGAAGTTGAAACGAGCGCAAGTGCGTTTGTTGTGCACATATACACAACATCCACCTTTGGCTTTGAAACTAGAATAGAGAAAGTAAGAGGAAACAGAAAAGGGGTTGCTGGAAGTTGCTGCAGACACCCAAGTCTGAGAAAAAAGAAGATCAGATTTGTTGGAGTAAAGGTGGTGTTCGACAGAGTGAAAGTTAGAGGAAAGACCACGAATGTTGCAGAAGTTGATAGTTAGCGGTCCAGCATATTTTGAAGAGTCTTCACCAGGTGTCATATTGCTGGGGACATTTATGTTCCTTCCCCTGGGGACGCTGGTCGTTATTTAGCCATAATGTTTTTTTTTGCAAATTTTGAGAAGAGAGTGTGGTATGTAATGTGTTAGTAGTATAGTCTATTGATAAGGAGAGAAGGGGTTTTGGAGGGCAAACTGGAGTTGCTCTCTATGTTTGTGAGGCACAGAATAGGTCAGCAAAAGAGGCCAGGTGGTGAAGCAGTAGTTCCAGCTATCCTTATCAGCCACCTACAGCACTCCCCGAGAGTACCGCCCTCTTCGGCTTGTGCCTGCAACCTCCTCCTCAGGTTTTTTTTAAATTTTTGTCCAAGCTCAATTTCCTTCGAGATTCAATAGCACTGAAATAGCCAACCGAGACCATTACCCCATTTCCTTGTTCAAGCGAAAATGGTACCGGCTACCACTGTGTGGAACAAATGTCTCATGCCTGAGCGGGGGATTGAACTCTGGTCTCCCAGGTGGAAGACTTAGACACTTTAATCTACTGGTACACTACCCCAAGCCGGTCAACGCCCACATGCAAGATACAAATTTCATAGGGCCTACAAAAAAACAACAACCTATAAGGAGTTCAACAATCCAACAAAACCAACTACTTCAACCAAAAAGCTACCTACTATAAAAACCAGTACCACGTGGGCGGGTGGGGGCCCCGGGACCCCGAAAGGGCGTTGCAATAGGGGAAGCTATCCCCCCCGGCCAACAAGGCGCGGCTTTTCTTGAGGGGCCTTTTCCTAGCTGGATGCTGAGGGAGGATTGGGTTCTAGTCATGTGTGTGATGGGCTGGTCTATCAGAGTTGAGGGGAAAAACTGGAGGCTGAATCTCTGCCAATACCCATAGCTTACTTTCTGGACTGTTCCGTTGTTAAACTTATATATTTTTCTAGATGATTCAAGTGAACGCGCATCTTTTCCGTGCGGGAATTGGACCTCCCAAAATGTCTAACCCAATGATTGGGAAGCCAAAGAGTACCAAATTTTTCCCTTGCACCCTCAACGTTTCTCTTCATGAAATTTGCTGGGAGCGGTGGGCACAGGGGCCTGGGTGGGGCTTTGGTTTTTTTCCCGGGGGGCGGTGTCAGGCACCCTCATCAGCTCCCAGCGACATGGGAGTGGCCTCTGTCGGGGCTCACCCAGGCTTTTTACTTTGGGGTGGGGTCAGGCAGGGGAGTGGTTCTGTGGGGCGGGGGTGCTCGGTTATGGCCTTTGGAATTTGCTCGGGGCCTTGGGTGGCCTTGTGGGTTGCGTTCCTAGGAAGATTGGGGGAAAAACCAAACACAACAACAAAACAACCAGTTACCAAGTCCAAAAAAACAGGGCAATAAAACCACCCATCAAATCACAACCAACCATGCACAAATTGGGACAACCAATGTCACAATCACAACAAAACCCCATTCAAACACAACTTGACCACCACCGACAATCACAACAAAAAACACCTTCAAACAACTACCCAAACCATCAAATTTCAATACACACATAACAACCATGACACAAAACGACCACCACCACAAATCACAAAGCAAAAACCCCCCAAAAAACAACCCATTTCACAAAAACCCACAATTCACCATACCACAAACAGCCATCACAAAACAAACCCAAAACGTTAAATTCACCCAAAAAAACTAAACTTAAAAGGTTGGCTTAACATAAACTAACAAATGCAATAAACTACAACAGGTGAAAACAAAAAAACATTACTAAAAACTAACAAACCAAAACAACCACAACCAAACAATACCACTAACTACGCAAAACAATTTGTATGGTTATATAAACGTTGGAGTGGGTTTGTGGTGGTTCCAAAATAAATATGAGTGAAATATCTGCAAACTGCTCTCCCTCAATTCAATCTTTTTCCTTCAGCGGCCTATGGGACTTAACATGCTCTAACAACTTCGTGTTGTCCACAGGCATTTTTTTACCCCAAAATGCATTTCCCATGGGAAAATTTGGCTCTGGTCACGCTTTTGGCTTTGGGGGGGAGGACAACCTCGTTTACCAGGGCAACCTTCCTTTGTCTCCTTCATACCAACAGGGGGGACAAAAAAGGCAGGGAGGGTATGTGTTTTTGTGGTGTGTAGTTGTTAAACGATAAGCGAAGGGTTTTTGTGTATTGGCCATGGGGAAAGACGTGTGTCGGGTGTTGTAAGTTTTTTATGGAATGGGTGCGTGTATGTTTGACCAGCACTTATGTGTGTTTCATTTAAGTTGAGTGTTATCTTATATATTTTTTCTACTGTTATCACAACTATATGTAATGTTAGCACAAATGCCAACTTATATTTACTTATGGAGAAAATATTTAACTTTTATGGAAAGATTATTTACTTATATGAATACCGTTTAACTTGAGGGGGGGAGGATAAATGTTATATTTGAATTAAGTCGGCAACTTTTACGAGTTTTACGTGGCCAAAGCTATCATTAGGGATGTGATCAAGAAGAAGGGGGTCTATGCAGAAAACACAAGTAAACGCTCAATGAGGTGGTCCAGGCCTTATCCTTTCCAGATATTAATACAGAAATAATTAAATAAAAATAATATAAAAGTGCAGTAGAACAATGTACCAGCTGGGTATGAGGTGCTCAAAAAACAAACCGCCTTCAAGGGGGAGGTTCTTTACCCCTGGTGGCAGCTTCTTGTCTCTGTACGAGGGGACACAGTGCGGTCCTATGTGTATTGAGAGTATTGTTTGCACATGTGTGGGGAGGAACGGGATTTACTGTTCTCACCAACTGCAGTCTCACTTAGTTCAAAGTAGAAAGGAAAAGGGACTTTCGTATCTCTAATTAACTCCAACGTCGACACTCACCATTAATATCTGCAAGCTCTCTCTCTTTGTGCTGCAATGTTCGATCTCTCTAGCTATTCTATCGCTACTACAATAATCAGTGTTCCTCGGATTGCTTTCCCAGTGTATACCACCTCCTCTACGTAGGGTACGCTAGTACCCGCGCTCGGCGCCTTGCAACATGTGCAAGTTTCCCACCCCTACTCTTGTGCAACTGTCCAACCCAAGAGTGAACCGCTATTCTCAGACTTTCGTCTATGCAACTGCTGAGCTCTGGATATAGCTGTCGTTCTCCCAGGAATCAGTCTTTCCCTCTTCCTAGGACTTAAAACGGCTTCAACCTCTGTGTGTCCATTTTAACTCTAACCGTCCCTTGCTTTCGGCCCTGTCACTCTGTGAAATCTGGGAGAGGCCCCCTCGATCTGAGGGCAGTTATGCCTGTTGGGTCTCCCTCATTCACATAGACCCCCAACAACTGCACAGTATACACATTAATGCATATATCCTGGGTTTAATTATTGGAAACCAAAAAAACTGTACAGGTCAAACAATAATGCCTCTATCCTGGGGAAATTATTGTAACAAAAAACTGTACAGTACCCATTAATGCATATATCCGGGGTTAATTATTAACCCTGGAATCGCACAAACAAACCTCCGATATGTAAATATTAGGTGAAGATTTAATGAAAAGATTCGATTCAGTTCGAGATTGCTTCGACAGCTAAAGGCCATGATTTTTTGCTGTGTATGAAGGAGAACAGAACGCAGGCTGCCTTAAATGAGTGTCTACCCTAAAGCCAAAAGAACACAAAGAGTCAAATTCACGGCGACATTGGGGTCATACAATGTCTGGAAACATTGAAGTTTAAAGCACTCCAAGTCCATAAGATGCGGAAACCTTGATTGAGGAAGATAGTTCCAGAGTTCATGTGTTGAGTAGAAGAGAAGGCTGCGAAAGTTTGCTAATTCTTGAGTTGGAGAAACGGACAGAATAGGAGTGGGATTGTATGGTTAAAAGGCGGGTGCCTCCCACTCGCCGTAAAGGAGGGAGTATGAACCGAGAGAGCTCTGGCGAACAACCGATTGTCGGAATGGCGATAGAAGAGTGAAAGGGATGCATCATTTGCGAATGTAGAAAGAGATTGTAGGGAACTAGTAAGACTAAGCGAGTTGAGGAGGCAATATGCTTTTGACTATACCCTTTTTGAAAGTGTGGTATGGGTGCACACCTCCCCACAACATGCAAACAATACTCTGTACAAGGGCGCAACTGTGTCAGTTACCTTTTCTGTATGACAAGCAAGAAGCTGTGTGGGGGTGAGGAACCCACAGAGGAGGGGTGTTTTGAGAACTATCTTTATATTCTTCATTTTGGAAGCTGTTTTAGTGAAGAGTTGTATTATGATCTTTCCAAG
>CM064483.1:21261341-21386049 GCA_032716605.1 Paralithodes platypus | reverse complement strand
GAACAAGCATGTGTAAACCAAGATTTTTTTCCGTAGAAAGAAAATTGAATGTATGCCTCCTTGCCCAAGATTATTACCTTGGTAATGCATTCAGCACAGTCTGAGGGTCCCCGGCCATGGAAGCAAAAATAAATCCATGGAAAATCGAAGAAGTACTGCCGAAGAACCTCCCAGTCAATAGAATGTATTCCACTTAAGAGGTAAGATAGTCAAAGAATTTAGGAAATCCAGTAGACTTAGGGGATAGACATCACAGAAATACTTAGTTTGATAGTGACAGGAAAGTTTGAGCAAGAGAGTTGAGAATTAAAGGAGTCAAAGAAGTTGAAACGAGCGCAAGTGCGTTTGTTGTGCACATATACACAACATCCACCTTTGGCTTTGAAACTAGAATAGAGAAAGTAAGAGGAAACAGAAAAGGGGTTGCTGGAAGTTGCTGCAGACACCCGAGTCTGAGAAAAAAGAAGATCAGATTTGTTGGAGTAAAGGTGGTGTTCGACAGAGTGAAAGTTAGAGGAAAGACCACGAATGTTGCAGAAGTTGATAGTTAGCGGTCCAGCATATTTTGAAGAGTCTTCACCAGGTGTCATATTGCTGGGGACATTTATGTTCCTTCCCCTGGGGACGCTGGTCGTTATTTAGCCATAATGTTTTTTTTGCAAATTTTGAGAAGAGAGTGTGGTATGTAATGTGTTAGTAGTATAGTCTATTGATAAGGAGAGAAGGGGTTTTGGAGGGCAAACTGGAGTTGCTCTCTATGTTTGTGAGGCACAGAATAGGTCAGCAAAAGAGGCCAGGTGGTGAAGCAGTAGTTCCAGCTATCCTTATCAGCCACCTACAGCACTCCCCGAGAGTACCGCCCTCTTCGGCTTGTGCCTGCAACCTCCTCCTCAGGTTTTTTTTAAATTTTTGTCCAAGCTCAATTTCCTTCGAGATTCAATAGCACTGAAATAGCCAACCGAGACCATTACCCCATTTCCTTGTTCAAGCGAAATGGTACCGGCTACCACTGTGTGGAAAAATGTCTCATGCCTGAGCGGGGGATTGAACTCTGGTTTCCCAGGTGGAAGACTTAGACACTCTCCTCTACTGTACACTACCAAGCCGGTCACGCACATAGATACAATTCATAGGCCTACAACAACCTATAGAGTTCAACAATCACAACAACTTCAACCACAGCTACCTATATAACCAGTACCAGTGGGCGGGTGCCCGACCCCGAAAGGGGTTGAAATAGGGGAGCTATCCCCCCGCCAAAGGCGGCTTTCTAGGGCCTTTCCTAGCTGATGCTGAGAGGATTGGGTTCTAGTCATGTGGTGATGGGCTGGTCTATCAGAGTGAGAACTGAGCGATCTCTGCCATACCCATAGCTTACTCTGACTGTTCCTTTAACTTATATATTTTCTAGATCTCAAGTGACGGCATCTTTTCCGTGGATTGACCTCCCAATCTACCAAGATTGGAAGCCAAAGAGTCAAATTTTTCCCTTGCCCCTCAACTTTCTCTTCATAATTGCTGAGCGGCACAGGGCCCTGGGTGGGGCTTTGGTTTCCCGGGCGTTTCCGCACCCTCCTCAGCTCCCCGCCATGGAGTGGCTTCGGTCACCCAGGCTTTATTGTGGTCGGCAGGGAGGGTTCTGTGGGGGTGCTCGGTTATGGCCTTGGAATTGCTCGGGGCCTTGGGGCTGTTCGTCCAGGCAGCTTGGGGAACCACAACAACAACAACCAGTACCAGTCACAGCAACCACCACAATCACAACAACCATCACAATGACAACCATCACAATCACAACAACCATCACAACTACCACCACCACAATCACAACAACCATCACAACTACCACCATCAATCACTACCACAACAACCATCACAACTACCACCACCACAATCACAACCAAAACAACCATCACAACCACAATCACTACCACAACAGCCATCACAACAACCACTAAATCACAACTACTAAAGCTACATAAATACAATGCAATAACTACAACAGTGAAAACAATTACTAAAACTACAACAAAACAACCACAACAACAATACACTAACTACGCAACATTGTATGGTATATAAGTGAGTGTGTGTGTGGTCCAATAATATGAGTGAATATCTGCACTCTCTCCCTCAATCAATCTTTCCTTCAGCCTATGACTTAAACTGCTCTAAACTTCGTGTGTCCAGGCATTTTTTACCCAAACATTCCATGAATTTGGCTCTGTCACGCTTTTGGCTTTGGGGGAGACACTCGTTACAGGCAACCTTCCTTTTGTCTCCTTCATACACAGACAAAAGGCAGGGGTATGTGTTTTTGTGTGTGTGTTTAAATAGGTTTGTGTTTGGCCAGGAACGTGTGTAGTTTTTATGAATGTGCGTGTATGTTTGACCACATGTGTGTTTCATTTAATTTGTTATATTATATATTTCTAATAAATATATATTTTACAAATGCCACTTATATTTACTTATGAATTATTTACTTTTATGAATTATTTACTTATATGAATACTTTTAACTTGAGAGAAATGTTATATTATTAAGTCCACTTTACGTTACTGCAAGATATCATTGATGTGATCAAAGGGTCTATCAGAAAACATAACGCTCAATGAGTCCAGCCTTATCTCAGTATTAATAAATAATAAAAATAATAAAGTGCAGTACATGTACAGCTGGGTGTGCTCAACCGCCTCAAGGGGTTCTTTACCCCTGTGCAGCTTCTTGCTCTGTACAGGGGCACAGTGCGTCCTTGTATTGAGTATTGTTCACATGTGTGGGGAGGATACTCTCACACTGCACTCCTAGACAAAGTAGAAAGGAAAGCCTTTCGTATCATTAACTCCCCCGTCCACTCACCAACTCTCTGCAAGCTCTCTCTCTTCGCTGCAATGTTGCATCTCTCTCGCTATTCTATCGCTACTACAATAATCAGTGTTCCTCGGAGCTTTCCCAGTGTATACCACCTCCTCTACGTAGGGTACGTAGTACCCGCCTCGGCGCCTTGCAACACAATCCCACCCCTACTCTGTGCAACTGTCCAACCCAAGAGTGAACCGCTATTCTCAGACTTTCTTCTATTCAACTGCTGAGCTCTGGAACTCTCTCCCAGAATCAGTCTTTCCCTCTTCCTAGGACTTAAACGGCTTCAAACTCTGTGTGTCCATTTTAACTCTAACGTCCCTTGATTTCGGCCCTGTCACTCTTTGAAATCTGGGAGAGGCACTCGCTGCAGGCAGTTATGCCTTTTGTCTCCCTCATTCACATAGACAAAAAATGTACAGTACACATTAATGCATATATCCTGGGTTAATTATTAACAAAAAACTGTACAGTTAAACAATAATGCATATATCCTGGGTTAATTATTAACAAAAAACTGTACAGTACACATTAATGCATATATCCTGGGTTAATTATTAACCCTGGAATAGCACAAGCAAACCTCCGATATGTAAATATTAGGTAAAGATTTAATGAAAAGATTCGATTCAGTTCGAGATTGCTTCGACAGCTAAATGCCATGATTTTTTGCTGTGTATGAAGGAGAAAGAACGCAGGCTGCCTGTAACGAGTGTCTACCCTAAAGCCAAAAGAACAACAGAGTCAAATTCAAGGGACATTGGGGTCATAATGTCTGGACACATGAAGTTTAAAGCACTCCAAGTCATAAGATGAAGGAAACCTTGATTGAGGAAGATAGTTCCAGAGTTCATTTGTTGAGTAGAAGAAAGGCTGCGAAAGTTTGCTAATTCTTGAGTTGGAGAACTGGACAGAATAGGAGTGGGATTGTGTTAAAAGGCGGGTGCCTCCCACTCGCCGTAAAGGAGGGAGTATGCACCGAGAGAGCTCTGGAGAACACCGATTGTTGGAATGGCGATAGAAGAGTGAAAGGGATGCATCATTGCGCCATGTAGAAAGAGATTGTAGGGAACTAGTAAGACTAAGCGAGTTGATGAGGCAATATGCTTTTGACTCTACCCTTTTGAAAAGTGTGGTATGGGTGAAACCTCCCCACACATGCAAACAATACTCTGTACAAGGGCGCACTGTGTCCCTATACAATGCAAGAAGCTGTGTGGGGGTGAGGAACCCACAGAGACGGTTGAGAACACCTAACTTTTGGGAAGCTGTTTTAGTAAGAGTGGTATTATGATCTTTCCAAGAAAAGCCAGAAGAAAAAAAAAACATCAAAAATACCGAGAGGAGATGAAGGGTTGATTTTTGTATTGTTGAAGATTAAGAGAAAGTCATGTGGAAGATTGTGACTGGTAGAAAGAAAGAGAAATTGGGTTTCAGAAGCATTGAAAGTGACAAGATTATCTCTGCCTCAATCAGATATAATTGATAGGTCGGAAGATAGGCATCCTACGGCCTCATCAGGTGAGTTTTGGAGTGATTTCATTCTGGGTCATTATGGAAAACTAGTTGAATAGTGTGAGGTAGAGTCATCAGCATATGAGTGGATAGGACTAGAGGTACAGTAGAGATCATTAATGAATATTAGAAAGAGAACTGGAGACAGGACAGAACCCTGAGGAACACCGGAGTTGATAGGTTGAGGAAGTGAGCGATGGCCGTCCACAACCGCAGCTATGGAATGGCCAGAAAGAATCTTAGAGATAAAGGCACAGATGGAGGGATAGAAACCGAAGGAAGGTAGCTTAGAAATTAAAGGTTTGTGCCAGATTCTCTCAAATGTTTTTGCTGTCTAGTACAATAGAAAAGGTCTCACTGAAGTCCAATTAAGCACTTGCTAATTTCAGGCTATAAGGGAGTTGTAAACATAGACATTTAGCAGAATTACCAGCTAAACTGCCTTTGTAATGCATTTATAAACACACAAAATCAAATTATAATTTCTATCCATCGCTGAGCAAGAATTATATGAAATCACCATAACCCAAGATGCGCGGGGGTATCTGGAATATGGATCCTACGACTTTTGTACGAATTGAAATACGTCCTTCAAGTTGGATTTCCCTTATTCTTATAAATAGGAAAAAAATTAAGTATCCTTTACCACGCCACAGTGTAGTGGATTAAAGCATGGACACTCGTCCTGACTGTCGGAGGTTCGATTCTGTCTGAGAGCATAATCCTGAAAGGGGTTAACCTTTTTGACTAGCCGAACTGTGAAAATGTATGATCGGCCAATATTAATCAGTTTACACATGAGACAGTTCTATAGTAAGGTAGCTATACCCTGTTCCAAGTAAGTAGTCCAAAACTCTTGACCGCTAACCTCTATAACCCACAAACCACTAAAGTAATCGAGCTAACATTACCATTACTTTTTGGCTCTAACGTCCCTTGATTTTGGCCCAGTCACTCTTTCAACTATGGGGGAGGCACTCGCTACAGGCAGTTCTGCCTATTTTTCTCCTTTACTCACATAGAAAAAATAAATGCAAAGGGTCAGCCAGGGAATAGGTGTGGCAATTTACAACCCATTTGCTCTAGCCCTTTTTTAGTTACAGTGGTTTGAGTTCACGATTTCTGGCCTACCTATTCGGAACAGGATTTAGTGTAACACAGACTTACCTAGAGTTTCAGTCGTCCAGGACTCCGATATTGTGTTCAGTGTTCTTAAGCTTCGGTTCCTAGCATGAGTAGATCGAAATGTCTTATGTAATAGTGTTTTCCCCTAGTTGTATACAGTATATAGCGATGTTTTGAATGTATTGCAGCTGTAGGCTACCACCAGGGATTTTGTTCAGTTTAAAGAGAGATTTTATTTATATATTTAACTATTTATGCATTTATTATAATTTTTAGTTTCCTCCCTAGACCTCCAAGCTTAGAAAAATTCCCCCAGGACCCCCTTCGAGATAAAGTTCTGGGGCGGGATTCACTAACGATCGTAGCGTGCGATGTCGTACAGGAACGTACGATCACCACAGAAGGTGTATTCACGAACGCATCGTTGGGCTCCCTTACCCTAAGGCGTCTCTTGACCAATCAGGCGCTTGGCCACTCACTGAGCTTAAGTAATTTTGTAAATAAACAATACTCACCCACATGACCGAAGCGCCAAGAACCTAATATATTTTAATTTATGAGCTTTTTATAGTTTAGCTTGGCTAATTCGATCCACCACAGCCAACAGGAAGAGAAATCGAGTGTCTTGTGAATTGATAAGAAATTAGCCTAGCTAGGCTACAGGGAAGCCTGTTAGTGGCCCAAGTTAAAGGATTTCCGACGGTAATTTTTTTGAAAAGACTCGCAGCCTTATTTGAGATTTTTGTTTTCCAATTTTTTTTGGAAATGGTAGTTTTGATGCTATTAGTTATAATTCCACTGTGGGAGAATAGTTTTGATAGTTAACTATACAGTAGTTTTGATGTAAATACTACCGCAACTACGAATCTTGTTTCCGAGACCTAGTATATTAACCTAACCAAACAACCCAACCTAACCTAACCTAGACCCAGTACGTGGGATACAACACTAGCCCTTGCATGCCAGCTAATGTGAATTCATATTAAAATGCCCCAGGAAAGAAAGGACCGGCGTCACAGGCTAGGATAGCTATAAGGATCACCACACCAACTTCGTTTGCCTCCCTTCCACATAACTCCACATATGTATAAGTCTCTCCAATCACAGCCTTCTAGTATACAACCCACATTACTTTATTCCTTAAATTTGTTTATGTACCGACTAAGTATGTATTTAATTAAGGTACCAACCATGCATGCAGACTATAATATTTTCATTGTGTAGGTACGACGGCGATCTGAAGACACCTCAGTAAAGCTATGCCCCTCCCCCTCTGTTCTGGAGTCCACCGCGACTGTCCGGTAATACGAACCTCAGCCGTGGGACTCGCCTAGTCATTCTGGGCAATTATTTTGTTTCAATGCTCCCCAGGTCTCTCAACTTGAGATATTAATTGTTTCTTTGTTTGTTAATCCGTCACTTAAGGGGAGATTTCCACTTGAGGGATTTTTTTCTTGGCTCCTTTCTCCCTCATGTTTAGCCTCATTGTTTTTCTAATTTTAAGACATTTGCCCCATTATTTTGACGATTTTAAGAAATTTCAGCCCATTTCTATCAATTTTCAGACCTTTCGCACCATTTAGGTGTCGATTTTATCTTGGCGAGCGATAGCGAGCCTGTAATTTAAGAGAAACCGGCTTTGAGCCGGGAAATTTTTCTACCGAAAAATGTACAAATTTATCTTGAAAGGGGCTCAAGGGGGTGTAATATTAAGCTTGAAGGATATCTAGGGACCAAACTAAAAACCTCCCCTTAAGACACTCGACTCATATCGATTGTTATTAGTACTGGCGATTAATACTATGTTCATGTTTCACCTTTGTTGCCAGTAATTCACTGAGATTCTTAACCACATTTGTGTAGGATTTATCCTCAACCTATTCTGTACCCTATCCCTTGTGTGTTACTATAACTATTGCTTCAGATGAGACAACATCCCCGACTACGAATCTATATTCGAGAGTTGGAGATCAAAATGATTATGTTGGGACGATTCTATAACTCCTCAAGATAGACGTTACCTGAATTAATATACCATCTACAAGTTTATCTGATTACGTCAGCCCTGTACTTAGTTATATAACAATTATATGTTCCCAACCTTCCTAATGCAACCTCCATTTCACTAGACAAGATACCTAGGAGTAATTCCGAGATTTAATTAGGCAATTATACTCATTGATTAGGAAAGCCCCCAGACCATCCCCATTTCGTATGCAGGCCTGTGCTTAGGTAAGGTTGTGCCGGACAATATCGTCGTATTAATTTTGCGTGAGTTTGGCTACGGGTCAAACTCGGTACAACCGCCTCAAAATTGTTACCCCATGAAAACCCGTTTTTCTATGTATGCCACCGATCCACAGAAAACTAACTCTATACCCTGTGCTTGTACTGATCCATATCTGTTGATTTATATAATTAATAATGTCCAATTTGCATACGATCATCTCCAGAGAAGGGCAGGAAAACTACCTAGTCTCTCTCTCTTAATTATGAGATAGATCGATGTCACTCATGCATGTACCCATTCCTAAGTTAAAGAAAAAGTTTTATCCACAATACTCCGCTTAGTGACCGTGTGCCCAGTGGTAACCTTTTGAGCCACCCTGTCCTTTTCCTCTCCCCGTAGGCCTACCAACCCAACTTCACAACCCTTCCCCTCGCATGACGCCCATCAGGATGTTTTATATTCCGTGCCGAGTCAGTTCCGACTCGAACCCCAGTAGGCTATACAGAGAGTGCAAACCTATTCTTGTATCTCTTTTGACTATCCTCTAACCTAAGTAAACCACACCCCACACCTGAACTGTAGGGGGAATCGCGCGAGGCTGTCCCCCCTCCCCCTTCCCTTGAAGGAGGGCAGGCCAAAAATGTCCCCTCCCGACCCCAGGCTCAGCTGTTCTGTTTTAGTAACTAAATATAATATGAACCAGAATTTGCCCGATCGATATTGTTACGACACAGAGGCACTGCCAATGTCGAATCTTATTCCGTGCATATAATCAGGTTCCATTACTTTATTTAGACGACGACTAATACCGTCATTCCAGCATGCCTTCGTTTTAGTAAGTTAAGTATTTTCCATCCACCATTGTGTCCTCCTTTCCGTCTTTGTCCATGCCTATTATACGTCTAATCAATCACCCCCTTCTAGTCCACAGTCCACACTACTCGGTTTTCGTGTCTCTTTGTTTTGTATAAATTAATTAGTAAATCTGCATACACCCAACTCCAGAGAAATCTAAGGAAGCCACCTAGGTTCTTTTTCCTCTCCCCCGTATGCAGATAACATATGTGTAAATCCCATGCATGCCCAGTGGGGTCTTCTAATAACTAAGTAGTTAGGCTATAATTGAACTTGAAGTTATTCAACCAGGTTCCATATTTTTATGTTAACAACGGATACAAATACCATCCTCCCTGCATGTCAACATTTCCTAAGTTAACTTTTGTTTCTATCCACCAATGCTTTGTGTAAAAACAGCATGCCCAGTTGTAACCTTTTTTCCACCCTGTTCTTTCTACCCATACCAACCCGAGCTTCATAACACCCTCTAAAAAGACACCCTCAGGATGTTTTAATGTGTGCCGAGCAAGTCATTTTCTCAAGATTCCGTAAACAGAGAGTACAAACCTATTCTGGTACCTCCCTTAACTATCCCCTAACATAACTAACCACCCCTACAACCTGGGGCAGTGAATTAATGCGTGCGAGGCTAGTTTCCCCCTCACACCCCTCGATGAGGGCCAGATTCTCCCCCTCGCGCAGGTCTATAGACATCCTGAATGCCACCAAATTCTTGCTAGACACTCCGGGTGCCTACAACCCCCAAGTTCCAATTCCAGCCTAAATCCTATTCCTATCCCATTCCTATCTAACCCCCAAGTCCCCCTTAACCCGTCTTAGATTCCTAATAGCATTTCGGCTAGCTCAGAGGAGGATATTTGAGTAAAATATTAACGTAGACTGCCTTACCGTTTGAGCCCAAAGGCGCTGAACAAACTTTTTTTTTCCTCCCCAACAACCTCCTCTCAACCCCTATTAATAATTTGTCTTAGAGTAAATGACAGAAAAAGGTAAATCATATTGCAGCCTACATGCTAACTTTATACTAGACCTTTAATGCTACCCTCCTCAACCAAGAGATTAAATAAACTTTTATTCACCTCAGACATCTAAAGTTAACACAAAGGAACCCCCTCTGTCCCCCCCTATGTATATAGTCCCGCGCCGAAAACAAGCAGTTCCGGAGGTAGATGCCCACGCAATGGAAGTCCCGCACTCGTGGATATATTACCACAGCTCCAACCTCAGGATATACAGTGATTTACGGTGTACGCGATCCAAGTTAATCTGTGAGATGAGTAAACAAACCCTTCACGATTATATTCTTGCAACTGGGACTCCAAGGGCAAGATTATAACTGTGGAGAAACAATTTACAAAATTGTTGATTGTATCATAAACTTATTGTAAGCCGGCTCTGCCCCTACCTTGGGTTTACGAACAATCATAACTCATAACCGGTCTAAGCTAGAAAGATCTGGTTATGTTAGAAGGGATTACGCGAGTTAGGAGAAAACTCTGACGAGAAGAATTCCTAGGTTAACAACTGTCGGTTGACCAAAAAGGCGTAAAGCCACCTGCAAGCCCTGACCCTCCCATAAGGCCAGAATAGTAAGAAAAGTCGTTCTCCCGACTGTCTTACGTTAATTCGATCCCTTGTTCTCTGGCTACGCCCAGGACAGTGTGATTCAAGGCCTTCAGAGGATTACCAAAAAGGCTTGTCGTCACCGGCTAGACAAGTTAGCCCAGCTGTAAAAGTCTCTGCACTCCCGGACACCTTGGATAGCCCCGGATCCGCTGTTAGCCCCTGAGATGCGGTCTAGGAACGGTGTTACCGCATCTCCAGCTTGTCACAGTCATGCGACAGAGCCAACCAAGCCTTCGGACAGCCTTCCCCCTGCCATCCAGACCCACGACAACCCTGGCCCTGCCCGTATCGCCAAGATAACGGTGGAATGAGTGGGACACATCCGTCCCGAGTGGACCACACCAGTCACCCACGGCAAGTCATTTTCTGTAACCACCAGAGCCAAAGAAAATGACCATCGCAGGGGTAACCATTACAAACCCCCATCAACCAGCCCAGTAACTCCTCAACCTAGCTACACAACCACAGGTGGTACCAGGTGGTTTCCTAAATTACCTTTCATATCCCCTATCAAAGAACCTAAAGCTCTTTCAGAACCAAAACCTCTCTTCCCCAGATTGCCTTTCATATCCCCTATCAAGGAACCTAAAGCTCTTGCATCCATTCAATCTAAACCATTGTCCCGGGTTAAAGTCACTCATAAACCAAAACTTGCCTATCCTTCCAGCCAACAATAAGTCTTAACCCCCAGAATAAGTCATCCTCCATTGTAAGAAACTCATCCGCTTCCTCTCCCACCAGGAAGCCATCACCCCATAATGTGCACAGATCTACCCTGAGGAATCTTCCTCCAGCTACATCTACAAGGGCCAGCCAAAAGTCCAGGCGCACCACTCCCAGGACTACAAGGACCTAACCACCACACGCAGACACCACCCCAGCGCCTTTGATCCTCTCAAGCCGGGCGCCTTAAGTCTGGGCAAGAATATTCACAAGTACTCAGCCAGTCTGGACATCAGTAACTAAGCTTGCCTTTGGTATCTCTTTATCTGGGTAAAAGCAGACAGAATAGCTGGTGTTCACACTTGAACCTGTGTGCAGTGATCGGAGACAACCAGGTCGGGTTCCCCCCTTCAGGAAGAGGACTAGCTTGTGCAACCCACTTTGGGCCCCACCTTCCTGGCCTTTGATGCTGTGCCCAGACCAAGTGAATAAGGATTCCTGTCTTGTTCCTTTCAAGGGATTATAAGGATAGTGCAGTACTTAGAGACGACCAGGTCGGGTTCCCCCCTTCAGGAAGAGGACTAGATTGTGCAACCCACTTTGGGCCCCACCTTCACTGGCCTCTATTTACTGTATTAGTCTTGTGGTTCCAGAGGAGTTGCAAGGGAGTAATTTAATTGTCCCAAACCTTAGACTAACCATAATGTCACTGGATAGACTGCTTTCAACTCTATACAGACCATTATGCTAGTCGCCGTAACCCCCCACCAAATCCTGTAGCAGAACTCCGGCATACTCTTAGTAAGTCCCTGCTCACGCGGAGTGCAAGAGGAACCCGGGTGCCTCCCGTGGTAGGCGCAGAGAAGCAAGGAGCTGTAAGGACATCGGAGTACAGCCTAATTCCGGACCAACATCCGGAAGTGCCACGCCCCAGCCGCCCTCCTGGACCACTGGATTCTCCCTCGATCTACGGCACCTTTTCACTCCAGCTCTCCTTTAAGTGCCTTATTACGGTTTATGGGTATAGAGTTGTCTCAGGGTAGTGGTTGAAGTTATCTTCAGGGGTTCTCACTAAATAACGTCTTGCGAGAGGGCTTTCCTCTCTCTACGTAAATTGACGTTAATCTGCCCACTTGCCGGGACACATTAGACATAACTATCAGGGGATCCTTATATCTGCACATTCCCGGGTTATTGGTCTCCCATAGCCCGTCAGAGGGGACGCGCCTATATAAGACCCTATATTATGACATACACACCTGTTTACACGTAACCTTGTTCCCTTGTATAACTTCTAGCCTCATTCACTTAACATTCTGTCAGGTTCATAACTCTAATAGAGCGCGCACTCTATCTCAGCTCTCGACGATTGTGTATCAGCCTTCCGCATCTTGCTAGTTGCCCACACAAGTAGTTTTATAATAAATAATCTTGCCAGGTGAGATCTAGCACACCTGTAGAATTCAGTTCATTTGTGAGCCTTTCAGAGCCCACCTTATTGTTGATGACCACTTGGTCATTGTTGCTTTAGAGTCAGTTAACGTCACTATTGCCGGGGACATCATAGTATGATCCAGACGACATCTGCCATTACTGCACTCTTGTTACCTTGCTGAGATCTTGCTTGAGATCTAGTTGAGTGGGAGGTAAGCCTCCACTATTTTGGATACTCTATAATTGTATCCGAGGAGTTATTTTTAATTTGAGTCCGGACCCATTGTTCGACTCTTGCCTTATAATTGCTAACCATATTTTGTATGCTCTATTTACCATTGTTGCCATTTTGATGATCTCAGGTTCCAGAATTAAATATATTGCTCCTCCATGAACCAGGTGTAAAGTGAATAAAACCCATGTTAACTTGTCACCTGTGTAATTATTCTCCTGCCGTGTTGTCTCTTTATTAAAGTTAAAGGTATACTTCTCCAGTTAGAGAGTTAATCATTGCACTCAGAATATCTCTCGTTCCAATTTGGACCGGGCATAACAGCCCCCAACACACCAGCTCAAGATAACAAATCGTTGAAGTAAGGTGATCAGAAGTACAATTTCTGAACGTTGGAAGTGGGAAGCGAAGATCTCTCCAAATCAGCGAGCAGTGCTAATGGAGATTGTAAAAAGACCAATAACCTAACCGTGTGCTCCAACATCTATTGTTCGTGCGAATCCTATTATGTACTCTATACCCGAGTGTTTTCCAGTTCAAATAAAGCTGTATTACAAACCATGATAATTATCGCGAATAGACTCGCAGCGTTATTATACATAATTTATTAGGGAAAGTGAAGCTCAATGGAATCCTTATAATATACTCACATAGATTCCATTGTGGTAGAATAGTTTTGATAAGTTTTGTAACTCTATTTTGTCGATATAAATAGTCCCGCGCGTAAACAAACTCAGTCCCGCAATCATGAGAGCTCTGCTACGGACGTGTTCATGTTTACAAAAAGTGTTCGAAATGGAGTACACTCGCTACGGCAAAGTGTTATGTTCTACAAAGATGTTATTATATGTCTAATATATGAACCCACAGTAGCTGGCATATGCAACTTGCAAGGGCTAGTGTTGTATCCCACGTACTGGGTCTAGGGCACTCTAGAGTTAGGTTGTTGTTGTTGTTGTTTTTCCCCAAGCTGCCTGGCCGAACAGCCCCAAGGCCCCGAGCAAGGCCAAGGCCATAACCGAGCACCCCCACAGAACCCTCCCTGCCGACCACAATAAAGCCTGGGTGACCGAAGCCACCCCATGGCGGGGAGCTGAGGAGGGTGCGGAAACGCCCGAGAAACCAAAGCCCCACCCAGGGCCCTGTGCCCCTCAGCAATTATGAAGAGAAAGTTGAGGGGCAAAGGAAAGATGTGACGCTTTGGATTCCAATCTTGGTAGATTAGGAGGTCAATCCACGCAAGAGACGCCGTCACTTGAGATCTAGAAAATATATAAGTAAAAGGAACAGTCAGAGTAAGCTATGGGTATGGCAGAGATCGCTCAGTTCTCACTCTGATAGACCAGCCCATCACCACATGACTAGAACCCAATCCTCTCAGCATCAGCTAGGAAAGGCCCTAGAAAGCCGCCTTTGGCGGGGGGATAGCTCCCCTATTTCAACCCTTTTCGGGGTTGGGCACCCGCCCTCTAGAGTTAGGTTAGGTTAGGTTAATATACTAGGTCTCGGAAACAAGATTTGTAGTTGCGGTAGTATTTACATCAAAACTATAGTTAACTATCAAAACTATTCTTCCACAGTGGAATCTATGTGAGTATATTATAAGGATTCCATAGAGCTTCACTTTCCCTAATAAATTATGTATAGGCCTAATAACGCTGCAAGTCTTTTCAAAAAAATTACCCAAACCATTTATCCACGATTATTTATGTCTTCTGTTGATTCCCTTTATGTACTTTACAATATATCCAATAGCCCAGTCTTGCAGAACTCACCTATACCAAGTTAAACCTGTATAAAATCAGGGCAGAACACATAATATTAGACATAGTCTACAGTAACATCTTTGTAGAACATAACACTTTACCGTAGCGAGTGTACTCCATTCCGAACACTTTTTGTAAACATTGAACACGTCCTTAGCAGAGCTCTCAAGATTGCGGGACTGAAGAAGAAGAGTTTGTTTATGCGCGGGACTATTGTTAGCTTGTCTTAGGGGAGAGACAAAATGGGAAGGGGATAAATATACGCTCATTGGGAGAGGGAGGGAGAAATCAGAAAAGAAAGGGGGAGGTTAATGATTAGGAACAACTCAAAATGGAAAATAGAGAAACTAAAGGGTGGAGAATCAAAGGAAATGGAGGATATAATGGGAGTGACGCTAGCGAGGATGAATAATGGAAGGGAAGAAAAAATAACAGCAATAATAGGGTACTTCACGGTGGAAGGGGGGAGAAGGGAACGTGAACAAAACAGAATCAAGTACCAAGGAATACAGGAAATTATAAGGGGTAGGGAGGAAGAGGAGATAATTATAATGGGAGACATGAATGCACATAAAGGGATACTAGGGGAGAGGATAAATGGGAATGGAGAAGCCTTGATCCAATATGCGGAAGAAAATGACATGGAAATACTGAACCAAACAATGGGAGAGGGGAAGGCGACATGGGTAAGACACGGAGAAGGCCAAAGATCGGCGATAGACTTCATACTAGCGAATGGAAGAGCAAGGGAGGAGATCCAAAACATGTGGATAGATGAAAATGAAGTAGGGATACAAAGCGACCACAGACTCATGGTGATAAACTACACAAAGGAATGGAAAAGCAAAGGAAACAAGAGATGGAAGATTAATAGATGGAATCTAAAAAGTGAAAGATGGGTAGAATACAGAGGTTACCTGGAAGAAATAGGGGAAAGAAGAGAGGGGAGCATAGAAGAAATGGACGGAGAGTTGATGATGGACATAAATAGAGCGGCAGAAAGGAGTATAGGAAGAATAAGAAGATGGACAGGAAAAAGAAAACAAAAACCATGGTGGAATAGGGAAATAAAACAAGCAAGAAGTGAAAGAAGGGATGCGAACAGAGAAAGGAGAAGGATGATAGAGAAAAATAGGAGGGAAGGCGGAGAGAGGGAACGAGAAGAAAGACAAGCGGTAAGGGCATACGAGGAGAAAAGGAAGAAGGTAAAAATACTAATACAAGAGGCAATGATAAAACACGAGAAAGAAGAAGTAGAAAAGATCAGAAGCAAGGGGAAAGAGGGCCAAAAGGAGTGGTATAGGATGTTAAGAGGTGAGACCGGTAGAGAGGAAGAAAACGTGGAACTAATAGTGGGAGATAGAATAATAAAGACAGAAGAAGAAATAAAGATTGAAATAAAGCGATACTGGGAGGAAATAGGGGGAGTAAATGAACAAGGGGAGGGGAGGGAATGGAACTTGGAAATGAGAGAGAGAAGGCTACCAGAACAGGATAAGATGGAAATGGAAAGGGAGCTCACAATAGAAGAAGTAAGGAGAGGGATCAAAGCACTAAAAAAGGGAAAGGCGACCGGCCCGGATGGGATACCAAATGAAATGTACATAGAGGGGGGGGGGGGGGGGAAGAAATGGCAAGAAGGCTGAAGATTTTTTTTAATGAGATAATGGGAAATGAGAGAGTACCAGAAAGATGGAATGAAGCGAGAGTAACACTATTGCACAAGGGAGGGTACAAGAGTAAGAAGGAAATGAAAAGCTACAGGCCAGTGACAGTGACAAACACAATAGGGAAACTCTTCTGCGGGATATTGAAGGAAAGGATGAATAGAACCATAGAGGGAAACTGAATAATAAGTGATGAGCAAAATGGGTTCAGAAGAGACAGGAGGGGGACAGATAATATCTATATACTAAGCGAAGTGATGGGGAAAATGAAAAGAGAAAAAAATGGGTTACTGTGCATTCCTGGATATAGAGAAAGCCTATGATAGAGTAAACAGGGAACTGCTGTGGAAAATAATGGCAAGGAGTGGAATACCAGAAAAGTATATAAACATCACAACATCGATGTACCAAGGAACAAAAGCGAAGTACGCGCTAGGAAATATAGAAACGGGATGGGTAGAAAGCAAGAGGGGGGTAAGGCAGGGGTGCGTATTATCGCCGTTATTATTTGCGTTATATATGGAAGAAATGACACAGAGGATAAAAAGAGTGGGGGAGGGGATTCAGATAAACAAGGAAAGACTTGGGGTACTGTTGTTTGCTGACGACGTAGTTCTGATGGCAGGAACGGGAGGAGGGTTGCAGAGACTACTAGAGGAAGCAACGAGATTCGGGGAGGAACTTGAAGTAAGATTTAGTAAAGAAAAGAGTCAGGTGATGAAAATGAATGGAGAGCTTCAAGAGGACGAGGAATGGACATTGGAAGGAAACAGAATGAAGAAGACAAGGGAGTAAAAATATCTGGGGGTAACTATTACGGAGAAAGGGTTTGAGAAGGCGAAAAGTGAAAAGGTTGGACAAATGCAACAATGGAATGGGAGACTATGGAGCGCGACAAGGCTAAGAGCGAATAGCTATGAAATAGTGCGAGGGCTGTGGAAAGGATTAGGAGTACCTGCAATAATGTACGGCTTAGAGGCGGTAGAAACAACAGAGGCGGAAACGAAGAAATTAGAAACGGTACAGAATAAAATCGGGAGGACAGGATTGGGGGCAAATAAATACGTAGCACAAGAAGCAATCCGAGGGGAGATGGGGTGGAGTACGTTTGAGGAAAGGATTGGGAAAGCGAAAGGGAAGTACAAAGTGAGGCTAGAGGGGATGGAGGAAGATAGGTGGCCGGGGAAGGTATACAGATGGGCGAGCGAGCAAAGTAAATGGAACAGAGAGTGCAAAAAAAGATTGGGGAGGATAAATATAAAACAGGACCGGGTGGGAGGGGAATTTAGAAAACGAAATGAGAGAGAGGAGTGGGTCATACTAGAAAATGGGAGGGGATGTGTCAGAGAGATAGAGAAGGGGATAAAGGAGGAGGGGAGAAGAAAGTGGAGGGAGGGGGTGGAAAATAAAGCCACGCTGGCATATTATAGAGAGAAGGAAAAACCAGCTAGAGAACTATTTTATGATGGAGGATGGGGATCGAAACTACTATTTAATAAAGCAAGAAAAGGATCGCTAGAGACGAATGAGAGAACAAGGAGATGGAATGGAGTGGGACCGCACTGCAATCAATGTGAAATGGGAGGAGACCCAATAGTGGAGGATGTAGAACACATAGTAGCGGAATGTACAAGATATAATGAGGAGAGAGACGAGTTGGAGAGGTACATGAGGAATAGAGTTGGGGAGAGGGGGTGGGAGGAGATTAAGCAGAGAGAAGATAGAGGGGTAGGGGCGCTATTGGGGTTAACACAGGAGATGGAAACACAAGACATGGAGATGGTGAAGAGGATGTTGGAGAAAATGTGGAGGAAGAGAAATGGGTAAGGGGGGGGGGGGTAGCGGAGGTGAGGGGGAGGAAGTGAGGGGGGGTTTATAGCAAAACAAAAAAACCGTCTCTTAAACTATCCTTCTACTCTAAACTTTCCCTCCTACTAACGTTTCTGAGCCAGTACCGATACAAAGGTCAGCCCTGTGGATCTGCACGGTCTGCACGGGTTCTAAAGAAGAAGAAGAGCCTATCGACAAAATAGAGTGTTACAAAACTTATCAAAACTATTCTCCCACAACGGAATCTAGGCTATGTGAGTATATTATAAGGATTCCATAGAGCTTCACTTTCCCTAATAAATTATGTATAATACGCCTAAGGCTGCGAGTCAATTCCCTATAATTATCCAGTATAGACTAGGCCTATTGTTCTACTTTACCATGTCTACACCTAGACAGGGCTAGCCAAACCATGCCAGACTTTACTAATACTATGTCTAGGCCTATGCCTACACAGGCAGTTCTAGCTAGCTGCTAGTGACCCTTTAGATATTAATAGTTGGACAGTCTCTTCTCACTGTCTCACAAGGATCTCTAGTTCTAGCCAAGCCAAAATTGCACACTTAGCCTAGGTCTAATTTTCAAAATAGGCCTAGGGTAATATTTTTGGGTACGATTTTAGTTACTGGACACCTATTTGACAGGTACCGCCAACGATTTAATACATATTTTTTTTCGGTTTCCACGCATCCAACACCAAGCTAGCCTACACCCTTTTCTGGTGTACGAAACACTAAAAAAGCAATGGGGACACTTTAATAATGATAATAGGCCTATGAGACGAAATATAAAGACAACTCGGTTGCATTCGTGGAAGTAGCGTCGCTTTGTTTACTTTACGCTCGAAGTGACTTCCCGGTCCCGCCTTGGCGGTCGACTTCAAATGGCTAAGCTTAGGCCTATATAACCAGTTGTTGGGTCAATTTTTTTTATAAAGACTTGCGTTATAGGCCGTAGGATACAGGACAGGGTTGAGGGGGGGGCTCTGCCCCCCCTCACCCCCCCCCCCGTTAATTATAATAATCGTTATAGCCTATATGTGGGCCAGTGGCCAGCAGGCAGCAGGGGGCAAGTAAAACAGCTGGCCATAGTAACCTTGAGCGTGAGAGCTGAGCAATCTCTGCCATACCCATAGCTTACTCTGACTGTTCCTTTAACTTATATATTTTCTAGATCTCAAGTGACGGCGTCTCTTCCGTGGATTGACCTCCCAATCTACCAAGATTGGAAGCCAAAGCGTCACATTTTTCCCTTACCCCTCAACTTTCTCTTCATAATTGCTGAGGGGCACAGGGCCCTGGGTGGGGCTTTGGTTTCCCGGGCATTTCCGCACCCTCCTCAGCTCCCCGCCATGGAGTGGCTTCGGTCACCCAGGCTTTATTGTGGTCGGCGGGGAGGGTTCTGTGGGGGCACTCGGTTATGGCCTTGGAATTGCTCGGGGCCTTGGGGCTGTTCGGCCAGGCAGCTTGGGGAACAACAACAACAACAACCTCGAGCGTCCTGGGTAAACAAACAGTGACGATCCGAAGCGACGACGGACTTCCCCCGCCGCCGATTTTCGGCACAAACGCACCGTTTTATTCTCGTCGAAAACCACATTTAAAAAGTTATTAGATCGTTTTCAATACTATTACCGGACCAGAAATAGGTGTAACTTTGTGTTGGATGCGTAGAAACCGAAAAAAAATATGTATTAAATCCTCGGTGGTACAGTACCTGTCAAATAGGTGTCCAGTAACTAAAATCGTACCTATTTTTGTATTCACAATACTTCAAGGCCTAGCCTACCTACCTTTTCAAAACTTATGCCTAGGCTTAGGCTATATAGCCTAGGCCTAGGCCTATATATATTTTTTGGCTAGGCTATAGCCTAGCCTAGGCTAATTATTTTTGTATTCATAACACCTCCATTTTTGGGTATTTATCAAGGAAACCGGCCACAAATTTTCCTGGAAATTTGGAAGTCGCCCATCGAATGAACATAACCTAGGCCTAGGCTATACTTCATATTAATACCGTATATGTTTCAACCTTCGTTAAAACCTATTTGAAAAGCGGTAACAACATGTCTTCCTACCTTTAAAATGTTGTCAAGACTCTCCTATAGACGGCGCGGGTTTTTTTCAGCAATAGGATAGCTTAATTAGGTTACGTTTTTTTGTTAGTTTGTTGTTTAACCTAGTTAGGTTAAGTTAGGGATAATCTTCAAGGACACTACATCCGCCTTATTAGAAACAATTTATTAAGGAAAATAGGCACCAATAGATTCGCCATATTTTTCTCCATAGGCCGAGGCTATAGTCCGCATGGAGGATTTTCGTTATCAACAAATTGAAAAATACCCACTTCACAGACAAATACACCAAAAATCTAAGTCAAAACGGGGGTGTGGGGGCAGCAGCCCCCACCTATAATACTAGGATAGGTTAGGTTAGGCTAATGTCCTTTCAAAGGGGTACAGGCTAGTAAACACTAGGATAGCCTATACCCAATCAGAGGTAAGAAGAAGAAGAATAGTCCTGCAGTAGTCTCCTTGAATGCTACCAGGGTGGTGTTAGTAATACAGTTAGCGGACATACTGTCCTCCTTGTTTAGATGAAGTTGCAGGCTCGGTTATGTTCGCGTCTAATTTGACTGCATTTAATTAAAAAATTATCCCACGGCCAGCTGTTATTTGCCCCCCTGCTGGAAATATATATGGTGATGACGATAAGTCATGGGGGATGAGGGGGGTAAAGCCCCCCTCAACCTATTACCCAACAGTTGGCCATGGGATATAAGGATAGGTTGAGGGGGGCTTTGTCCCCCTCACCTCCCATGACTTATTGCCATCATCAAATATATTACCAGCATGGGACTAATAACAGCTAGTTAACCTCTCCGCTGCGTAGGTAGGGTATTGGCCACACCTCCCTGTGCGGAGGTATTTAGACGGTTTCCTAAACTCAAATAGTCATCGTACCATAAATATCATTAATACTTGTCCATATGTGCTTATTTTAAGTTTATTATAAAGGTATTAACCAGTTACAACAATAAAACAAGTGGAAACAGCGTTTGGATGGTCAAAATCGGCGATAGAGGCCGGGAGTTACATAACATATGGCTGAGGCAGCCTGTCAGCCAGCCAGCCGTGAAGACGGCTGGAGAGACACTGTTGCGTGGTAGTCTCTCTCTCGCTCTTTCCCACGCTTGGTAACACAGATGACCACAGCAGGCCGCCCTGCTAGCAACTCGCTAATGTTAGCACGAAAATATACCTAAGAATAAGGGAATAAGAGGGAGAAAAGGTGATAATTGAAGGGGGGGAAGGGTGGAAGGAGGGGATGTGGAGGAGTGATATTTGGCATGGCCAAGGGACAATACATTTATTTATTTATTTTATACGGGGCTGATTTAAAAAAAAAAAATTTAGGCCTTGGATTATATGAGGAGTTCCGTAGCGGTAAAACTCTTATTAGTAGATCTGCACTTGCCGGGTTAACAATGAGGACGGTACGCCTGCAAACACCATCTTTACCTTCTAGGCTTCTACTTTACCATGTTTAGGCTACACCAAGCTAGGCATTGCTAGCCTAACCAAAATACCATACATAGGCCTAACTTTTCTAGCCTAAATAGCCCAAACGTTTTCAAAATAAATCTAGGTTATAGCCTAGGCTAGGCTAAACAAAATATTCACAACACCATATAGGCTAGCCGATTATTATTATTATTTTTTTTTTCTAGGCTAGGCCTAGGGTAATTCTTTTCATAATTGTTTTTCCTATGATACTTTCAAATTTGTTGAGGAAATAGGCTACCCTAATCTAACCCAGCTAGGCATTGCTAGCCTAACCAAAATACCATACATAGGCCTAACTTTTCTAGCCTAAATAGCCCTAACTTTTTCAAAATAAACCTAGGTTATAGCCTAGGGCCCTAGGCCAAACAACATTATTTACAACACCATTTATTATTTATTTATTTTTTAGGCTAGGCCTAGGGTAATTCTTTTCATCATTTTGTTACTGTGATACTTTCAAATTTGTTGAGGAATAGGCTACCCTAATCTAACTCAGAGGTGGTGGGGTTGGAATAAAACATTTCCGCAATAAATCAGGGTTAAAATCTACTAATGGTAGGCCACGTGTTGTCTCAGCACATGAATTTGTGCATCAATTAACCTTGACTAGGTCTAGGTTGGCATATATAGGCTATTCATAGCTTAATTCGGCCTGTCATAAGACATTAAGGATAAAAATATATTCATTCTTTGTATTAAATGCCTTAATGGTGTTGTAAACACAAGTTAACAATCATATTGCGCTATTATTGCCTCAATAATGACTTAGTGTGTCGTAAAGAGCTTTTTTTTTTTTTTTTTTTTAAGAGACAATGAACGGAGGAAGGAAAAACACAGATAAAACAAAAAGGTCCATGTGCCTAAAGGCATCCTCCATTCATAAAATGTTTGTAACAACTGGATTTAAACATTTGTTGATTGTAAGTTTGTGGAAAGCAATTCGAGGGAAGTGAATTCCAAAGAGTAGTAGCTCTGGGGATAAATGAATTCTGATAAGCAGAAGTTCTGCATTGTGGAGGAGAAAGTGTAAATTCATGGGCGCTCTCAGCTGCCCTAGTTCTACGGGGAAAGATGTGGAGAGGCGGCACAATTGAAGCAAGTTCCTCGGAACAATTGCTGTGAAAATATCTGTAGAATAATGCAAGGGATGCAACGTTTCTTCGTATGGCTAATGTAGGAAGGTCCTGTGTGATTGCAGGGTTATTGATTAATCTAATAGCTTTATTTTGAATTTTGTCCAACTGCCTCAATGCAACCACTCCACTTCCACCCCACAGAGGTGAACAGTAATCCATCTGAGAGCGCACATGACTTTTATATATTACGGCCAACTGCTCGTCAGTGAAGAATTCTCGAACTCTGTACAGGAGTCCCAGTTTTTTAGAGGCATTCTTAGCAATGCTTCTAACATAATGTGTCCAGCTCAAGTTAGTAGTTAATGTTACACCGAGAATGTCAATACTAGGGGAAGTGGGAATATTTTCATCATTCAAAAATATATGGGAGTCAGTGAGATTCTGTCGGTTATGGTTATGGTTATGGTTACGGGTTGTGTTATCGATATTTGTGTAGGCTACCTATTTCCGGGTCAAATTCATGTAAGGGTGGTCCGGACCACCCTTTGCGAAAGGGGCTTCCTACAATCAAAGATGGCCGCTACGACGCTTCGTGAATACCAGCGTTGAGTCGTAAGGGAACGGTAAGGGAGTTTTCGGATCGTACGACCGTTAGTGAATCCACCTGCATTTTTTCGGTAGGAAAATGGCCCAGCCGAAGGTTGGTTTCTCTTACATTGCAGGCTCACTATCGTTCGCCAGGAAAAGAATACAATATACAGATATAATGAAAGTGAACATTGTCAGATAGTAGACTATTATAGTTATTGTTAGTCACTATTAGGATGCTGTGACTCCAATACGTCCGCCGCTAAATTACTTTTGTGACACCAGCTTAAGGCTATCAGCTACCAAATTCAAAGCTCCGCCATGATGCAGGTGTGGATCATTGGATAAACACGTCTTGTACAACATATTTTACTCGGATTTTCAGACTTCTATACAATTCACCGATGATGATAAAAAAAAAAAAAAAAAAAAACAACAACGAGATGCAAGTTCTTTTTTCTGTACCCCCTTCTTTCTCATGTTTAGCCCCATTAGCTTTAACATTTAAGATATTCGCCCTATTTGTTTGGCGAATTTAAGACCTTTCATGTCATTCAGGTGTAGATTCTTTCCTGCAATTTACAAGGAACCGGGGGCATTATTCGAAAAATGCACAAATCTATCTCGAAGGAGAGTCTTTGGGGTATTATTATTATAAGCTTGATGGAGGTCTAGGGAGGAAACTAAAAAAATAAAATATAAAAATAAATAAATATATAAATCCGTAAATACTGTATGTAACATTCTCCCCTTTAATACATTAAGAGTTAACACGAATCACATAAAATCAATGACTATCACGTCTATCGGATCCCAGACGCCGATACACTATTATTGCTTGGGTGACGCTAGCTTGGTGTGCTGACGGTCTGGCTTCTTGGGGGGATTTTGGTGGTGATTTTGATGGAGATTTTGGTGGCTGTTTGGTGGTGATTTTGGTAGTGATTTTGGTGGTGATTTTGGTAGTGAATTTGGTGATTTTGATGTTGGTGCTCATTTTGATGGTGACTTTTGTGGTGGTTTTGATCTTGGTGTTGGTGGTGATAGTGACGAGACTGCAAGGATATACGGAACACGCGTGGTGATTTTGATGGTGATTTTGATGGTGATGTTCCTGTCGAGCGATAGCGAGCCTGCAATTTAGGATGAACCTGACCGAAAAATGCACAAATTTATCTCGAAAAGGAGAGTCTGGCGGGTATTTATTAAAGCAAAATGTAGGGCTAGGAAGGAAACTAAAAATAAACATTATAAATTGATAAATATATAAACAAATAACCCTCTTTAGATGTGATAATGGCTGAAGGAGGAGGACTTAACCCCTTCAGGACTCTGACTAGCTTTAGCAGTTCATTCTGGCTGCCATTAGACTATTTGGTAAACCTGACTTTTTGGACCGACAGCGATTTCAGTAATTTTTATTTTGTTTTTTGTAATTTTTCCTTCAGATATAGTGTTGTTTTATACTGAAGAGGAGCGGAAATGAGTATTTACCCATTATCCAACAATCTAAAAACACGCCCCCCACTAGTGGGGAGGGCTATGAAGTTCAGGGAAAATGAGGGGTTAAAAGCGTAAAAATACAATAATATAGCGTTTTGTATCAAAACTTGGCTCGGGTTTTCCCAAATTGCAAACCCATACAACCCAATTTTGTGAATACCCGAGCCAACTTTTGACGAAAGCTGGCTCGGATTTCACGGGGTGGAGTGGGTACTGGGTAGCCTAATATTTCATGTTATAAAAATAGTCAACTTTGGGAAGACATTAGCCTAACCTAACAACCTTACCTAACCTAACCTAGTATATGGGTGGGGGCTGCTGCCCCCACACCCCCGCTGGTTGGGTTACTTTTTTTCTTTTTTTTTTTTTTTTTTTTTATGTGCTAGGCTATTAGCCTAACTTAACCTAACTTAACCTAACCTAACCTAACCTAACCTAACCTAGTATATGGGTGGGGGCTACCGCCCCCACACCCCCGCTGGTTGGGTACTGGCTGAAAAACTTATTGTTTTACAGTAGCCTAGGCCTATACATGTATTTTAGCGTTTTTGTTTTTTTCTCCCTTATAATACATTTCAGCTCTTAATGCCATATATAGCAATGATGTATATGCTCTACCGGACCTATTAGGCCTAAACAGATCGATGGGCTAACTGTCGGTCCAAAACATCAGCATAACCGACTATTTTATTCAGCTAAGGAAGGATTCGTGGGAATCTGAGGCACAGTTGAGTTGGTTTTGACCTTTGATTCCTAGAGATCCTTCCTAAGCTGCATAAAATCGCATAATCATAGCCCGAATACAGTGAAAAAGCATCCTCAAGTACTAATAGGGTTAATGATTTATGGAGAGAATATTGGTGACGTTCTAGGTAGCGAACGTTTAAGGTATGGGGTAGTGGGGGGTAGTTTGCTCCCTAGACATCTTATCAACCTTTAGAAATATACCCTCAAGACCCCCTTTGAGATAAATTTGTAATTTTGTCAATAGAGCCATGTCCCGACCGAAGGCTGATCCCTCCTAAATTACAGGCCACACCAAGCTCGTAACCAAACATAATTCGATACAAAATGTCAGGAGCCAGACTATGGTCAGACGCCAGATTAGGGCGGAAATATCTTTACTAATAAAGCGTTCACGCCAGAAACGAACATTCGTCATAAAATGCGGTTCTGTGAGTGGTAGTCCAGCACTGACAGTGGAAGGATGGTGCTCTCGAGGAAAAGAAAGACACTAATTTTACTTTGACTGTCATAACTGAGATCGGATTTTTTTTATTTTAATACCACGAATTTTCCGAGTGTTTTTTATAACAATTTTTTTTAATTTACATCAATATATAGTGTTTGTAATTAATTAGAAATCTCGGGAAAGCCTATTTTCCCCATTAGGCCTATCGATCCATGTTGACACACGTCCCCGATAGTGATTTGAAAAGACATTAGCCTTACCTTACCTAACCTAACCTAACCTGGTATTATGGGTGGGGCTGCTGCCCCCACACCCCCGCTGGTTCAGTACTAATCCCTTAGTAAAAAAAAAAAAAAATTGGCTATCGATTATACGAAGATGAAAGAAAAGTCGATGGAGTCTACGGTGTTTACTCTGCAATCTTCAGCTTTGATTGTACATTGATAATGGGAAAGTACCGTATTGACAACCTTGTTACGAACATTAAATTTTAGTACCATACTTTTATATTAGGTTTTTCCGAGGGTTTAACAAATTTTCATATGATCTTTAGAGCTATCGATAACTGAAGTACCGTATTGACAACCTTGTTACAAAAAAGACATTTGGTCAATATTTACGAGTCACACCATTTTTTTTTTTTAGCATTAAAAAAAAAAAAAAAAAAAAAAAAAAAAAAAAAATTCCGGTGGATAAGACATTTTAGTACCATACATACTTTTTTATTAGGTTTCGCCGAGGGTTAAAACAAATTTTGGAAAAATGTTATTTTAATACCACAAATTTTCAGTGTTTTTTATAAACCAAATTGTTCATTTGCATCAATATATAGTGTTTGTAATTAATTAGAAATCTCGGGAAAACCTATTTTAGGCCTATCGATCGATGTTGTTCCCCGATAGTGATTTGAAAAGACATTAGCCTAACCTAACAACCTTACCTAACCTAACCTAGTATTATGGGTGGGGGCTGCCGCCCCCACACCCCCGCTGGTTGAGTACTAATCTCTTAGTAAATAAAAATACAAAAAAAATTGGCTGTCGATTATACGAAGGTGAAAGAAAGTCGATGAAATCTACGGTGTTTACTCTGCAATCTTCAGCTTTGATTGTACATTGATAACGGGAAAGTACCGTATTGACAACCTTGTTACGAAAATTAAATTTTAGTAGCATACTTTTATATTAGGTTTTCCGAGGGTTTAACACATTTTCATATGATCTTTAGAGCTGTCGATAACTGGAAGTACCGTATTGACAACCTTGTTACGAAAAATAAATGTTAGTACCATACTTTTTTTATTAGGTTTTGCCGAGGGTTAAAACAAATTTTCTTATAATCTTTAGAGCATATACATTCAATATTTATCTTCAAATATATCAATAAAATTCGTGGTATTAAAATAACATTGAACCCAAATTTTCTTTTACTCTTTAGAGCATATAGATTCATTATTAATCTTCAAATATAACAACAAAATTCGTGGTATTAAAATAACATTAAACCCTGAGATCATCCTATCAACACCACTACAATACTACATAATAACATAAGAACATTAATAAGGTGACTGAAGAAAGCCGTTTGGCCCACGACCTTCACCACCCTACCATCACTATTATTCCATGCTTCCACTTATAGGCCACAAAATGAGTTACGTACACACTGTCACAAACATACATATACAATATTTGTGTTTATAAGTCATGGATATATTGTAAAATACAATAGGTGTTGACAAAGATAATATTCAAGGACACTAGTGCGACGTTATGAGAAACAATTTATTAGGGAAAATAGGCACCAAGAGATTCGCCATATTTTTCTCTATATAGTCCGCATGGAGGATTTTCGTTATCAACAAATTGAAAAATACCCACTTCACAGACAAATACACCAAAAATCTAAGTCAAAGCGGGGGTGTGGGGGCGGCAGCCCCCACCTATAATACTAGGATAGGTTAGGTAAGGTTGTTAGGTTAGGCTAATGTCATTTCGAAGGGGTATGCTTATAGGCTAGTAAACACTAGGCTAGCCTGGTAAAATTCTAGTTTCACGTACACAGCGACAAAAGGGAGGCGCCGTTGTAAAGGCATAGCTTCCCGACCAACTATGAAGATCAGGGAAATTGCTGGGTAAAAGACGTAATATAATGATAATAAACTACATTAACGACATTAGCCTAACCTAACAACCTTACCTAACCTAACCTAGTATTATGTAATAGCTATGGTGCCGCATATGGGGAGAAAATATATATATTTTTTTACAGTAGGTATAATTCTTTATAATGCATTTCCGCCGCTTTGGACATATATAGGAATTAAGTATGGTATATGACAACTCTAAAGTAGCCATAAAAATTTATGAGTATGCTGTGAAAGCGAAACTAGAATTAAACCGCTAGCCTATACCCGGTCAGAGGTAAGAAGAAGAAGAGTCCTGCAGTAGTCTCCTTGAATGCTACCTTGACAAATATGCTACACTGTACACAATTATTTATATGATAAACACGTACAGTTGGCCAAATTATACAATCCCTGATTTTAAGTAAGAAATCACAAATAGTGTGGTCGAGTTACAAGACTATATTATAATCTTAATAAACTATTAATACTATCATCATTCCGTACATAAAGTCAGGGAGTGTACATAAATTAGTGTGGCCAAATGTAAATGGCATACTCTAAATTTGTCACATGCTCTTCGTAATCTTACCTTCCTCAACACCTAATTCCTGTGCTAAACCATCCCACAGAGATCTTATAAAATCACGGTTTTTATGCTTAGAATGGCGCTTGTTATATATAGCCTCACGGAACTGTACTGCGATGATTAACTATTCGTCGTGGATGTCTGGTGGATAACTGAGGGACCGCACTCATCTACAGCTCCTCAACAATTCCGGGAAACGAGACACTGCCCACTTTGTGACTTCGGATTTTCTGGTGAATCTGTTTCGCGGTGTGAACGGTTCGGCCATAGCGTTAACTATTTCAAAGGGTGATCTGATGCCGTATTTTCTCGGCGAAAATGGTCAGACATATTGAGTTGGATTCTGTCTGGTTACGGGCTTTGTGTGGCTGCACCCTCACTATCGTTCGCCAGGAAAAAATCGACACCTAAATGGCACGAGTGGTCTTAATATTGGCAAAAAAGTGGACCGAAAGGTATTAGAACCGCCAAACTAATGGTGCAAACATCTTAACAATCTCAAAACTAATGGGGTTAAACATGAGGGAGAAGGGGGTCCAGAAAAAATCCTCCCCTTCAAGACTAACTCTGAAGCCTTTGGGATGTTATGTATCACTGTACTATCTCATTGGGGTTCGATGCTGTTTCAAAGGAGTGTATAATTATGAATGATCGCGAACTGTGGTCATGGTCCAGGTATAATACTTATCTCGAATGGTGAAGGGTGGTGCGTCAATAATGGTGATTCCTAAGGTGATGAGTCAGTAGTGGTGATTCCTAAGGTGATGAGTCAATAGTTGTGATTCTTAAGGTGATGAGTCAATAGTGGTGATTCCTAAGGTGATGAGTCAATAGTGGTGATTTCTAAGGTGATGAGTCAATAGTGGTGATTCCTAAGGTGGTGAGTCAATAGTGGTGATAACTAAGGTGGTGAGTCAATAGTGGTGATAACTAAGGTGGTGAGTCAGTAGTGGTGATTCCTAAGGTGGTGAGTCAGTAGTGGTGAGTCAGTAGTGGTGATTCCTAAGGTGGTGAGTCAGTAGAGGTGATTCCTAAGGTGATGAGCCAATAGTGGTGATTCTTAAGGTGATGAGTCATTAGTGGTGATTCCTAAGGTGATGAATCAATAGTGGTGATTCCTAAGGTGATGAATCAGAAGAGGTGATTCCTAAGGTGAAGAATCAATAGTGGTGATTCCTAAGGTGATGAGTCAATAGTGGTGATGAGTCAATAGTGGTGATTCCTAAGGTGATGATAAAAAATCCTGGGTGGTGACTGTGCTGGGATGGTGAGGGCGTGGTGATGGTGGTGATGGTGGTGGTGAAGAAGCTATAGAGGTGATGGTGGTGGCATTGGTGGAGAGACTGTGTTGGCAATGGTGGTGGTGGTGGTGCAAAAGCAATATAGGTGGTGGTGGTATTAGTGGAGAAACTGATTTGGTGGTGGAGAAGCGACTGAGGAGATGGTGATGGTGGTGGAGATGAAGGAGCAATAGAGGTGGAGTTACTGGTGGAGAAGCGACTGATGTGGTGGTGGAGAGGCGACTGAGGTGGTAGTGGGGTGAAGTTGATTAGTGCAGTCCTCTAATAATTTATGGACGCGTCAGAATTCATCTGGCGGTCACACTTGTCGTGGGGTATGCGACACACTTGACTTATGTTAGCTCTCTCTCTCTCTCTCTCTCTCTCGTGCTTTTGTAATGGTTTGTTTGGTGCATAATAAACATATCCAATCCAATCCAATCTACCTCTCTCTCTATCTCTCTGTGATTGTATACATTAAAATATATGTTACAAAATGTATTGTATGTATGTATGTATGTATATTATACTCAGGCACATACCCCATAGCTGGGGATGGCCGACTCGAGACAGCCCGAAGTTACTAACATGAAAAGAAGGAATTGATTATCATTACTAAGAGTACTTTATTTTTTTACAAGATTTTTATTACCGAAAAAATGCTGTCTAAAAAAGTATTGTGTTATACATATTATTTCTATCTATTAATCTATTTCCGGACGTCTCACTCCCCTTTAATAAGGTGGCCATACACAAAAAACCTCCAAGTGGACCTGTCCTCCGTGAGAAGGACAATCTGTGCCAGTGTATTCAAGGACTTATAGGATTGACCACTCAACTTATGGTCTGTCCGATTCAGAGGCTCTCTGTGCATCTTTTTAGCACTATATTTTCAACAGTGGTGGGTGACTAGTCCATCCACCAACCTGCTTCACCCTTTGGTGAGCAGTAAGGATTTGTATAAGGTTTACTCCCCTATACGGGTTGCTGACCAAGACTGATGAATCCCATCCATCCGTAATGTTATAAGGTTGTCTCCCCTGGTTGAGTTGCCGACCAAGACTGGGGAGTTCCCTTTACCTTGAACAAATATATGCCTTTTATCTTAGTGTTCATATTAAATGTGTATGTTTCCAAAACTCAATTTCTCCATCTGTCTGGGTGTGCTCAACTGCCTCCGGGGGTTCTTAACCTTTTGCAGCTTCTTGCTCTGTACAGGGGCACAGTGCGTCCATGTATTGAGCATTGTTCACACGTGTAGGGAGGATTCTCTCACACAGCACTTCTAGACAAAGTAGAAAAGAAAGCCTTCTGTCTCATTAATTCACGTCCATTCACCAATTCACTGCAGTCTCTCACTCTTCGCTGAAATGTTGCATCTCTCTCACTATTCTACCGCTATTACAATAATTAGTGTTCCTCAGAGCTCTCTGTGTATACCACCTCCTCTTCATAGAGGACGTACCAACCGTCTTGCAACACAATCCCACCCCTACTCTGTGCAACTCTCCAACCCAAGAGTGAAACGTTATTCTCAATCTTTCTTCTATTCAACAGTTAAGCTCTGGAACTCTCTCCCAGAATCAGTCTTTCCCTCATTCTATGACTTAAGGGGAGACTGACTGTTTCTTTGGTCTATTAATTCATTTATTCATATATTTATTTTAGTTTCCTCCCTAGACCTAAATCAAGCTTAGAAAACAAAAACTAGATCCCCCTTCAAGATACATTTGTACATATTTCGGTAGGGCCGGTTTCTCTTAGAATTGCTGGCTCGCTATCGCTCGCCAGGAAAAAATCGACACCTAAATGGCACGACAGGTCTTAAAATTGACAACGAAATGGGGCGAAAGGTGTTAAAATCGCCAAAGTAATGGGCCGAACGTCTTATAATCTCAAAACTAGTGGGGCTAACAATTAGGGAGAAGGTGGTCCAGAAAAAACGGTCTGCCTTCCTTTAAATTGCTTCAAACTCCTTGTGTCCAGGAATTTTGGCTCGAATGTCCCTTGATTTTGGCCCTGTCACTCTTTCAACTCTGGGGGAGGCACTCGTCACAGGCAGTTCTGCTTTTTTTCTCCCTCACTCACATAGACAACAAAAGTTGATAAAGTTATGTAATCTCTATGCAACACAATCATGAACCATAAAAAGCATATACCCATTAACATCTTTGAACCTTTAAAGACATATTATGTAATACTGCATCAAGTTGTTTGGGTTACACAAATTATGGCTTGTGACTGTACATTATTGATCGGCCAGTACAACTCTCCGTTAAGCTAGGTTAGGATGGATTACACCAGTTTAGGTTGCTTATATTAGGTTAAGTAACTTTATATAGAACTGTACTAATGCAAGGGAAGACTTAAGTTAATTAAGCAAGTCGGTGATAATTTTGAGAAAAGTGTTTCAACTTCTTCAACGATTTTCCTTGTATACTGTAGCTCTTGTTGTCACTCAACAAGAGAGCTAATGCTCTGAGAGACAGAGCTCTTTCCTGAATCCTTTCTCCAGTCACTCTGGCAGAACTGCATTCTTCTACAATGCACAAATTTTCTTTAGAAAAAAAACCTCCCTGACCTTAATTTAGTTCGAATGATTTCAGCAAGAGCCTCACACTTGAAGTTGTTCCACAGTGTCCCAGGGAATCAAGCACCTCGAAACGATTTACATATTTCCTTGCACACTCATCATGGTGGAGCCTCTCAAGATTAAACCGCTAGAACTTTCCTAGTATTGAAGTGTTGCCTTACAGTAGCAACAAATAGCTTGTTGTCAGAAGCAAGGAACTCAGCATCCCTAAAGACCCTGTAATTCTGGAAGGATTCTCTGACAGGTATTTACCAGCAAGATAAGGCCAATTCCAGCGGTAATGGTCTGGTCATTGAAGAACCTAGATTCAGCAATCCTTAGCTTTCTGGACTTAGCAAAATTGTGGAGGAAAGTACTATTGACGTATTCCATGAGGACCAACACAACTCTCATAGCTAGCCCCATCAGTGCATGTATCTGCATTGAAGTCCTCCAGAACAACGACTGTATTTCGAGACTGACCCTAGTTCACACTAGAGTCCAGTTTGATGTAAAAAAGTTATTTTCTCTCTAAATTCTACTTGTCAGTAGAAGCATAAACATCAATAACTGGTGTAACCTCCACGACTGATGCAGCCAGGCCAGAGGCAGGGAGGACATCACCACACCAACCCCCCTATAATAGACACCAGTGCTACAGCCAGAGCAGAATTATGTGCAACCATCACAGCTGATTTCGTGATTGCCAGGTCACTTCACTTTGAAGATAGCCACCGGCTCACCATATCAACCCTTAGCCTTCAAAGTTTTTCAGACAGCCAGGACAATCGATCATCATTTATCCCCATCGGCACGATGACATATTGTTTGTTACCTTTGATTCTGGCTAAAATTAGACGATATTATGCAGTTTAAGAAGGCCCATTGTTATTCCGAAGGTTTATTGTAATAGTATTTACCCAATTTAGTCCTAGAGGTTGATTATAAGGTAAAGAAAATCATCTAATGGTAACCAGAATATGATGGACATTACATCATGGTACTAAAGGGGTTAAGAGGGTTCAGATGTTCCAAGTCCCGTCCCAGAAACACCTCGGAAGATTAAGCCCAGGAGGGTGCAGTGATGTCTTCCCTGTTGTGAACACTCCCATAATTAGAATTTGAGCTGGAGGTCCTAGCACACTTCAGCGTGCAGGGATCCCAGGCGAATTGCCCTATTCTTCTTATGGTTGCAAGTCATGATTGTTACATTCCAAAATAGCCAGTCAGGACAGTCACAACCAAAATTACTCCAAATCTAACCTATATTAACCAAGCCTAACCTCAGCAAATCTAGTCTTAACAAACATAACATAGTGTAAAGCTAACCTAATCTAGCCTTTAGGCTATTTTAGATGTGGACATTTAGGAGTGAGGCCTCTTTAACCTGCTTCCCTCGCTATGATTTGCACAGAACTGTCCTGATGGGCCAGACCATCTAACGGCCATACTCATAAACCTTATTGTAATGATTCCTGAAGCACGAAAGAAGTAAATATATCAAGTTCATAATTATGTACTAATCACCATTCAATTCCTTAGTTTGTATTCGATATGGTATAGACAACACCTTCCAACATGTTTATGAATATGAACTTAGGTCAAGTTGACAGGCCCAGCTCACCAGTCTATGATGCTCAAGAAACAGACCCCTCGGCAAACCAGTTAACCCTTATATACAGTTGACGTCAATTTTCGTATAATTCTAACTACTACCAGACAAGTATATTAAACTTGAGAGGTAAAGTCGTGATCAGGAATATCTAAACACCTCCTAATGACAAAAATAAGAGGGTGAACATAGACTAGAGAATCTTCGTACCTTGATATGTGTGGCTCAAGCAGTTTATCAAAATAGCTCGCCAGTGTATCATTTGTGTGGCTCTACAAATTGTCTAGATATTCATGACCATGACTGTACATTAAGATAGCCATTAACTCTTTGCATCCGAGAGGTTCTTCCTACGCTGAGTAGAATAATCTGGAAGTAGTGTTAATACAATTAAGACATCGTCATCTGATTGAAGGGGTTAAGTAAACTATCTTAGTTTTTAATTAACTTGTTTGCAACTAATGTTAGAACATTTTGATATATTATATTAATCTCTTATACAACAACAAAAATAACAACAATAACAACTACGACAACAAAAAAGGGTTAGCGAGGTAGTTCTGGAAACAATATTTAAGAAAATTTCCTACAAGGCAGGAACTCTTATTTTGTTTTGTTTTCTGGACCCGTATTATGACTGTTGTATTTGACTGTGTTGTATTTGACTGTGTTGTATTTGATTGTGTTGTATTTGACTGTGTTGTATTTGACTGTGTTGTATTTGACTGTGTTGTATTTGATTGTGTTGTATTTGACTGTGTTGTATTGGAGCATGATGTATTAATCAGTGTTGCTTTTATCTGTGATGTATTTGATTGTTTTGTATTCACCTGTGTTACATTAACCTGTGTTGTATATGCCTGTGTTTCATTTAACTGTTGTATTCGTCTGTGTTGGATGTGGTTTGGGGGCTATGTGTTGTATTGTTTTTGGTGATTGTGGACTTGCCATCCGTTTTCTTCTCTCCAACCACTTATCGGCGCCGTATGCCTCCCGTATCTTGGCCCAGAGGAACTCCACACCCTCCTTCCCCAGCTTCTTCTCCGGCTCCAGGATCATGAGGTCATTGAGCAGCTTGTCGTGGTACTCCTTGGGGCGGTAGGGGAAGTGCGGGTAGATATCGTGGATCCACCGTATCCAGCCCAGCGACTCCGGTAATATCCCGGTATAGTACACGTCCTCCATGCGGAACGGTTTTCTTCCCTGGGCCGCATTGTTCAATTCTTCCACAAGCTTCCTGGAGGAACGATTTAAGGGGGTAGTGGTTATTTGTTTGGTCAATTTATATATATATTTATTTATTTAACCTGTACAGCCCCAGCGACGCGTCTGACGCGTCGGCGATGTATGTAACGCACAGCCCCAGAGACGCGTCTGACGCGTCACCCTAATTGCGCCGACCGTAACCTCAGGTGTAGCCACTCAAGAGGGCTCAGATTTGTATGGGAACTGTGTACGTATCCCACGCAACTGTACCGATGGTTGAAAACTCTCAAAGTCCACGTGCGTGCACGTGAGCACGCAATAACCTGGTTTTTTGGGGTAATTGCCTTCAATTTTTTACTCTTGTAAAATACGTTTTCGGGGCTCTGTAGGACCATTCTTTAAGCTTTTTGAGCGGTTTTTCGTGGTTTTTCCTTCATTCCTAACCCATTCGCTATTGTTTCTGGAATAAAAAAAAAAATTGAAAACCGGCCGGGTTCTGGTGAACAAACATTACAAAACTAGCCGGGGCTCCACTAATAGTAACCTCGCTAGACTTCCATCAAGTATAAAAAAAAACAAAAAAAAAATAGACCCCCCTGGAAGATAAATCTGCACATTTTTCGGTAGAAAAATTTCCTGACCGATGGCCGGTTCCTCCTAGAAATACAGGCTCGCTATCGCTCGCCAGGAAAAAAATAGACACCTAAATGTCACGAGAAGTCTTTATATTGACAAAGAAATAGGGGGAAAGATCTGTCAGTATCAAGTATAAATATACAAAAATACATACTGTTTGTATATTTATACTTGATATTGACAGATAAATTGAATTTAAAGGCGATAATAGGGTTGGGTGGTGGCTGATAACTACGTGTTTGATGGAGGAGCAATAATGGTTTGGTGGTTCTCACAGGTAAGCCACGGTAGCCTTGTCCGTTTCTTAGTCATTAATGTGCGACTTTAACCTCATGACACAGGGACAAGTGGCTTATTTCTACACTTTTGGTAATGCATTATATTGACAAAAATTAGGGGAAGGCATGAAAAAAGCTGTGTCAAAATATCATACTGATCCAACTGTTTGTTAATAAGTTATTCCCGAAAGACGATGCCACACGGCCTCTGAAACCCTCATCTCTCATCCCAATCTACCAAGATTGGAAGCCAAAGCGTCACATTTTTCCTTTGCCCCTCAAGTTTCTCTTCATAATTGCTGAGGGGCACAAGGGCCCTGGGTGGGTCTTTGGTTTCCCGGGCGTTTCCGCACCCTCCTCAGCTCCCCGCCATGGAGTGGCTTCGGTCACCCAGGCTTTATTGTGGTCGGCAGGGAGGGTTCTGTGGGGGCGCTCGGTTATGGCCTCGGCCTTGCTTGGGGCCTTGGGGCTGTTCGGCCAGGCAGTTTGGGGAACAACAACAACAACAACAACTACCGCCTTTAAATTCAAGTTATCTGTCAATATCAAGTATAAATATACAAAAAGTATGTATTTTTGTATATTTTTATGATGTCTTTGCATATCATTAATGCCAAGTTCTTATAATCAACAACATGTTTTGCTAGAAACGCTTCGTAATGGCTAAATAATCAAGATGGTGACATAATATTTTACTGACAGCTGAAGACAAGCAGAATATAGATATTACTTGTATTACCTGAGTACAGTATTCTGTAAAATGACCTGATTTTGATGTAGCTTCAATTGTATTTGCCTGACTTACAGTATGGTGTTAACTTTCGCTAAAAACTCCACCCTAATTCTGTCAAACTCTAGCTCAAGAGTAAACCGATTTTCCCTGTCTTTCTTCTACTCAACAAGTAAGTTTTAGAACTGTCTCCCTCATCCTATATCCTATGGCTTAAGCTGTTTCAAGTTCCGTGTATTCAGGCATTTTGACTAGTGTACCATGTGTTTGGCTCTCTTTCACTTTCAAGTTGGGAGGGGGGGGGGGGGGACACTTATTATAAGCAGTTTTGCCTTTTAACTCATTCATAAAAAAAAAAAAAAAAAAAAAAAAACACGCAATTAATGACCTGGGGTGGGGTGAATGATTCGGGTGGATGGGACTCGTCAGCCTTGGTTGGCAACCTGTCTAGGGGAGTATACCTTATGCAAAATACCGAAGGGCGGCGCACTCATCGGTGCCACTTTCAGGTGGTAGACTGAATGACCTGGGTATATCGTTCATTGACCTGCAGTATGATGTAGACTAACTACACTGGGCATTAGTTTGCCTAACCAAGAAATTACCTAGATGTCTTAAACTGTCTGATCTGGGTATGACCAGAGAGTTTGTATTAGTCTAGTCGTAGACTATCGTATCTTACTATCTGCCTGACCGTGGCATGATACATTGAATGAATGACCTACTGACTGACTGAATGAATGAATGGTTAATAGATTAATGAATAAATTACCAGAGGATGACTGAATAATTAAATAACCAATGAATGAGGTAGAAGGTTTGACCTGGATATGACATAGCCGGGGCCCTTGCAGTACTCTGGGTATTTGCTGCGACCGTACTCCCACCAGGACACCCGCCACTTGACATTAACACAGTCCCGACATGGTTCCACAGCGTACAACCACCGCTTCCGACACAACAGCTGTCCTCGTCTCTTGCGTGTCTGAGAGTCGTAGATCTTGAGGTACCTGTAGGGAATTGATTGTTTGGATTGCTTTTGACATTTTCGAGCTATGTATTTTTAGTTTGTCTCCCAGACTATGACGCCTCACCAGAAACCCTTCAAACTTAGAATAATACCTCCCAGTCATAGTCACAAAACCCGTTTAAGCTAAAATTGTACATTTTTGGGCAGAAAGATATCCCGGGCAATGGCTGATTTCTCCTAGCACGCAAGCTCGCTCTCGCTCGCTCAGAAAAAGTCTACACCTGAATGAGGCTAAACATCTCATAATCTCCACACTAATAGGGTGTGACCATTGTTTCAGATATAGCAGTACAGTCGTGAGCATATATAAGGTTACACCAATTCGAATCAATGAACCTATAAAGTCAAGTTCTGAATAAGCAATGTATTATCTTATTTGTGTTATATGTATACTGATTCAAATGGGTACATCGCCACACGTGCTAAAACAGCTTACCAAAAGTTAGGTGTGCTCAACCGTCTCCGTGGCTTCTTTCCTCCCGCACAGCTTCTTGCTTTGTATCAGGGCACAGTGCACCCCCATATTGAATATTGTTGCATGTGTGGGAAGGCTCCACTCATACTGCACTTCTCGAAAGAGTAGAGTCAAAAGCATTTCGCCTCATCAACTCACTTCCTCTTACAAGTTCCCTACAATCTCGTTCTACACACTGCAATGTTGCATCTTTTTCACTCTTCTATCGCTATTACAACAATCAGTGTTCTTCAGAGCTCTCTCAGTGCATACCCCCTCCCTTGCAGCGTGTGCGAGGCACCCGCCTTTCAACACAGTCCACCTCCTATTCTGTCGAGCTCTCCAACTCAATAATTGGCAAATTTTCTCAGTCTTTGTTTTACTCAACAAGTGAACTCTGGAACTCTCTCCCTCAATCAATCTTTCCTTCATCCTATGACTTAAACTGCTTTAAACTTCGTGAGTCCAGGCATTTTGGCCCTAACGTCCCTTGAATTTGGCTCTTTTAGTCTTTTGGCTTTGGGGGAGACACTCGTTACAGGCAACCTGCCTTTTGTATCCTTCATGCACATAGACAAAAATACTCTTGACTGTACGCCCACAAGTCAGTTCTTTAGATGCATAAATGACGTCGCATCCATTTGAATAATTATCGAATACAAACGAGACAATAAAATGCTGTATTATAGCCCAGATTCTTCAAAACTTGGATTTGGATTTAAAGGTTCAGATATTTAGATTGTTATAACCTTATATATGGTCATGACTGCACACTCTAAGACATAATTCGTTTCTCGATAAGGGACACTGACGAAATAAAAAAACAAAAAACGGTGAAACTTGATTAATTTTGGGGTCAATTAGGAACTGGGATATCTCATGGTCGTCTTTTGTATCTGCATCTCATTCAAGCATACACACTTGAAGCCATGCTGTGAGTCAGTTTGACAAATTTTGCCTATAAAAATAGACCATTGTATGTCAGTGAAGGATATGTTCTAAGAATGGTCAAGAATTTGAAGCAAGAAAAACTGGTTACTTAATAGAGCAGGGGGTTGTCTTTAGATTTAAATATTGGTGTCAAATGTTCATAAAGTCAGTCACAAGGAAGTTCTCCAACTTGTCTCTGCTCAGAAAACATACCCTTCAGGATAATGTCCAGAAGGCTAGGATAAATACGTATTATAGAGTATTGCAAAGTATATACAGTACACTTTGAATTTTCATATAACCTACTTTGGAAGTCGAAATATATTGACGAGTACATCTGAGTCACTCTTGAGAAACCAGGGTGCTTGCGGACAGTGGTCAACCACCCATTTGAGGCTGCTCAGTGTCTTCAGTGTCAGGTTCTGGTAGGAGTCCATAAAGTCCACCTGGATGATGTCTCTGTGTTGTTGACTCTCCCGCCGGAGGTCTGCCATCAGCTGGGGTTCTTCAGAGGTCCCCACCATGAAGACGGTCTTGAACCCTGTCATATTAACCCAGGTAGTGTTACCCCACAACTTTCTGATCCTCGCCCTCGCCGTCACTTCACCGGGACCAACACCCACAACGTTGATGATAGTCAAGGTGTGCATAGTGCTACACAGGTCAGGCTCATTGATCAAGTATTTGTTTGGATATGTAATGTGCCATGGGTTGAGCTCTTTACTACTCCATTCACTGGTTGATGACCATAGCAGTGATTGAGTAGCTAATTCTTCATTGATAACAAGAAATATTGTCAAAATTGTGACAACTGTGATGAATTGTATCCCAGGTTTTCGGCGAATGATGAAAAACCAGGTACCTAAAATATAAAAGAAACTGTAAGATAAGTGGCTGTGGTGGGTAAGTGGTTGGTGTTAATAAATACAAGTATACCAACATAGGTTCGTCCCCTACCGTTTGCAGTTGGTGCCTAGCCAACTATCTAGTCTGATAAATAATATATATTGGTATGTTGGCATGCTCAACACAATTAAGGTAAAATATTATAATCTAGTGTTAAAATTATCAAAGGCTAGCTAATATGAATGTAAATCATTATTTCACAATAGACAATTTGAAGAACGCAATATATACTGGTCATAACATCCTAGGAAAGGTCTCTCATTCATTATTAAAATATTTAAAATAACGGACTTTATAGGCTACCAGCCCTTCAGGATTATAAAGCCAGCAGGCTGATACAGAATATTTTTGTGAAGAAAGTTGTTAATTTATGGAGAAACAAATTGCCAAATGATGTGTAAAGAAAGTAGTCAAGAGCATAACAAAAAATGGCGACGCACCCATCTGAATCAGTACTGAACGTAAACGAGACCATACAATGCTTTATTATAGCCCAGATGCTTCACAACTTGACTTTAAGGGAGCCCACCTCGCTTTTTATTTATCTTTCTCTCCCTCTCTCTTTGGCTTGTATCCATTCGGCCCCATTCAGCCTACTGTTTTAAGACGTTTACCCGCATCCAGGTGTTAATATTATATATATATTATTGTTTTGACAGCAAGTAAATTTGTACATTTTTCGATAGAAAAATGTTTCCGGCGAAGCTGGATTTCTCCATACAATGCTGACTCGCTATCACTCGCCAGGAAGAAATCGACACCTGGATGGGGATAAACGTCTTAAAACAGTTGGCTGAATGAGGCCGAATGGTCTTGACTTTCTTCCTGAGTTATGCTGGCTTAATAATCCTGAAGAGTTGGTAATCATGAAATCCTATTTCAATGATAAACAAAAATGCTTACATTACTGAGATGATTTGAGACATGCAATACTGGAAATAATGGTCGATGTTCTGTAAATCTGTAATGGCTTACTTAAGAACGGGAAACGGGGTGAAAGTAGTAGTAGTAGTAGTAGTAGTAGTAGTAGTAGTAGTAGTAAGTATATAAGTGGCAATATCATGCTTACCTATTGTTATTCTCATTGTTGTCAAGATACGTTGTCATGTATATTCTCACTGATCATGTTTCTTTAGGGTTGTTGGTCCAGCATCTCCATTTAGTCTTTACAATCAGATGACGCCAACTCGTACTTAATCTTACTACCCCTGGGCAATTTGATTAGACTTAAGAAGAACCTATACAAATTAATTGGGAAAGTCCATAACTCTTTGATAGTTTGAGGTTTCCTAAGCTAACATAAATCACCTAACATTAACCCTTTCAGTATTATATTTTAGCTGTATTTAAACGATTTCATGCAGCTAAGGAAGGATTTGTGGTAGCTACAGGTTATTTCTTTCGACAATCATATACATTACAACATTACCTGTTGGGGTCTGGCGACTATATTTTATTCTATTTTATTTATTTTGTCAATGTGATTAAAGGATTAAATTGAGATTGCCTGCAACCATTTAAATACTAAAGATCCTCCCTAATTTGTTTTATTTGTTATGTGTATGAAGAAAACGACAGGCAAAGCTGCCTATAACAAGTGTCTCCCCAAAGTTAATAGAGTGAACAATTGGTTTGTTTGTTTTATGTATTGGAAAGAAGTGTGGTGTGCTTGTTTAATATAATCGTCAAATAGCCAGAATAAAATAAAAAGGACTATACCGCACTGAAAGGGTTAATATCGTCGTCTGATAAAAGGGGTTGATATAATTATGTTCGTAGCTTGAGAATGTCATGTATATTATATGAGTGTTGAAATGTGTCTCTCTTGGAAGATAATTGTAACTTGGCTGGGTTAAGAAGCTTGAAGGTCGTTTGTTTCAGCCACTCCGGGTTGGGGGACATACGGGTCTGGAAAGATACATTATATACGTTAATATGTAGTTGGATGGATATATGCATAAGCCAGATATATCTAATGATGGATGCGTGAAAATAGGAAGATAGGATGAATGGTCATGGCCTTCCTGACCTTCAACCAACCATTTACCTTAAAAATACATTATATATATATATATATATATATATATATATATATATATATATATATATATATATATATATATATACTATATAAAGGGCACTTTCTGTTAGTCTGTCTGTCTCTTCATGTTCATTAAAAAAACTACTCCCTCAGTTTTCAAGATGGGGAGACCATGCTTAGCATGCATACTAAGGGAGTGCCAAAATAGGCTTTAAGCAGCGGGGGGGGGGGGGGGGGGGTGGAGCCCCCAACTCACTCAGTTTTCAACATGGAGAGCCCATACTCGGCATGCATGCTAAGGGGGGTGCCATAATAGGTTTTACCATTTTTTTCTCACCCCCTGGGGGGTGACTTGTATATATATTGTATATATATATTCTGACATACGGAGCCCTGTATGTTAATTTAAGAGTTAGAATTAGAGTTGAAGGAGTCACACTACCCAAACGGTGAAGCAGACTAGCGAGCGAACCAGCGAGTGGGGAAACTAGCTCGCCCGCATACCTGCAAACTAGCCTTCACACCTGCGTGCGTCATAGGGGACCCTGCAAACTACCTCGATGACCGATGCTATGACGTATGATCGACGCCAGGAGCTGTGAGTGGACCAGGCACCTGTTATGCGAGGAGCTATGATTGGAGTAGGCACCACCCCCCGCCTCCTGATTCGTTCCTACACCATCATTGTTTAGTATATAAGACCCGAGTTGTGGGCATTCAAATCAGTCTCATTTGGAGTTGGGGAAGGTGAACTTGCAGCTGGAGGAAGACGGGGTGAAGTATTATAATGGGATTGTGACTGTCAGTCAGATTATATAAATGTGTGTTAAGTGTGTTCGGTGTAAACACTTACGTTATGTTGGTTAGTGAGATATGTGATTGGGAATTAACGTTAACGCTACTATTATGTGTTTAACTATTTGATTGCGAATTGACGTTAACGCAACTATTATGTGCTTAACTATTTGATTGGGAATTAACGTTAACGCTATTATTGTGTACTTAACTATTTGATTGCGAATTGACGTTAACGCTACTATTATGTGCTTAACTATTTGATTGGGAATTAACGTTAACGCTACTATTATGTACGTAACTATTTGATTGGGAATTAACGTTAACGCTACTATTATGTGCGTGAAAGTCTCTATTAGAAGGAAATTTGTCCTCTGACTTCATAGGGGAGGTGTGGTGGAGTGGTCATGCCACTGGATTGGTAATCCAATGGACCCGGGTTCAAATCCCGATATGTCAATGGGAAGATATTATTGGGATTGAATTTGTGCTGTACCTAGTATCAGTGCATTACCACAAAACCCACCGAAATGCTAAAAAAATACCCTCATTGTTCCCTGATTAAATAACACTGTATGAATATTCCCATATTCAAAATATGTTACAGGGGGACAATGCCTAGTGAGTTCACTGCTCAATAGGTGGCGTTCTGAGAGTGAGGGTCTGAGTCTGGAGGGTGAGACGGTGAAGCACTTGAGCGAAGCAACCGGCCGCTTCAGAGATGGAGCTGCTTCGAGCCATGATGGATGCTTCACATGTCTCACTCCCCAGACTGGAACAAGACCTCACAGGCTTCACCATGTTGAGCGGTGGAATGTACAGGCTCTCAGCCTATGCCCGAGAGGGAGTAGTTGGAATATAGAAAAAAAAAAAAAAAAAATGACAGTGCCTACCTACCAATTTATTGTCACCTATTGTAGGGTTCGCCATTCTTCTAGTGGTACCGAGGAGCGTACCGCCCCTCTTTCTGGGTGGTGATTTGGTGCAGCAGCCTGTTCGAAGGGGCAGCACACTCCCCTGTGAAGATGGCTCATCTGGCACCTTTTACTGTTCGACATCAAGGGCTATCTTGAAGTTGCCCCTCATGTCTACTCTACATGTTTACTCGCCGTGTGGGTTTATGGAAGAGACGTGGTCCTCTATGTGATAACCTTTTCCTATATATATATTTAAGGAGGATAAATCCTACTTGGAGAAAGTATTCCATTTCATACATAAATTATAGGACCCATATTCCAAAGTATATAAAATAGAATACTTTTCTCAAGTAGAATTTCTCCTTCTCCTTAATATATATAGGAAAAGGTTAAATGTTCTTTATCACGCCGTGGTAGAGTGGGTTAAAGCATGAACTCTCGTCCTGACTCTCGGTGGTTCAAGTCCCGGCTGCGAGTAAAAGTATTTAATAACTGGGATGTATTTGTGAGATATACTTAATATTAATAACTCTCGTGCTTGGCTTGATGAAAATCAAATTAACTCAGTTCAACCCGAGTTGCGCAGGATTATTTGTAAAATTTGCTCTACCCTCTGGAATATGGGTCCTACGATTTGTGTATGAAATGGAATACTCTCTCCAAGTAGGATTTTTCCTTCTTAATATATGTAGGAAAAGGTTAAATATACAATATCACACCGTGGTAGAGTATATTAAAGCATGGGCTCTCGTCCTAACTATCGATGGTTCCAGTATCGGCTACGAGAGAGATCAAATAAAATATAATATAAATAAATATACATAATATATCTATCTATATATATATATATATATATATATATATATATATATATATATATATATATATATGTGAGTGCGGCCGAAGAAGGTTGCAAGAAAAAAAAACGCTGACCAACCTCTGGATACCAGCGTACGTGGACCCTTTACATTAAGATCTCTAGCTAATCCAGGTAATCCAGAAAATTAACATTAGTTAGTTTTTTCGTAGTGGTCTTCGCATCATAAGGGCGAGTCCGTAAGTAATTATGAGCGTACGCTTGCAATGAATTGGTCTCTACGCTCCGGGGTGGGTGATTTGAACAGCTGACTCTGGAAGTCAAAGAGAGCCATTACTTATATATATATATATATATATATATATATATATATATATATATATATTGTTACGTATCTTGATCCTCAAGTGGTTAACTTGATGAATCTAGATAGCACAGAAATATATATTAAGGTATCAGTCAGCTGAAGGCAAAACAAAAGTAAAATCTAATAAAATAAATTCCTGTTGTTGCTTCCTTTCCTTTTGGATCTTAGGACTTGGTATCCTTTATTGACTGATACTCTTTAATTATGAAAAATACTGAAACTAATTAGTCATGTAGTATTTATAAAGAATTATTATTTAACCGAAGCTTAGTAGGCTATGGTTATGAACCGAATAAGTTATAGCTAAAGAAGGACTATTAATTTTATAAAAAGTCTTGAAAGATAAATATTAAGGTAAGAATATTTCTGTCTCTTACCCTTTTGAAATGAATAGATAGTTTTCTTATATGTCCTTTTATTTATATTTAATGTAATTATTCTTGGTTCTTGTCTTACGTTAATAGTATATTATTATTATCATCAGGATTAATATCAAAGTCACATAAAAAGTTAGATATATATTTAATAATTAGTTAAATGTATTTCTTAACCACGTAACATTGAGGTTTGATTATGAGTAAATAAAGTTACAGGATCGCTTCATAGATTCGATTCAAGTCTCACTCAAATAATATGAAAAGCAAAATATAATATTTTGAAGCAAAAGAATTTTCTTCAGCTTAGGAAATCACTAGAAGTAATATTAACACAGCCATGTTAGTCTAAGGCGATATTACTAATACGAGACAATAGCATCACCGTACTAAGCACCGTTAAGCAATGTAAGCTTAATTAAAAGAAAATGAAAGAACTCGTAAGTATTAATATAAAACAATAGTATTACTTTCATCATAACCCAATTACTTAAAGAGTTGCTTTAGTCCACAAGTTAGTCAACTAAAATAGTTAAGCACATAATAGTAGCGTTAACGTTAATTCCCAATCAAATAGTTACGTACATAATAGTAGCGTTAACGTTAATTCCCAATCAAATAGTTAAGCACATAATAGTAGCGTTAACGTCAATTCGCAATCAAATAGTTAAGTACACAATAATAGCGTTAACGTTAATTCCCAATCAAATAGTTAAGCACATAATAGTTGCGTTAACGTCAATTCGCAATCAAATAGTTAAACACATAATAGTAGCGTTAACGTTAATTCGCAATCAAATAGTTAAACACATAATAGTAGCGTTCACGTTAATTCCCAATCACATATCTCACTAACCAACATAACGTAAGTGTTTACACCGAACACACTTAACACACATTTATATAATCTGACTGACAGTCACAATCCCATTATAATACTTCACCCCGTCTTCCTCCAGCTGCAAGTTCACCTTCCCCAACTCCAAATGAGACTGATTTGAATGCCCACAACTCGGGTCTTATATACTAAACAATGATGGTGTAGGAACGAATCAGGAGGCGGGGGGTGGTGCCTACTCCAATCATAGCTCCTCGCATAACAGGTGCCTGGTCCACTCACAGCTCCTGGCATCGATCATACGTCATAGCATCGGTCATCGAGGTAGTTTGCAGGGTCCCCTATGACGCACGCAGGTGTGAAGGCTAGTTTGCAGGTATGCGGGCGAGCTAGTTTCCCCACTCGCTGGTTCGCTCGCTAGTCTGCTTCACCGTTTGGGTAGTGTGACTCCTTCAACTCTAATTCTAACTCTTAAATTAACATACAGGGCTCCGTATGTCAGAATATATATATATATATATATATATATATATATATATATATATATATATATATATATATACAGTATATATATACAATATATATACAAATCACCCCCCAGGGGGTGAGAAAAAAACGGTAAAACCTATTATGGCACCCCCCTTAGCATGCATGCCGAGTATGGGCTCTCCATGTTGAAAACTGAGTGAGCTGGGGGCTCCACCCCCCCGCTGCTTAAAGCCTATTTTGGCACTCCCTTAGTATGCATGCTAAGCATGGTCTCCCCATCTTGAAAACTGAGGGAGTAGTTTTTTTAATGAACATGAAGAGACAGACAGACTAACAGAAAGTGCCCTTTATATAGTATATATATATATATATATATATGTATATGTATATATAATGTATTTTTAAGGTAAATGGTTGGTTGAAGGTCAGGAAGGCCATGACCATTCATCCTATCTTCCTATTTTCACGCATCCATCATTAGATATATCTGGCTTATGCATATATCCATCCAACTACATATTAACGTATATAATGTATCTTTCCAGACCCGTATGTCCCCCAACCCGGAGTGGCTGAAACAAACGACCTTCAAGCTTCTTAACCCAGCCAAGTTACAATTATCTTCCAAGAGAGACACATTTCAACACTCATATAATATACATGACATTCTCAAGCTACGAACATAATTATATCAACCCCTTTTATCAGACGACGATATTAACCCTTTCAGTGCGGTATAGTCCTTTTTATTTTATTCTGGCTACTATTTGACGATTATATTAAACAAGCACACCACACTTCTTTCCAATACATAAAAACAAACAAACCAATTGTTCACTCTATTAACTTTGGGGGAGACACTTGTTATAGGCAGCTTTGCCTTTCGTTTTCTTCATACACATAACAAATAAAACAAATTAGGGAGGATCTTTAGTATTTAAATGGTTGCAGGCAATCTCAATTTAATCCTTTAATCACATTGACAAAATAAAATAAAATAGAATAAAATATAGTCGCCAGACCCCAACAGGTAATGTTGTAATGTATATGATTGTCGAAAGAAATATACCTGTAGCTACCACAAATCCTTCCTTAGCTGCATGAAATCGTTTAAATACAGCTAAAATATAATACTGAAAAGGTTAATGTTAGGTGATTTATGTTAGCTTAGGAAGAACTTCAAACTATCAAAGAGTTATGGACTTTCCCAATTAATTTGTATAGGTTCTTCTTAAGTCTAATCAAATTGCCCAGGGGTAGTAAGATTAAGTACGAGTTGGCGTCATCTGATTGTAAAGACTAAATGGAGATGCTGGACCAACAACCCTAAAGAAACATGATCAGTGAGAATATACATGACAACGTATCTTGACAACAATGAGAATCAGGATTGGCATCAATTCTCTGAACTTCCCCCAGCCACACCTAATTCTAGCAACAGTGGCAGCCTCGGCCCCACCACCGGCAGAGATGGTATCTCCTAGGTAACAAAACTTGTTCACCAGCTCCAAAGACTCATTTCCAAAATTCACAGCCACAGGATCATCACTTAACACAAGCTCGCCTTTGCACACTACGCACTCAAATTTCACTATTTCTGACTTATCCTTCGGCAGGGGCCCCTTTATTCTACTACAGCGCTTACTCCCATGGTGTACCCAACATCGACAGATGCTACATTGAATTGAGTTAACGCCCACTCCCTTTCCACACACTGCACATGGGTATGCACCGCTCTTTTCCACATTACCTAGTCTCAAACTACAATGCATAACCTTGGTTTTGTTAATATTGACTCTTAAACCCTTGCTCGCCATGCCCTCTCTCCACTCTCTGAATTTGGCCTCAGCATCCTGCATACTGTCAGCTATTAGGACTAAATCGTCTGCATAAAACAGTTCCAACGGGAGTCCGCCTCTAAAAGCTCTAGACAGCGCCTCCATGACCATAATAAAGAGGAGGGGGCTTAACACTGAACCCTGATGGACTCCAACACGGACTGCGAACTCATCACTCAGTACACCCTTCACCCTCACCGAACTTCGCGAATCCTCATACATCTTCATTATCACACGCACCAGCCACTCTTCCACACCAAGTTTCCTCATAGCCCACTGTACAACATCTCTAGGTACCCTATCAAAGGCCTTCTCCAGGTCCACAAACACAAAGTAAAGATCCCTGCCTTTTAGTAAGTATCTTTCCTGTATCTGCCTGACTATGAAGATAGCATCGGTTGTACCACGTCCTGGCATAAAACCAAACTGCATATCATCAATAGAGATGCTTTGCCTGATCAAACCCTCAAGGACTCTCTCACAGACCTTCATGATTTGGTCAAGCATTTTCAGGCCCCTATAATTTCCTCTATCTAGGGCATTCCCCTTTTCCTTTGTATATATTTACTATTACACTTTTGAGCCAATCCTCTGGGATTTTCTCATCTTTAATAATGGTGTTTATCAACTCAGTGACTAAGTTTACACCAATCTCCCCTGAGGCTTTTATCATCTCAGCGACAATGTCGGAACAACCTGGAGCTTTACCGTCCTTCATTTTATTGATTGCGTCGCTCACTACAGCTGGTGCTATCAAAGGAGGGGGCCCAGATATTGGTTTTTCGATACTAAGCTGTTCCTTATCCCATTCAAACTCTACATTTAGCAATCGTTCATAGTGTACCTTCCATGCTTCTCTGATTTCATTTTCTGCATACACAATCTTCCCATTATCATCTCTAACACACTGTTCACCTATAATATCCCTACTGTCATTTTTAACTCGCCTAGCTAGGTTGAAGATCCCATTGGGATTGTCAGTGTTACACACTTGTTCGAAGACCAGGTCCTTAATGCGATTTTTAGCATTGTAAATAACTCTTTTGGCAGTTCGTTTAGCTGCCTGGTATTCCTCCCTGCTGCCTCCTTTCTTCCATGCTTTGAAGCATCTCCTTTTCTCTTTCACAGCATGTTCTACCTCATCGTTCCACCACCAAGAGGTCTTATTCCTGGGGTGACCCTTTGTTTTCCCACAGCCTTTGTTAGTGGCAGCAATAAGGCTATGCTTAAGAAAGTTCCATTGGCTATTTACATCGTTAGGCCTAGCTTCCTTATTTCTATTCATTTCCTCCAGTTCATTATGAAACCTATCCCTAACTTCCTTGTCCTTCAGCAGCCACACTTTCCTTTTGGGTATGTAAACCTTCTTGCGCTTAGGATCTCTGTATAAGCTCATGTCGCACACAAGTAGCTTATGCTGGGGGATACATTCTTCGCTCGGGATGACCTTTACATCTCGAACTAGTTTCCAGTCTTTCCTGTAGTTTCCAGTCTTTCCTGTGAACGGAAAGAACAATTTGTGGGGCACAGATCTCGCTATGAAATGTTGCTGAACCTATAAGAATTATCCAATTTATTCATTTCACTCCCAACATCTAACAGCCACCCAACATAATCTACCTTCAGTCTAGTTTCCGGTACCAATGTGGAGGAGCCTCAAAAACAAAAAAACAAAAACAAAAAAATTGTTCATCGAAAATTGCCGGAAAATGCGCTCGTGTGACACTGGCTTAAGGGGGTAGTATTCGCTGCTTTTTCTGGACCCCCTTCTCCCTCATGTTTAGCATATATGTTCTGAGGTTTTAAGAAGTTCATTCCGTTAATTTAGCGATTTTGAGACTTTTCGCCTCATTTTGTTGTCAATATTAAGACCTTTCGTGCCCTTTAAGTGTGGATTTGTTCTAATTTTAGAAGGAATTGGCCTTCGGCCAGGATATTTTTCTACCGAAAAATTTACACAAAACGAAAATAAAAAATATTTACCGAAAACAAAATCTTGGTCAGCTTCCATAATATGTTCCCATTTCTGTAATATCGGATTAAATATTCATGGGGAGGATTAAATTTGGATTCCTAAACCTCCCTCAACCTATAACAAATATACCCCAAGACCTCTTTCAAGATTAATTTATACACTTTTCGGTAGAATAATGTCCAGGTCAATGGCCAGTTCCTCCTAAATTGCAGGCTCGGTATCGTTCGCCAGGAAATAATTGATCCCTAAACGGCACGAAAGGTTTTAAAATTGATAAAGAAATAGGGCGAAAGGTCTTAAAAATCGCCAATCTAATGGGGCGAATGCCTTGAAACCTCATAACTAATTGGGCTAAACATGAGGGAAAAGGGCGTCCTGAGAAAACAAAAACCTCCCCTTAAAATCAGGCTACACAGATTATCGTATTGTGAAAATGGGCCAAATAAAACTCACGAGAGAAGAATAGCGATGATGGTGGTGGTGGTGATGGTGTAGTATAGTGGTGTTATGATGTGGAGAGTGTAGTGGTGTTGTGGTATGGGGAGAATACTAGTGGTGGTGTTATGGTGTGAAGAGTATAGTGGTGTTGTGGTGCAGGTTATGGTGTAAGGGGTATAATGGTGTTGTGGTATGGAGGTAATAGTAGTGGTGGTGTTATGGTGTAAGGAGTATATTGGCTATGGTGCAGGTTATGGTGTAAGGGGTATAATGGTGTTGGGGTATGGAGGTAATAGTAGTGGTGGTGTTATGGTGTAAGGAGTATAGTGGTTATGGTGCAGGTTATGGTGTAAGGGGTATAATGGTGTTGGGGTATGGAGTATAGTGGTGTTGTGCAGGTTATGGTGTAAGGGGTATAATGGTGTTGGGGTATGGAGGTAATAGTAGTGGTGGTGTGAGGAGTATAGTGGTGTTGTGGTGCAGGTTATGGTGTACGGGGTATAATGGTGTTGGGGTATGGAGGTAATAGTAGTGGTGGTGTGAGGAGTATAGTGGTGTTATGGTGCAGGTTATGGTGGAAGGGGTATGGAGGTAATAGTAGTGGTGGCGTTATGGTGTAAGGAGTATAGTGGTTATGGTGCAGGTTATGGTGTAAGGGGTATAATGGTGTTGGGGTATGGAGGTAATAGTAGTGGTGGTGTAAGGAGTATAGTGGTGTTGTGGTGCAGGTTATGGTGTAAGGGGTATAATGGTGTTAGGGTATGGAGGTAATAGTAGTGGTGGTGTGAGGAGTATAGTGGTGTTGTGGTGCAGGTTATGGTGTAAGGGGTATAATGGTATTGGGGTATGGAGGTAATAGTAGTGGTGGTGTGAGGAGTATAGTGGTGTTATGGTGCAGGTTATGGTGTAAGGGGTATAATGGTGTTGGGGTATGGAGGTAATAGTAGTGGTGGTGTGAGGAGTATAGTGGTTATGGTGCAGGTTATGGTGTAAGGGGTATAATGGTGTTGGGGTATGGAGGTAATAGTAGTGGTGGTGTGAGGAGTATAGTGGTTATGGTGCTGGTTATGGTGTAAGGGGTATAATGGTGTTGGGGTATGGAGGTAATAGTAATGGTGGTGTGAGGAGTATAGTGGTTATGGTGCAGGTTATGGTGTAAGGGGTATAATGGTGTTGGGGTATGGAGGTAATAGTAGTGGTGGTGTGAGGAGTATAGTGGTTATGGTGTAAGGGGTATAATGGTGTTGGGGTATGGAGGTAATAGTAGTGGTGGTGTGAGGAGTATAGTGGTTATGGTGCAGGTTATGGTGTAAGGGGTATAATGGTGTTGGGGTATGGAGGTAATAGTAGTGGTGGTGTGAGGAGTATAGTGGTTGTGCAGGTTATGGTGTAAGGGGTATAATGGAGTTGGGGTATGGAGGTAATAGTAGTGGTGGTGTGAGGAGTATAGTGGTTATGGTGCAGGTTATGGTGTAAGGGGTATAATGGTGTTAGGGTATGGAGGTAATAGTAGTGGTGGTGTGAGGAGTATAGTGGTTATGGTGCAGGTTATGGTGTAAGGGGTATAATGGTGTTGGGGTATGGGGAGAAAATTAGTTGTGGTGTCATGGTGTTAGGTGTATAGTGGTTATGGTGCAGGTTATGGTGTAAGGGGTATAGTGGTGTGATATGGCGAGAAAATAGCGGTGGTGTTATGGTGTGAGGAGTATAGGGATTATGGTGCAGTTTATGGTGTAAGGGGGTGGTGTTATGGTGTGAGGAGTATAGTGGCTATGGTGTTATGGTGTAAGGGATATAATGTTGTGGTATGGAGATAATATTACTGGTGGTGTTATGCTGTGAGGAGTATAGTGGTTATGGTGCAGGTTATGGTGTAACGGGTATAATGATGTTGTGGTATGGAGATAATAGTAGTGGTGGTGTTACGGTGTGAGGAGTATAGTGGTTATGGTGTTATGGTGTAAGGGATATAATGGTGTTGTGGTATGGAGATAATAGTAGCGGTGGTGTTATGGTGTGAGGAGTATAGTGGTTATGGTGCAGGTTATGGTGTAAGGGATATAATGCTGTTGTGGTATGGAGATAATAGTAGTGGTGGTGTTATGGTGTGAGGAGTATAGTGGTTATGGTGTTATGGTGTAAGGGATATAATGGTGTTTTGGTATGGAGATAATAGTAGTGGTGGTGTTACGGTGTGAGGAGTATAGTGGTGTTGTGGTGCAGGTTATGGTGTAAGGAGTGTAGTGGTGTTGTGGTATGGAGAGAATAGTAGTGGTGGTATTGTGGTGTAAGGAGTATAGTGGTTATGGTGCAGGTTATGGTGTAAGGAGTGTAGTGGTGTTGTGGTATGGAGATAATAGTAGTGGTGGTATTATGGTGTAAGGAGTATAGTGGTTATGGTGCAGGTTATGGTGTAAGGTGTATAATGGTGTTGTGCTATGGTGAGAACAGTAGTGGTGATGGTCCTCCTGAGTCGATGGTCAGTGCTCGACTGAATGAACAATGAAATATGGAGCTATTGACCGTACACACACACATACGCTCTCTCTCACTCTCACACTCACCCTCGTTTTCTCCCTCATAGTTCTTTGACCCATAGAGTTCGTTGCCATCTTTCTTTTCATTCTTGTTTTATATTTTATATTAGACGCCTATATTCAGCGTTGGAAGGTACTGGAGGCTAATTGAGAGACTAGTACTCCTTTATTGTTTAGATATTTACTTATTAATTTATGTTGTGAGAGACTTGACTTAGTAACCTACGCGTCAGATAATAATACAATTTGATAAAATATCAAATTAACTTTTAGTAGTACAGTACTGTAAGTCAGTTACTAGTGGGAACAATATGTACAGATACAGTATATATATATATATACAGTATATATATATATATATATAATATATATATATATATATATATATATATATATTAATATATATATATATATATATAATTTTATATATATATATATATAAAATATATATATATATATATATATATATATATATATATATGTATATATATGTGTATATGAATTGGGTGGGGGAAACAGGAAAGAGCTTTGATTATTCAATTTTATGCTCTAATATTTCGGGTTATGGACAACCCAACTTCAGAGAGACTAACACACCTTTGTTAGTCTCTCTGAAGATGGATTATCCATAATCCGAAACGTTAGAGAATAAAGATTCAAAGCTCTTGCCTGTGTTTTCCTCCACACAATCCAGAGAGAGAGAGAGTTTATTTTTCTCTTTCAACTTTGGAGGACGGACTCTTGTTACGTGCAGCTTTGCCTTGTGTTTCCTTCATACACGCTTAATTTCGTCCAAATTAATGTAAATGGTTCTGATTTTTGTGAATGAAACAAATTGATAAATATACAGTATAAACCCTAAGAGCGGTAATGTGTGTGTTTGTTTGTGTGCGTGGGTGTCGGTGTGTATGTGTGTGTTTTTGTGTATGTGTGTTTGTGTGTGTGTGTGTGTGTATAGGTGAGTGTGTGTACTTATATGTTTGTGTGCGTGGGTGTCGGTGTGTGTTGATATTTGTGTGTGGGTGGGTTGGTGTCTGTGTGAATATATGTGTCTGAGTGCGTGTGTGTTTGTGTTTTTGATGTGTGTGTGTGTTTCTTCGTTTATGTGTGTCGGTGTGTCTATGCAAAGAGGGAGAGAGTTAATTAAGCGAGAAGCAAGCGGTGTTAATGTTATGCTATGATATGATTTATGTTATGTTCTCTTATGGTGTGTTATATTTTCTTATACTATGTAATGTTCTGGTATGTTATGCTTTGATATGTTATGTTATGCCATTATGTTCTGGTATGTTATGCTATGATATGTTCTTATATGAACATATCTTGGAGTTATGTATAGACCGCCAAATATGAGTAGAAATGACGGAACGTCATTATGGGAGGAAATTAAAATGGCATCAAGGTTTAGCAATGTGTGCATTATGGGGGATTTTAATTTTCCGAATATAGATTGGCAGCATCAAATAGGAGACTCTGATTCTGAGGAGTTTATAGAGGTAGTACAAGATAGTTTTTTATTTCAATTCATAGATACGCCGACTAGAGGTAATAATATTCTCGATTTAGTTTTCAGTAACAATGAACATATGGTAAATAATGTAGAGATAGGGGACCACCTAGGAAATAGTGACCACAATTCTGTGTATTTTAATATACAATGGAAAGGTAATACCAGAGAGAATACAACATTAATACCTGACTTTAGAAAAGCCAATTATGGTGGGTTAAGACGAGCCCTATTAGCGGACCCTATGGTCAAAAAATTAAGTCGATCCAGGTGTCCAAATGAGTGTACCCCTTCTCAGGCACCTGTCATCTTAAGTCAGGAAGAGACGTCAACCTTGGTAGATACATACGATAATTTTATCAAGTCAGTATTCAATGCACAAAATAAATACATCCCCAAAAGAAAATTTAGATCAACACAGAACCAACCCAAATGGATGAATAATAGACTATTAGATCTTCTAGGACAAAAGAGAGGAATATATAGAAAAATTAGAAAAGGCGAAATTCACCTACTTGCTTACTATCAGAATCTATCACGACAGGTAAAAAAGGATATTAGGAAAGAAAACAGAAATTATGAAATTAAGGTTGCCAATGACTCAAAAAATAATCCTAAAGCTTTTTACCAACTATATAAATCCAAGGTTAGAGATGTAATTGGTCCCCTTAAAACTTCGATAGGAGAAATGACAGAAAATGATTTAGAAATGTGCAGTACGTTAAATAGTCAATTTCTTTCCGTTTTCACTAATGAAAATTTGGCACAGTTTCCAGAAGTCCGTAAGGTATATAGCGATAGTATAGAAAATAGGTTAAGTACGGTTACTATAAGTAGAAATGATGTGCTTAAGGAAATTGACAGACTGAAACCTCATAAATCGCCTGGTCCTGATGAGGTATATGCTAGAGTATTAAAAGAATGTAGGGATGAGTTAAGTTACCCATTAAAAAAAATATTTAACAAGTCATTGGAGACAGGTATAGTTCCAGAAGCTTGGAAGCTTGCAAACGTAGTTCCGATCTTCAAAAAAGGTGACAAATCAATAGCATCCAATTACCGTCCCATTAGTCTTACATCAATCATAGGAAAGCTACTAGAGTCAATTATTGCTAGTAAAATTAGAAACCACTTAGATACATTTAATTTAATAAATTCTTCTCAGCATGGATTCACTCAGGGACGTTCTTGCCTTACTAATTTGCTTAGTTTTTTCTCAGAGGTATATGAAGCAGTAGATAATGACAAGTCATATGATATAATATATTTAGATTTCAGTAAAGCTTTCGACAGAGTCCCCCATGAGAGATTAATGAGAAAGGTTGAGGCGCATGGAATAGGTGGGGCGTTGTTGGGATGGATTAGGTCATGGCTAATTGGTAGGAAGCAGAGAGTCAGCATAAATGGTACGAAGTCAGAATGGGGAGCAGTCAAAAGTGGTGTCCCCCAGGGATCTGTATTAGGTCCTCTGTTGTTTGTTATATACATAAATGACCTTGATTTAGGTATAACTAGTAGGATAAGTAAATTTGCAGACGATACCAAAATGGGGAGAACAATTGATTCAGATAGAGATATAGAGTGCCTCCAAAGGGATCTAGATACCTTACACGAATGGTCAGTAAATTGGCAGATGAAGTTTAACATTGACAAATGCAAGGTATTAAAGATAGGGAAGATGCATACAAATGTTAAATATAAACTAGCTAATGTGGAATTAGAAAACTCGAATTGTGAGAAAGATCTAGGTGTGTTTGTTAGCAATGATTTGAAGCCTAGACAACAGTGTATAAGCGTTCGAAACAAGGCAAACAGGATTCTCGGGTTCATCTCAAGGAGTGTGAGTAACAGAACTGCTGATGTTATCTTAAAACTTTACTTGTCATTAGTGAGACCCCATATGGATTATGCTGTTCAATTTTGGTGTCCTTATTACAGAATGGACATAGATTCATTGGAGAGAGTACAACGTAGAATGACAAAATTATCCATAATATTAGAAATCTTCCGTATAAAGAAAGGTTGAAGAAATTAGGCTTACATTCGTTAGAGAGACGCAGAGTTAGAGGGGATATGATAGAGGTGTTCAAGTTGGTTAGTGGGATTAACAAAGGGGACATGACAAATGTACTAAAGCTCAGTGATAGCGAAAGAACTCGTACCAATGGTTTCAAATTAGATAAATTTCGTTTCAGAAAAGATATAGGCAAATATTGGTTTGGTAACAGAGTTGTAGATGGGTGGAATGGACTACCAAGTGCTATAGTGGGATTAAAAACGATAGGGAGCTTTAAGATAAAATTGGATAAGCATATGGACGAGAAGGGTTGGGTGTGAAGGGGGATCAGCAGGGTTGGGCCAATCAGCGCTCTGCAGACCCCCGTAATCCTGCGTTAATCTCTAACCGTTTTGGTAAGATGATCCTCAGGGTATTAGAGTGTTGAGCCTATAATTGGGCTTTGTAATTGGGGTTGTGTGGGACAGGGATCTGCCTTGCTTAGGCCAATCGGCTTTCTGCAGACTCCCATTTTCTTATGTTCTTATGTTCTTATGATATGTCATGTCCTCTTATGATATGTTATGTTATTATATGGTGCTATGTCATGTTATGTTATGTTATGATATGTTGTTACGCTACAATATATTATAATATGTTATGATATGTTCTTCTTCTTCTTATTGTTTAAATGTGCAGTTTGCTTGGAGGGTTGTGGTGTCTCCAGATTACTGCACAGGCGTTTTAGGAGGGGTGAAAAGAACAATTGTTAGTATAATAGGGGTTAGGAGAGATAGTAAAGGTGGATTTTATACTACTGTACTGTACAGTATATGAGGGGTAAGTTTGTCGTTGTCTTTTGAGGTCAGGGTGATTTAAGTCTAGGTGAGGGTGAGGTCAGAGATGATGATGATGATCAGTTGCAGTACAGTACAGTACTGTACTGCTCTATGTGTACTGTGTGATTCAAGTCAAGGTGAGGGTGAGGTCAGAGATGATGATGATGATCAGTGGTGGTATAGTACAGATTCAGTTGGATGGTAATTTTATATGCTTGTGATTTTGTTTGTTGTTCTGATGTAGGTTCCTAGGGCTGATGCGATGACATGTTTACTGTGCTGTGGTAGGTCTCCTCCACCTAGGATATGCTTGATGTTGAATGTTCCTCCTTGTTGGGTTACTACACTTCTGAGGTGGGTGCGGGCACCGTAATGTCTGTGGCAGTGGAGTAGATAATGCTCCACTGTCTCAGGTGTGAGGCAGTACGGGCAATTTTCATTTGCTTGCAGTCCCATCCTGTACATATGCCCTCCCAGTCTGGTGTGTCCTGTTCTGAGGCGGAGAGCCGCGGTGTTTAAGGCTTTGTTCTTGTAGATGGAGTGTTTCCACACTGACCACTCTGACTTGATGTTACTGTATTGTGTGCCAGCTATGGTTATTTTCCACTCTTCCTTGAAGTCTTGGAGGACGTCTTCTCTGAGGATGTTTGTCCGGTCGGTTGTGGTGTAGGGTATGACTGTTGTTAGGTGGAAGGAGTGCATCCCTTTGGCTAGTCCATCCACTATTTCATTATGGAGGATGTCAATGTGGCTGGGTACCCATTGGAGGGATATTGTATATCCTTGAGAGTGGAGGGTGGTGAGGAGTTGGATCATAGGGTATACTATTTCCTTGTTTGTCTTGGTGTTATAGTTGATGGCTTGTATGGCACTTTTGGAGTCACAGCAAATGGTGTAGGCACTTACTGGGAGGGTGTTGATGATCTCAAGTGCACGGAGGAGTCCATAGAGCTCTGCTGTAAACACTGTGGTTTGTTTGGGTAGCTTGCATCCCATGGTAAGGTGAAATTTTGGGATCCATAATGCTGAAGACACAGATTTGCTGTTGTTATTACTGGTACTGATGCGTGATCCATCTGTGTATACGTGGGTGGAATTTTGGTGCTGGGTGTGGAGGACTTCGAGGAACTCTTGCTTGAGGTCAGCCGAGTTGTTTTTCTTGGTTGTTGAGTTGATGAGGTCTGTCTGGACTGTGGGTGGGATGTATTCCCATGGTGGGACTGGTGGTACCATGGGGGTTGAGTGGCAACCAAGGAATATGCGTGATTTTCTATGTATAATTTGCCCTACGCGCTCTCGGAAGGGTGCTTTATGGATGGGAGCTCCTTGAGGCTGTACTGGTACATTGCGGAGAGATGCAGAGAATGGGTGGGAAGGTGGGGCAGCATAGATTTTTGAGAAGTAGGTGGCACACTGTATATCCCTTCTGGTGTGGAGTGGGATTAGATTTGCTTCACACTGAAGGCTGGCCACCGGGGTTGATTTAAGGGCCCCCATTATGATCCTCATTGCTGAATTCTGTACCACCTCCAGTTTATGAAGATGGGTCGGTGCGGCTGAGGCGAATGCTTGGGCACAGTAGTCAAGTTTACTTCTGATGTATGCTATGTAGAATGTTCGGAGGGTTGTGGCGTCTGCACCCCATGTTGTGCCTGCGATTGCTTTCATGATGTTCAGTCTTTGGTTGGTGTTGTATATCAGGTAGTCTATGTGGTCTTTCCAAGTGAGGAGTGGAGCATCAAAAATTACTCCGAGATATCTGTGGCTCTGTGTAGGAAGCAAATCTTCTCCATTAAGCGTGAATCTTGGAGGTCTGTAGTTTTTCTTTCTCGTGAAGATCTGGTATAGCGATTTGGTTGGGTTGATACTTAGTTTTGATTCATTAGTCCAGTTCCCTAGGATGTTGAGGGCGTCCTGAATCCTTTGTTCGGCTATTTGGGGATTATGGTCTGAGGCGTATATTGTTATGTCGTCGGCGTATTGTATTGTTTTTGCTGGGTTTATGTTTGGCATGTCCGACAGGTACGCGTCGAATAAGGGGGGGCTGAGTGAGGATCCTTGTGGTAATCCTTTTTTTGTTGTTATGGTCTTAGACATCTGGCCTTGGATGAATACTTGGTTTGTTCTGTTGGAGAGGGAAGACTTTAACCATTGCAGCATGTGTCCTTTTATTCCCATTCTGGATAGTTTCAGCAGTAAGAGATCGTGGGGAACGGTGTCGAAAGCAGAGGAGAGATCTAAATATACTACGATACAGGTCTTTTGGCTTGAAAGGGCTGATAGTATTACCTGTTCCAGGTTAAGTACCTGGTCTAATGTAGAACAGGTAGGTCTGAAGCCAGCTTGTGAGGAGGGGATGAGGTTATTGTTTTCAAGGTGCCAGGAGAGTCTTGTCTGGACCATTCTTTCTGCCAGCTTGCTTATGCTAGGCAGGAGGCTGATTGGTCGGTACGATGATGACAGGCAGGGGTCCTTTCCTGGTTTAATGAAGGGCAGGATGATACCGTTTTTCCAGTCCTTGGGGACGTTGCCTTGTGTCCATGTTGTGTTGATAAGGTGAAGCAGTTGGGTGTGCATTGTTGGTGGTAGGTATTTGATAAACTCGTATGGTATGCGGTCATGTCCTGCTGTTTTGCCTGTTGGGAGGTGGGCTATTGCGGTTTGCATTTCAGAAGTGGTGAAGGGCTTGTTCATTTGTGTAGGACGATGTATAGCTATGGTGATCTCATTACTGATCCTGTTGGCTTCTTCTTGGTCATCTGGAGGTTCCTGGTGTTGGTTATTTTGTATGCGGGTAGCTATTGCATCGGCTCTGTCTTTGGGTAAAAGGCACATCTCTCCATCTATTGTGAAGGGGAATGATGGGAAGGAGGGTCGTCCTGTGATGCTGCGGAATCTATTCCAGACTTCTGAAATTGGGGTGTCATGGTTTATGTTGCTACAGTATTCTCTCCAGGAGGATTTGCAGGTTGATCGGATTGTTTTTGTGGCAAAAGCTGTATTTTTTTAACTTGGATCCAATTCAGCAGTGATTTAGACCTTCGTTGTTTTTGGATAGCCCTTCTTCGTGTCGCTACAGCTCTGGAGCATTCCTCGGTCCACCAGGGTCTCAGAATTTTGTTGGATGGGAGTCCTGACGTGAGTTTGAAGTGTTGTGAGGCTGCTGTATCTATTGCTTCGGTCATTTTTGTATGCATGACGTTGGGGTCTGTATGGTTGCCATCTGGATTTTGTACAGTATTTTCCCAGGTCTTCCAGTTGAACTTTGGGGGGATACGCCATTTGGGTAGGGTAATGGGGTATATAGGTGGGCTGAAGTTTGTGAACTCTATGTGTAGGGGCCGGTGGTCCGTGCCCAGGTCTGGCCCTACTTTGGATCTTACCTCTGGGGAAAGGATTCCCGAGCCAAGGCATATGTCGATGGTGGAGCTGTAGTTCGTTTGTAGGTTGAAGTATGTTGGGATGAAAGGTTCTGATAGTAGGCTATAGTTGCTGTTTTGGATGTAGCTAAATATGTCGTTCCCTGCTGTATTGGCTGTGCCTCTGCTCCAGGAGGGGTGGTTGGCATTTAGGTCACCTATCACCATGAAGGGTGTGGGTACTTGTTGGATATAATGAGTCAACTCCTGATGTGATATAGAACCCCCTGGATTATATGTTCCAATGATGGATAGTTGTGTTTTTTTATATGGGAATGAGACAGCTAGGATTTCTAGTGTTCCATTAGGGAATGGCCTGAGTTTTATTTCTTTTGCGGAGAGTTCGTGTTTGGTTAGCAGCAAGATTCCTCCTCCTGGTCTCCCTACTCTGTCTTTCCTTATGCTGATGTAGGGTTTAAGGTTGGGTTTATACTTGTCACTTAGCCAGGTTTCTGTTATAATTGCTACATGTGGGGATTTTGTTCTTAAGTAGTTTTTTAGTTCTGACAATGATGTTTTAAGGCACTTGGTGTTCCATGTCATTACTTGGAGGGGAGCCATAGTTACTAACGTTTTTTGTTGGTGTTTCTGAGGTTTCTGTGGCGGTTATCCTGAGGTGGTGATGATGGATGTTTGGTCTGGGTATGGGTGGTGTTGTTTTGGGGGTTTTTTGGGTGCTGAAAATCTGCCGTTTTGATGTGTTGTTACTATATGTTATGTTATGATATTTTGTTAACCTGTGTATGTTATGATATGTTTCTATGTTATGATAAGTTGATATGCTGTCATGTTATGCTATGATATGTTATAATATGCTGTTATGTTGCTATGTTATATGTTGTTATGTTATGCTATATGTTATGCTATGCTATGTTATACTATAGTATGATATACCGGTATTATGTTATAGAATGCTATGATATATTATGCTACTATAGTATGATATAATATTATGTTATAGAATGCTATGTTATGGGTAGAGTCACAGTCGAAAGTCCTGCCTTCCTCCAAAATATTAACGTCGCTTTCCTTATAACGGGAAAATAATAAGATAGTGGCAGTGGTAAAGTTTTTTTTCAGTCACTCATTTTCTTGTTTGGAGAAAGAAAATATTCCAAAAACCCAAAAGACAGTCTTCCATGATATACAGTACATACAGTATATTCTATTTTCTATACCTTTTGATACCTTTTGATGTGTTCGCCACTCTTCTAGCGGCACCAAGGAGCGCGACGCCCCTCGTTATGGGTGGTGATTTGGTGCAGTAGACTGGGTGAAGCGACAGCTCACTCCCTTGCGAGGATGGGCTCGTCTGGCACTTTTTGCAGTTCGACATCTAGGGCTCTCTTGAAGTTGTCTAACGAGATGTCCCTCATGTCTCTTACTCGCCGTGGGAGTTTGTTGAAGAGACGTGGGCCTCTGTGTGATAACCAGCCCTCTCGCAGAGAGCCCATAGCACCCCTGTTATTCATCCGGGGGATTTCGCATTCCCAGCCTCTCCTATCACTGAATTTCATGACTATCGGAGTATGTAGGTTTGGTACTAAACCCTCTGCGATTTTCCACGTGTATATTATTAGGTAACGTTCTCTTCTACGTTCCAGGAAGTATAGATTCAGTGCTCTTAAACGCTCCCAATAGTGTACATGTTTTACCGAACTTATATGCGAAGTGAAATTTCTTTGTACACTCTCTACGTCATTTATTTCACCTGCTTTGTATGGGGATGTTAATACGCTACAGTATTCAAGCCGCGGTAGCACTAGAGATTTGAAGAGCGTTATCATAGGCAATTCACCGCGTGTTTTAAAAGTATGCAGAATCCAACCCGTTAGACGTTTCGCAGCCGCCACTTTGACCTGGTTATGTACTTTGAAACCCATATTTTCAGACATTAATACCCCAAGGTCTTTCACACTGTCTTTCCGTTCTATTATGTGGTTAGATTCTGTTAAGTAATTTGTAATTTCTTTAACACCATTATTATCTCCGTACCGTATTAATTGGAATTTTTCCTCATTGAATTGCATGTTGTTTTCCCTGGTCCACTGGAACACTACATTCATGTCTTCCTGCAGTCGGCCCGTGTCCTCTTGTGTGTTTACTATCTTGCTTAATTTTGTGTCATCAGCAAAAGACGACACCGTACTGTGTCTTGTGTTGGTATCTATGTCGCAAATTAGTATGAGGAACAGAAGGGGCGCTAGCACTGTTCCTTGGGGCACTGAGCTTTTGACATCCGAAGGCTCATATGTGGCTTGGTTTACTGCTACTGATTGTTTTCGGTTTACGAGGAAATTGTATATCCACTGTCCGATTTTCCCAGTTATACCTTTTGCTTTCAGTTTGTGGGCTATTATACCATGGTCACATTTATCAAATGCCTTAGCAAAATCGGTGTAAATGACATCCACGTTTTTCTTTTCTTCTAGCGCTTTAAGAATTTTGTCATAGTGTTCCAAAAGTTGTGAGAGACATGATCTTCCCGCTCTGAACCCATGTTGACCGGTGTTGTGTAGTTCATTTGTCTCCATGAATGTTGAAATTTTGCTTCGCAGGACTCGCTCGAAAACTTTAATGATGTGAGAGGTTAGAGCTACCGGGCGGTAGTTTTTTGGTAGTGCTTTACTCCCTCCTTTATGCAGTGGGGCAATTATTGCGTTTTTCAAGCTATCTGGTATGTCACCAGTGTCTAGACTCCTTCTCCACATTATAGCCAGGGGTTTTGAGAGGTTTTCCTTACATTTCTTCATTAGGATCGAATTCCATGAGTCCGGGCCTGGTGCCGAGTGGGATGGCATGTTGGAAATGGCCTCTTCTATGTCTTTTGGACCGAAATCAATATCCAGCATCTGAGGGGTTTCCGTGGGGGAGGTTTCCATGAAAAATATATTTTGGTCTCTGATGACTTTTGTTTCATCAGGCTCACTGAATGCCATTTCATATTGCCTGCTTAAGAGTTCGCTCATTTCCTTTTTGTCCCCTGTGAAAGAGCCGTCCCCTTTGCTCAGTGGGCCGATGTTTGATGTTGTTTTAGCCTTTTGTTTGGCGTATGAAAAGAAGTATTTGGAATTTTCCTTTATACCTGCAATAGCTTTCCTCTCCTCTTCCATATGTTGTAGTTCATATGATATTCTTAGCCTTTGTTCAATTTCCACAATTTCTCTTATCTATTTCAACCTTTTGCCTATCCTGTAGATTTTGATGTGTGCGTCTTTGTGTGAGTAATTTTCTTCTTCTGTACAGCCTACTCCTTTCCCGATCTTGTTTGCTTCTTCGTTTTGTTTGTCTTGCAGGTATATGGTGGCTAGAGATTTGGGTCATGGTTTCTGTTATTAAGACTAGACATTCTGCTGGTGTCAGGTTATCCATTAAATCTTCCCAGTCTATTTCCTCCATTTCTTGATTTACCTCTTCCCACCTAATGTCTTTGTTATTGAAGTTAAATTTACTGAAGGGGCCGGTTTTTGTTCTCGATTCTGAGGTTGTCTGTACACTTTCTAAGGTTGTTTTGATCTCAATTAATTTATGATCTGAGTATGTTGTGTCCGATATGTTAATGCTGTGTACTAGAGAGTCGTTGTTAGTGAAGACCAGGTCTAAGATATTGTTTCAGCAATATGTTGGGTAAGACTAAAAAAATCTGTCTTGTTGTTCTTAATATATTCCTGGCGGTACACCTGGCCATGTTAACTTATGGGCGATCTGGTGGGGAACGCCATACAGTATAATATATAATGGATTACGGTGCCAGGGTGATCCGTCCCTGGGATATTCGTCCTTAGGGTGATTCGTCCCAAGAGTGATTCGGAATAGGGTGATTCGGCCCCTCAGCAGATCCTACCTAAGGTCGCCCAAGGTAGGTTTCGCCACTTTTCTATGGGTACTGCCACCGAGGAGCGTGCCGCCTCTTGTTCTGGGTGATGATTTGGTGCAGCAGCTTGTTCGAAGGGGCAGCACGCTTCCCTGCCAAGATAGGCTCGGCTGGCACCTTTTTGCAGTTCGACATCGAGGGCTCTCTGGAAGTTGTCTAACAAGACGCCCATCATGTCTCTTACTCGCCGTGGGAGTTTGTTGAAGAGACGCGGTCCTCTGTGTGATAACCAATCCTCTCGCAGGAGCCCATATCACCCCAATTATTCATCCTTGATATATTGCATTCCCAGCCTCTCCTATCATTGATTTTCATGACTATCAGGTGTGTAAATTTGGTACTAAACCCTTGGCGATTTTCCACGTGTAAATTATTAAGTAAGGTTACCTTCTACGCTCCAACGCGTACAGTTTCAGTGATCTTAAACGCTCCCAATAATGTAGCTATTTTACTGAGTTAACAAATATATATGAGGTGAAGTTTCTTTGTTCACTCTCTATATAATTTATTTCGCTTGATTTGTATGGGGATGTTAATACGTTACAGTATTCTAGCCGCGGTAGCACTAAGGATTTGAGGAGCGTTATCATAGCCATTTGTATGGGGATGTTAATACGTTACAGTATTCTAGCCGCGGTAGCACTAAGGATTTGATATCCCGGCCGAAGGCCGGGATATTTTCTACCGAAAAATTTACTAATTTATCTTGAAGGGGAGTCTAGGGGGTGTTTTTCTAAGCTTGATGGAGGTCTAGGGAGGAAACTAAACAAACAAATATATGAATAAATGAATTAATAGACCAAACAAACGGTCTGTCTCCCCTCATTTTTTGGCCGATTTTTGCATGTATTCATAATTTTTCTAGTTTCTTCCCTAGACCTCCTAACGTATTAACATCCCCATACAAATGGCTATGATAACGTTCCTCAAATCCTTAGTGCTACCGCGGCTAGAATACTGTAATGTATTAACATCCCCATACAAATGGCTATGATAACGTTCCTCAAATCCTTAGTGCTACCGCGGCTAGAATACTGTAACGTATTAACATCCCCATACAAATGGCTATGATAACGTTCCTCAAATCCTTAGTGCTACCGCGGCTAGAATACTGTAACATATTAACATCCCCATACAAATGGCTATGATAACGTTCCTCAAATCCTTAGTGCTACCGCGGCTAGAATACTGTAACGTATTAACATCCCCATACAAATGGCTATGATAACGTTCCTCAAATCCTTAGTGCTACCGCTGCTAGAATACTGTAACGTATTAACATCCCCATACAAATGGCTATGATAACGTTTCTCAAATCCTTAGTGCTACCGCGGCTAGAATACTGTAACGTATTAACATCCCCATACAAATGGCTATGATAACGTTCCTCAAATCCTTAGTGCTACCGCGGCTAGAATACTGTAATGTATTAACATCCCCATACAAATGGCTATGATAACGTTCCTCAAATCCTTAGTGCTACCGCGGCTAGAATACTGTAACGTATTAACATCCCCATACAAATGGCTATGATAACGTTCCTCAAATCCTTAGTGCTACCGCGGCTAGAATACTGTAACGTATTAACATCCCCATACAAATGCCTATGATAACGTTCCTCAAATCCTTAGTGCTACCGCGGCTAGAATACTGTAACGTATTAACATCCCCATACAAATGGCTATGATAACGTTCCTCAAATCCTTAGTGCTACCGCGGCTAGAATACTGTAACGTATTAACATCCTCATACAAATGGCTATGATAACGTTCCTCAAATCCTTAGTGCTACCGCGGCTAGAATACTGTAACGTATTAACATCCCCATACAAATCAAGCGAAATAAATTATATAGAGAGTGAACAAAGAAACTTCACCTCATATATATTTGTTAACTCAGTAAAATAGCTACATTATTGGGAGCGTTTAAGATCACTGAAATTGTACGCGTTGGAGCGTAGAAGGTAACCTTACTTAATAATTTACACGTGGAAGATCGCCAAGGGTTTAGTACCAAATTTACACACCCTGATAGTCATGAAAATCAATGATAGGAGAGGCTGGGAATGCAATATATCAAGGATGAATAATTGGGGTGATATGGGCTCCTGCGAGAGGATTGGTTATCACACAGAGGACCGCGTCTCTTCAACAAACTCCCACGGCGAGTAAGAGACATGATGGGCGTCTTGTTAGACAACTTCCAGAGAGCCCTCGATGTCGAACTGCAAAAAGGTGCCAGCCGAGCCTATCTTGGCAGGGAAGCGTGCTGCCCCTTCAAACAAGCTGCTGCACCAAATCATCACCCAGAACAAGAGGCGGCACGCTCCTCGGTGGCAGTACCCATAGAAAAGTGGCGAAACCTACCTTGGGCGACCTTAGGTAGGATCTGCTGAGGGGCCGAATCACCCTATTCCGAATCACTCTTGGGACGAATCACCCTAAGGACGAATATCCCAGGGACGGATCACCCTGGCACCGTAATCCATTATATATTATACTGAATGGTGTTCCCCACCAGATCGCCCATAAGTTAACATGGCCAGGTGTACCGCCAGGAATATATTAAGAACAACAAGACATAGAAAAAAGAATATACTGTATGTACTGTATATCATGGAAGACTGTCTTTTGGGTTTTTGGAATATTTTCTTTCTCCAAACAAGAAAATGAGTGACTGAAAAAAAAACTTTACCACTGCCACTATCTTATTATTATCCCGTTATAAGGAAAGCGACGTTAATATTTTGGAGGAAGCAGGACTTTCGACTGTGACTCTACCCATAACATAGCATTCTATAACATAATATAACAAGACAGTATAGCATAGCATAATATATCAACATTCTATAACATAATATATCATACTATAGTAGCATAATATATCATAGCATTCTTTAACATAATATATCATACTATAGTATAACATAGCATAACATAACAACATATAACATAGCAACATAACAGCATATTATAACATATCATAGCATACCATGACAACATATCAACTTATCATAACATAGCAACATATCATAACATACACAGGTTAACAAAATATCATAACATAACAACATATCGTAACAACATATCATAACATATTATAATATATTGTAGCGTAACAACATATCATAACATAACATAACATGACATAGCACCATATAATAACATAACATATCATAAGAGGACATGACATATCATATAAGAACATATCATAGCATAACATACCAGAACATAATGGCATAACATAACATATCAAAGCATAACATACCAGAACATTACATAGCATAAGAAAATATAACACACCATATGAGAACATAACATAAATCATATCATAGCATAACATTAACACCGCTTCTCGCTTTATTAACTCTCTCCCTCTTTGCATAGACACACCGACACACATAAACGAAGAAACACACACACACATCACAAACACAAACACACACGCACTCAGACACATATATTCACACAGACACCAACCCACCCACACACACACACAAATATCAACACACACCGACACCCACGCACACAAACATATAAGTACACACACTCACCTATACACACACACACACACAAACACACATACACAAAAACACACACATACACACCGACACCCACGCACACAAACAAACACACACATTACCGCTCTTAGGGTTTATATATTTATCAATTTGTTTCATTCACAAAAATCCGAACCATTTACATTAATTTGGACGAAATTAAGCGTGTATGAAGGAAACACAAGGCAAAGCTGCACGTAACAAGAGTCCGTCCTCCAAAGTTGAAAGAGAAAAATAAACTCTCTCTCTCTGGATTGTGTGGAGGAAAACACAGGAAAGAGCTTTGAATCTTTATTCTCTAACGTTTCGGATTATGGACAATCCATCTTCAGAGAGACTAACAAAGGTGTGTTAGTCTCTCTGAAGTTGGGTTGTCCATAACCCGAATATTAGAGCATAAAATTGAATAATCAAAGCTCTTTCCTGTTTCCCCCACCCAATTCATATATATATATATATATATATATATATATATATATATATATATATATATATATATATATATATATATACTGTATCTGTACATATTGTTCCCACTAGTAACTGACTTACAGTACTGTACTACTAAAAGTTAATTTGATATTTTATCAAATTGTATTATTATCTGACGCGTAGGTTACTAAGTCAAGTCTCTCACAAAATAAATTAATAAGTAAATATCTAAACAATAAAGGAGTACTAGTCTCTCAATTAACCTCCAGTACCTTCCAACGCTGAATATAGGCGTCTAATTTAAATTATAACACAAGAATGAAAAGAAAGATGGCAACGAACTCTATGGGTCAAAGAACTATGAGGGAGAAAACGAGGGTGAGAGTGATAGTGTGTGTGAGAGTGAGAGAGAGCGTATGTGTGTGTGTACGGTCAATAGCTCCATATTTCATTGTTCATTCAGTCGAGCACTGACCATCGACTCAGGAGGACCATCACCACTACTGTTCTCCCCATAGCACAACACCATTATACCCCTTACACCATAACCTGCACCATAACCACTATACTCCTTACACCATAATACCACCACTACTATTCTCTCCATACCACAACACCACTACACTCCTTACACCATAACCTGCACCATAACCACTATACTCCTTACACCACAATACCACCACTACTATTCTCTCCATACCACAACACCACTACACTCCTTACACCATAACCTGCACCACAACACCACTATACTCCTCACACCGTAACACCACCACTACTATTATCTCCATACCAAAACACCATTATATCCCTTACACCATAACACCATAACCTGCACCATAACCACTATACTCCTCACACCATAACACCACCACTACTATTATCTCCATACCTCAACACCATTATATCCCTTACACCATAACCATACTCACAAACCATAAACACACCACCGCTACTATTATCTCCATACCACAACACCATTATATCCCTTACACCATAACCACTATACTCCTCACACCATAACACCACCACTACTATTATCTCCATACCACAACATCATTATACCCCTTACACCATAACCTGCACCATAACCACTATACTCCTCACTGCATAACACCACCGCTACTATTATATCCATACCACAACATTATATCCCTTACACCATAACACCATAACCTGCACCATAGCCACTATACTCCTCACACCATAACACCACCCCTTACACCATAAACTGCACCATAATCCCTATACTCCTCACACCATAACACCACCGCTATTTTCTCGCCATACCACACCACTATACCCCTTACACCATAAACTGCACCATAACCACTATACTCCTAACACCATGACACCACAACTAATTTTCTCCCCATACCCCAACACCATTATACCCCTTACACCATAACCTGCACCATAACCACTATACTCCTCACACCACCACTACTATTACCTCCATACCCCAACACCATTATACCCTTACACCATAACCTGCACCATAACCACTATACTCCTCACACCACCACTACTATTACCTCCATACCCCAACACCATTATACCCCTTACACCATAACCTGCACCATAACCACTATATTCCTCACACCACCACTACTATTACCTCCATACCCCAACACCATTATACCCCTTACACCATAACCTGCACCATAACCACTATACTCCTCACACCACCACTACTATTACCTCCATACCCCAACACCATTATACCCCTTACACCATAACCTGCACCACAACACCACTATACTCTTCACACCATAACACCACCACTAGTATTCTCCCCATACCACAACACCACTACACTCTCCACACCATAACACCACCACTACTATTACCTCCATACCCCAACACCATTATACCCCTTACACCATAACCTGCACCATAGCCAATATACTCCTTACACCATAACACCACCACTACTATTACCTCCATACCACAACACCATTATACCCCTTACACCATAACCTGCACCACAACACCTCTATACTCTTCACACCATAACACCACCACTAGTATTCTCCCCATATCACAACACCACTACACTCTGCACATCATAACACCACTATACTACACCATCACCACCACCATCATCATCGCTATTCTTCTCTCGTGAGTTTTATTTGGCCCATTTTCACAATACGATAATCTGTGTAGCCTGATTTTAAGGGGAGGTTTTTGTTTTCTCAGGACGCCCTTTTCCCTCATGTTTAGCCCAATTAGTTATGAGGTTTCAAGGCATTCGCCCCATTAGATTGGCGATTTTTAAGACCTTTCACCCTATTTCTTTATCAATTTTAAAACCTTTCGTGCCGTTTAGGGATCAAATATTTCCTGGCGAACGATACCGAGCCTGCAATTTAGGAGGAACTGGCCATTGACCTGGACATTATTCTACCGAAAAGTGTATAAATTAATCTTGAAAGAGGTCTTGGGGTATATTTTTTATAGGTTGAGGGAGGTTTAGGAATCCAAATTTAATCCTCCCCATGAATATTAATCCGATAGTACAGAAATGGGAACATATTATGGAAGCTGACCAAGATTTTGTTTTCGGTAAATATTTGTTGTCTTCTTCAATATACAGCGGTTTTGATTAGTAACAACCATCAGGCAATACGATTTCTCCATTATCCATCGATCTTAAGACACTGCCTACGATAGTGGGGAGGGCTATGAAGTACAGGGATATTTAAGGAAAAAACGAAAGTTAATTTATTTGTTAGTTTCCTCGCTAAATCTCCAGCAAGCTTAGAAAAACACCCCCTAGACCACCTCTCAAGATAAATGTGTAAATTTTTCGGTAGAAAAATATCCTGGCCGAAGGCCAATTCCTTCTAAAATTAGAACAAATCCACACTTAAAGGGCACGAAAGGTCTTAATATTGACAACAAAATGAGGCGAAAGGTCTCAAAATCGCCAAACTAACGGAATGAACTTCTTAAAACCTCAGAACATATATGCTAAACATGAGGAAGAAGGGGGTCCAGAAAAAGCAGCGAATACTACCCCCTTAACCCGGGAGCTGCGGGGAGACTCTTAAGAGTTCCCCCGGCGCACTGCGGGGAGACTCTTAAGAGTCAGAGAAAATAAAAATCAACTTTTGACATCGAAAAAAAAAAAAAATTTTATATTTTTTTTTTTTTATTTTTTTTTTTTTTTTGGCCCCTGGGCCATGCAAAATCTCAGTCCTCTACCTCCCCTCCTTCCCCACTTTCCTCCTCTCCTTCAGTTATCACCTATTTTCCCTGTTATTCCCTTATTCTGAGGTATATTTTCGTGCTAACATTAGAAATCCGATTGGAGGGTGTGGTCATCACTGATAGCAAGCGAGTGCAAGAGAGAGAGAGAGAGTATCGATCGACTGTGTCTCAGTGGCCTTGGGGGAAATTGGCGGGAAAGCAGATTGCCTCACCCATACATTATACAGCTCGCGGGCTATATCTCCGATTTTGACCATCCAAACGCTGTTTTCACTCGTTTTATTGTTGTTTCAGGTTAATACCTTTATAATCAACCCATAATAGGCGCATATGGATAAGTATTAATGCTATTAATGGCACAATGAATATTTTAGTGGCGGAAACACCTCAAATACGTCAGCACAGGGGGACGTTTCCAATTACCCCCATGCGCACTTCAGAGGTTAAGCCAGTGTCACACGAGCGCATTTTCCGGCAATTTTCGATGAACAATTTTTTTGTTTTTGTTTCTTTGTTTTTGAGGCTCTTCCACATTGGTACCGGAAACTAGACTGAAGGTAGATTATGTTGGGTGGCTGTTAGATGTTGGGAGTGAAATGAATAAATTGGACAATTCTTATAGGTTCAGCAACATTTCATAGCGAGATCTGTGCCCCACAAATTGTTCTTTCCGTTCACTTACACATTAGGCTATTCAGTGTGCAGAGAGCCTGCAATATAGGAGGAACCAGCCCGAGGCTAGGACATTATTCTACCGAAAAATGTACACATTCATCTCGAAGTGGGGTCTAGGGGTTATTGTTTTGAGCTTGATGGAGGTCTAGGAACCAAACTAAAAACTTCCCCTTAACCCCTTTTGCACTGGCGACGTCTTTTAAACTTTACTCTGGCTACTATTATACGATTTTATTCAGCTTAAAAGGCGCTTCCAACAATTAACAGGCTTCTAACTGTCTCACTTAACCCTTTTTACTGCCACAGATCCTTCTTAAACTGCACAAAATCCTCTGAATATAGCTAGAATAAAATAAAAAAAGACGTCGCCGGTACAGAAGGGGATAACAAATCATGCCATCTAATCAAAGACCAATGACCTCAGATCTCTCTCAAGACAGTGGCACTCCTGGTGACTTTATGATTAGTACCAACAAGCACTTTATGAATAGTGCCAACATACCGGTACTTCTAATTGATATCTATGAGTTCGCGTTAATTAGCCCGTATCACATGCAATATTTTTTCGGCCGTTATATACTGTATATATTGTTTTCGAACTATTGTGGTCTGGTATCATCTTAATTGAAGTTATATATTAATTCAGACATTGAAAATCATTATACTGTATATGTGTGCATTTATTTTGTAGACAAATGCCCTGGCCGAAGACCGGATCCTCCTAAATTACAGGCTCACTATTGCTCGCCAGCAAAAGAATCGACACCTACAGTAAATAGCACGAAAGGTCTAAATATTGATAAAGTAATGGGACAACATTTCTTAAAATAGCCAAATTAATGGGACAAACGTCTTAAGACGTCAAAACTAATGGGGTTAATCATGCGGGAGAAGGAGGGCCATAAAAACTATAGCCTTAAATTAACAGAGGAAAATGCTGTTAATATGAAGGTGGTGTGGTCGGTAGGTTATAGTGTATTCGCTGTAAGTAGGCGAAAAATCATGACCTCTAATCTCTGTAACTCAAAAAGGGCTAGAATAATCAAGCTAATATTTCTACCATTTGGGAAGAGTCAGTCAAGGAATAGATGTGGAAATTGACAGCCAATTTGCTCTAGGCCTTTTTGAGTTACAAAGGATAGAGGCCATGATTTCTCGCCTACTTACAGTGAATAGACTATAGTACATGTGTTGGTGATTCGGGAAACAGGTGTGCAATGGCAGGTGTGGGCATGTGTTTTGTTGGACAGGTGGAGGAATGGATGGGTGGGGGTTGGGGGGGGGGGAGGCGGCGGCTGGTCAACTGAGAGAGAGAGAGATAAGGGGGAGTGAGAGGGAGGGAGAGAGAGAGAGGAGGGAGAGGGGTAAATAATGAGATAGAACGTTGGAATAGAAACAGTACGGTGGAGAGAGAGAGGAAACAGCTTAACGGTACCAATGTAAACAAAACCGGGGTTAAGGGACTTGTATTCTATGGACCCTGAACAGAACCATACTTCCAGTGTTGGTATTTTCTGACGTTTGCTTGTACTGGTATTTTACATTGGTATTTAGTGCTGTTATTTTAGACGTTTGGTATTTTGCATTGCTACTTTTATTGACATTCTCCACAAATAAAATACCAGTGTTAATTACAATTGAAAATATCATTGTTAAGTACCAATGACAGTGCCTACCTACCAATTTATTGTCACCTATTGTAGGGTTCGCCATTCTTCTAGTGGTACCGAGGAGCGTACCGCCCCTCTTTCTGGGTGGTGATTTGGTGCAGCAGCCTGTTCGAAGGGGCAGCACACTCCCCTGTGAAGATGGATCATCTGGCACCTTTTACTGTTCGACATCGAGGGCTATCTTGAAGTTGCCCCTCATGTCTCTTACTCGCCGCGTGAGTTTGTGGAAGAGACGTGGTCCTCTATGTGATAACCTTTTCCTATATATATATTTAAGGAGGATAAATCCTACTTGGAGAAAGTATTCCATTTTATACATAAATTATAGGACCCATATTCTAAAGTATATAAAATAGAATACTTTCCTCAAGTAGAATTTCTCCTCCTTAATATATAGGAATAGGTTAAATGTTCTTTATCGCGCCGTGGTAGAGTGGGTTAAAGCATGAACTCTCGTCCTGACTCTCGGTGGTTTAAAAGTATTTAATAACTGGGATGTATTTGTGAGATATACTTAATATTAATAACTCTCGTGCTTGGCTTGATGAAAATCAAATTAACTCAGTTCAACCCGAGTTGCGCAGGATTATTTGTAAACATTTCTCTACGGTACTCTGGAATATGGGTCCTACGATTTGTGTATGAAATGGAATACTCTCTCCAAGTAGGATTTTTTTCTTCTTAATATATGTAGGAAAAGGTTAAATATACAATATCACACCGTGGTAGAGTATATTAAAGCATGGGCTCTCGTCCTAACTATCGATGGTTCCAGTATCGGCTAAGAGAGAGATCAAATAAAATATAATATAAATAAATATACATAATATATATATATATATATATATATATATATATATATATATATATATATATATATATATATATATGTGAGTGCGGCCGAAGAAGGTTGCGAAAAAAAACCCCGCTGACCAACCTCTGGATACCAGCGTACGTGGTGGACCCTTTACATTAAGATAATGCTAATCCAGGTAATCCAGAAAATTAACATTAGTTAGTTTTTTAATTAGTTTTTTCGTAGTGGTCTTCGCATCATAAGGGCGAGTCCGTAAGTAATTATGAGCGTACGCTTGCGATGAATTGGTCTCTACGCTCGCTCCGGGGTGGGTGATTTGAACAGCTGACTCTGGAAGTCAAAGAGAGTCATTACTTATATATATATATATATATATATATATATATATATATATATATTATATATATATATATATATATATATATATATATATATATATATATACCGGTATATATATATATATATATATATATATATATATACTGTATATACAGTATATATATACTGTATATATATATATATATGTATATACTGTATATACAGTATATATATACTGTATATATATATATATATATATATATATATATATATATATATATATAAACAAATCTGGGGTGAGAAAAAAAACCGGTAAAACCTATAATGGCACCCCCCTTAGCATGCATGCCGAGTATGGGCTCTCTATGCCATCTTGAAAACTGAGGGAGTAGTTTTTTTAATGAACATGAAGAGACAGACAGACTAACAGAAAGTGCCCTTTATATATATATATATATATATATATATATATATATATATATATATTGAGAATATATCACAAATACACGTGAGCCACTAAATGTTTCTAGTCTCTCAGTGGGGATCGAACCATCGACCATCAGAACGATAGCCGACGCTTTAATCAATTACACCACGGCAGTCTAAAAGACACTCGGCCTTCTATCCTATTTATGTTAGGGAGAAGGGAAACCCACTAGGCGAATATATTTCAATTCAAACCTAGTTGTAGGATCCATATTTCCAGAATACCATACACGGATTTTTGAGTGTCCCGACGCAACTCGGGTTGAAATTGATTTCATTTAATTCTAACCCACAAAGCATGAGAGTTACAAATATTGAGAATATATCACAAATACACGTGAGCCACTAAATGTTTCTAGTCTCTCAGTGGGGATCGAACCATCGACCATCAGAAGAGTAGCCGACGCTTTAATCAATTACACCACGGCAGTCTAAAAGACACTCAGCCTTCTATCCTATTTATGTTAGGGAGAAGGGAAACCCACTAGGCGAATATATTTCAATTCAAACCTAGTTGTAGGATCCATATTTCCAGAATACCATACACGGATTGCGTCGGGACACTCAAAAATCCGTGTATGGTATTCTGGAAATATGGATCCTACAACTAGGTTTGAATTGAAATATATTCGCCTAGTGGGTTTCCCTTCTCCCTAACATAAATAGGATAGAAGGCTGAGTGTCTTTTAGACTGCCGTGGTGTAATTGATTAAAGCGTCGGCTATCGTTCTGATGGTCGATGGTTCGATCCCCACTGAGAGACTAGAAACATATATATATATATATATATATATATATATATATATATATAATGTATTTTTAAGGTAAATGGTTGGTTGAAGGTCATGAAGGCCATGACCATTCATCCTATCTTCCTATTTTCACGCATCCATCATTAGATATATCTGGCTTATGCATATATCCATCCAACTACATATTAACGTATATAATGTATCTTTCCAGACCCGTATGTCCCCCAACCCGGAGTGGCTGAAACAAACGACCTTCAAGCTTCTTAACCCAGCCAAGTTACAATTATCTTCCAAGAGAGACACATTTCAACACTCATATAATATACATGACATTCTCAAGCTACGAACATAATTATATCAACCCCTTTTATCAGACGACGATATTAACCCTTTCAGTGCGGTATAGTCCTTTTTATTTTATTCTGGCTACTATTTGATGATTATATTAAACAAGCACACCACACTTCTTTCCAATACATAAAAACAAACAAACCAATTGTTCACTCTATTAACTTTGGGGGAGACACTTGTTATAGGCAGCTTTGCCTTTCGTTTTCTTCATACACATAACAAATAAAACAAATTAGGGAGGATCTTTAGTATTTAAATGGTTGCAGGCAATCTCAATTTAATCCTTTAATCACATTGACAAAATAAAATAAAATAGAATAAAATATAGTCGCCAGACCCCAACAGGTAATGTTGTAATGTATATGATTGTCGAAAGAAATATACCTGTAGCTACCACAAATCCTTCCTTAGCTGCATGAAATCGTTTAAATACAGCTAAAATATAATACTGAAAGGGTTAATGTTAGGTGATTTATGTTAGCTTAGGAAGAACCTCAAACTATCAAAGAGTTATGGACTTTCCCAACTAATTTGTATAGGTTCTTCTTAAGTCTAATCAAATTGCCCAGGGGTAGTAAGATTAAGTACGAGTTGGCGTCATCTGATTGTAAAGACTAAATGGAGATGCTGGACCAACAACCCTAAAGAAACATGATCAGTGAGAATATACATGACAACGTATCTTGACAACAATGAGAATAACAATAGGTAAGCATGATATTGCCACTTATATACTTACTACTACTACTACTACTACTACTACTACTACTTTCACCCCGTTTCCCGTTCTTAAGTAAGCCATTACAGATTTACAGAACATCGACCATTATTTCCAGTATTGCATGTCTCAAATCATCTCAGTAATGTAAGCATTTTTGTTTATCATTGAAATAGGATTTCATGATTACCAACTCTTCAGGATTATTAAGCCAGCATAACTCAGGAAGAAAGTCAAGACCATTCGGCCTCATTCAGCCAACTGTTTTAAGACGTTTATCCCCATCCAGGTGTCGATTTCTTCCTGGCGAGTGATAGCGAGTCAGCATTGTATGGAGAAATCCAGCTTCGCCGGAAACATTTTTCTATCGAAAAATGTACAAATTTACTTGCTGTCAAAACAATAATATATATATAATATTAACACCTGGATGCGGGTAAACGTCTTAAAACAGTAGGCTGAATGGGGCCGAATGGATACAAGCCAAAGAGAGAGGGAGAGAAAGATAAATAAAAAGCGAGGTGGGCTCCCTTAACCCGTGGAGCCCCGGCTAGTTTTGTAATGTTTGCGCACCAGAACCCGGCCGGTTTTCAAAAAATGGTTTTATTCCAGAAACAATAGCGAATGGGTTAGGAATGAAGGAAAAACCACGAAAAACCGCTCAAAAAGATTAAAAAATTGTCTTACAGAGCCCCCGAAAACGATTTTACAAGAGTAAAAAATTGAAGGCAATTATCCCAAAAAACCAGGTTATTGCGCGCTCGCGCGCACGCACGTGGACTTTGAGAGTTTTCAACCATCGGCACGGTTGCGTGGGATACGTACACAGTTCCCATACAAATCTGAGCCCTCTTGAGTGGCTATACCTGAGGTTACGGTCGGCGCAATTAGGGTGACGCGTCAGGCGCGTCTCTGGGGCTGTGCGTTACATACATCGCCGACGCGTCAGACGCGTCGCTGGGGCTGGACGGGTTAAAGTCAAGTTGTGAAGCATCTGGGCTATAATAAAGCATTGTATGGTCTCGTTTACGTTCAGTACTGATCAGATGGGTGCGTCGCCATTTTTTTGTTATGCTCTTGACTGTACTTTCTTTACACATCATTTGGCAATTTGTTTCTCCATAAATTAACAACTTTCTTCACAAAAATATTCTGTATCAGCCTGCTGGCTTCATAATCCTGAAGGGCTGGTAGCCTATAAAGCCCGTTATTTTAAATATTTTAATAATGAATGAGAGACCTTTCCTAGGATGTTATGACCAGTATATTTTGCGTTCTTCAAATTGTCTATTGTGAAATAATGATTTACATTCATATTAGCTAGCCTTTGATAATTTTAACACTAGATTATAATATTTTACCTTAATTGTGTTGAGCATGCCAACATACCAATATATATTATTTATCAGACTAGATAGTTGGCTAGGCACCAACTGCAAACGGTAGGGGACGAACCTGTTGGTATACTTGTATTTATTAACACCAACCACTTACCCACCACAGCCACTTATCTTACAGTTTCTTTTATATTTTAGGTACCTGGTTTTTCATCATTCGCCGAAAACCTGGGATACAATTCATCACAGTTGTCACAATTTTGACAATATTTCTTGTTATCAATGAAGAATTAGCTACTCAATCACTGCTATGGTCATCAACCAGTGAATGGAGTAGTAAAGAGCTCAACCCATGGCACATTACATATCCAAACAAATACTTGATCAATGAGCCTGACCTGTGTAGCACTATGCACACCTTGACTATCATCAACGTTGTGGGTGTTGGTCCCGGTGAAGTGACGGCGAGGGCGAGGATCAGGAAGTTGTGGGGTAACACTACCTGGGTTAATATGACAGGGTTCAAGACCGTCTTCATGGTGGGGACCTCTGAAGAACCCCAGCTGATGGCAGACCTCCGGCGGGAGAGTCAACAACACAGAGACATCATCCAGGTGGACTTTATGGACTCCTACCAGAACCTGACACTGAAGACACTGAGCAGCCTCAAATGGGTGGTTGACCACTGTCCGCAAGCACCCTGGTTTCTCAAGAGTGACTCAGATGTACTCGTCAATATATTTCGACTTCCAAAGTAGGTTATAATTTATGAAAATTCAAAGTGTACTGTATATACTTTGCAATACTTTATATTACATATCTATCCTAGCCTTCTGGACATTATCCTGAAGGGTATGTTTTCTGAGCAGAGACAAGTTGGAGAACTTCCTTGTGACTGACTTTATGAACATTTGACACCAATATTTAAATCTAAAGACAACCCCCTGCTAGTAAAGACCAGTTTTTCTTGCTTCAAATTCTTGACCATTTTTAGAACATATCCTTCACTGACATACAATGGTCCATTTGTATAGGCAAAATTTTACAAACTGACTCACAGCATGGCTTCAAGTGTGTATGCTTGAATGAGATGCAGATACAAAAGACGACCATGAGATATCCCAGTTCCTAATTGACCCCCAAATTAATCAAGTTTCACCGGTTTTTTTTTATTTCGTCAGTGTCCCTTATCGAGAAACGAATTATGTCTTAGAGTGTGCAGTCATGACCATATATAAGGTTATAACAATCTAAATATCTGAACCTTTAAATCCAAATCCAAGTTTTGAAGAATCTGGGCTATAATACAGCATTTTATTGTCTCGTTTGTATTCGATAATTATTCAAATGGATGCGCCGTCATTTATGCATCTAAAGAACTGACTTGTGGGTGTACAGTCAAGAGTATTTTTGTCTATGTGCATGAAGGATACAAAAGGCAGGTTGCCTGTAACGAGTGTCTCCCCCAAAGCCAAAACACTAAAAGAGCCAAATTCAAGGGACGTTAGGGCCAAAATGCCTGGACTCACGAAGTTTAAAGCAGTTTAAGTCATAGGATGAAGGAAAGATTGATTGAGGGAGAGAGTTCCAGAGTTCACTTGTTGAGTAAAACAAAGACTGAGAAAATTTGCCAATTATTGAGTTGGAGAGCTGGACAGAATAGGAGGTGGACCGTGTTGAAAGGCGGGTGCCTCGCACACGCTGCAAGGGAGGGGTATGCACTGAGAGAGCTCTGAAGAACACTGATTGTTGTAATAGCGATAGAAGAGTGAAAAAGATGCAACATTGCAGTGTGTAGAACGAGATTGTAGGGAACTTGTAAGAGGAAGTGAGTTGATGAGGCGAAATGCTTTTGACTCTACTCTTTCGAGAAGTGCAGTATGAGTGGAGCCTTCCCACACATGCAACAATATTCAATATGGGGGTGCACTGTGCCCTGATACAAAGCAAGAAGCTGTGCGGGAGGAAAGAAGCCACGGAGACGGTTGAGAACACCTAACTTTTGGTAAGCTGTTTTAGCACGTGTGGCGATGTACCCATTTGAATCAGTATACATATAACACAAATAAGATAATACATTGCTTATTCAGAACTTGACTTTATAGGTTCATTGATTCGAATTGGTGTAACCTTATATATGCTCACGACTGTACTGCTATGTCTGAAACAATGGTCACACCCCATTAGTGTGGAGATTATGAGATGTTTAGCCTCATTCAGGTGTAGACTTTTTCTGAGCGAGCGAGAGCGAGCTTGCGTGCTAGGAGAAAGCAGCCATTGGCCAGGATATCTTTCTGCCCAAAAATGTACAATTTTGGCTTAAACGGGTTTTGGGACTATGACTGGGAGGTATTATTCTAAGTTTGAAGGGTTTCTGGTGAGGCGTCATAGTCTGGGAGACAAACTAAAAATACATAGCTAGAAAATGTCAAAAGCAATCCAAACAATTAATTCCCTACAGGTACCTCAATATCTACGACTCTCAGACACGCAAGAGGCGAGGACAGCTGTTGTGTCGGAAGCGGTGGTTGTACGCTGTGAAACCATGTCGGGACTGTGTTAATGTCAAGTGGCGGGTGTCCTGGTGGGAGTACAGTCGCAGCAAATACCCAGAGTACTGCAAGGGCCCCGGCTATGTCATACCCAGGTCAAACCTTCTACCTCATTCATTGGTTATTATAATTATTCAGTCATCCTCTGGTAATTTATTAATTAATCTATTAACCATTCATTCATTCAGTCAGTCAGTAGGTCATTCATTCAATTTATCATGCCACGGTCAGGCAGATAGTAAGATACGATAGTCTACGACTAGACTAATACAAACTCTTTGGTCATACCCAGATCAGACAGTTTAAGACATCTAGGTAATTTCTTGGTTAGGCAAACTAATGCCCAGTGTAGTTAGTCTACATCATACTGCAGGTCAATGAACGATATACCCAGGTCATTCAGTCTACATCATACTGCAGGTCAATATAAATCATATCTATCTATTGTATAGTTCGCCACCTGAAAGTGGCACGGATGAGTGTGCCGCCCTTCGGTATTTTGCATAAGGTATACTGCCCTAGACAGGTTGCCAACCAAGGCTGACGAGTCCCAGCCACCCGAATCATTCACCCCACCCCAGGTCATTAATTGTGTGGGTTTTTTTTTTTTTTTTTTTTTTTATGAATGAGTCAAAAGGCAAAACTGCTTATAATAAGTGTCCCCCACCCCCCAACCCTCCCAAGTTGAAAGTGAAAGAGAGCCAAATACATGGTACACTAGTCAAAATGCCTGAATACACGGAACTTGAAACAGCTTAAGCCATAGGATGAGGGAGACAGTTCTAAAACTTACTTGTTGAGTAGAAGAAAGATAGGGAAAATCGGTTTACTCTTGGGCTAGAGTTTGACAGAATTAGGGTGGAGTTTTTAGCGAAAGTTAACACCATACTGTAAGTCAGGCAAATACAATTGAAGCTACATCAAAATCAGGTCATTTTACAGAATACTGTACTCAGGTAATACAAGTAATATCTATATTCTGCTTGTCTTCAGCTGCCAGTAAAATGTTATGTCACCATCTTGATTATTTAGCCATTACGAAGCTTTTCTAGCAAAACATGTTGTTGATTATAAGAACTTGGCATTAATGATATGCAAAGACATCATAAAAATATACAAAAATACATACTTTTTGTATATTTATACTTGATATTGACAGATAACTTGAATTTAAAGGCGGTAGTTGTTGTTGTTGTTGTTCCCCAAACTGCCTGGCCGAACAGCCCCAAGGCCCCGAGCAAGGCCGAGGCCATAACCGAGCGCCCCCACAGAACCCTCCCTGCCGACCACAATAAAGCCTGGGTGACCGAAGCCACTCCATGGCGGGGAGCTGAGGAGGGTGCGGAAATGCCCGGGAAACCAAAGACCCACCCAGGGCCCTGTGCCCCTCAGCAATTATGAAGAGAAAGTTGAGGGGCAAAGGAAAAATGTGACGCTTTGGCTTCCAATCTTGGTAGATTGGGATGAGAGATGAGGGTTTCAGAGGCCGTGTGGCATCGTTTTTCGGGAATAACTTATTAACAAACAATTGGATCAGTATGATATTTTGACACAGCTTTTTTCATGCCTTCCCCTATTTTTTGTCAATATAATGCATTACCAAAAGTGTATAAATAAGCCACTTGTCCCTGTGTCATGAGGTTAAAGTCGCACATTAATGACTAAGAAACGGACAAGGCTACCGTGGCTTACCTGTGAGAACCACCAAACCATTATTGCTCCTCCATCAAACACGGTAGTTATCAGCCACCACCCAACCCTATTATCGCCTTTAAATTCAAGTTATCTGTCAATATCAAGTATAAATATACAAACAGTATGTATTTTTGTATATTTATACTTGATACTGACAGATCTTTCCCCCCATTTCTTTGTCAATATAAAGACTTCTCGTGACATTTAGGTGTCTATTTTTTTCCTGGCGAGCGATAGCGAACCTGTATTTCTAGGAGGAACCGGCCATCGGTCAGGACATTGTTCTACCGAAAAATTTACAGATTTATCTTCCAGGGGGGTCTATTTTTTTTTTTTTTTTTTTATGCTTGATGGAAGTCTAGCGAGGTTACTATTAAATAAATAAATATATATATAAATTGACCAAACAAATAACCACTACCCCCTTAAATCGTTCCTCCAGGAAGCTCGTGGAAGAATTGAACAATGCGGCCCAGGGAAGAAAACCGTTCCGTATGGAGGACGTGTACTATACCGGGATATTACCGGAGTCGCTGGGCTGGATTCGGTGGATCCACGATATCTACCCGCACTTCCCCTACCGCCCCAAGGAGTACCACGACAAGCTGCTCAACGCCCTCATGATCCTGGAGCCGGAGAAGAAGCTAGGGAAGGAGGGTGTGGAGTTCCTCTGGGCCAAGATACGGGAGGCATACGGCGCCGATAAGTGGTTGGAGAGAAGAAAACGGATGGCAAGTCCACAATCACCAAAAACAATACAACACATAGCCCCCAAACCACATCCAACACAGACGAATACAACAGTTAAATGAAACACAGGCATATACAACACAGGTTAATGTAACACAGGTGAATACAAAACAATCAAATACATCACAGATAAAAGCAACACTGATTAATACATCATGCTCCAATACAACACAGTCAAATACAACACAGTCAAATACAACACAGTCAAATACAACACAATCAAATACAACACAGTCAAATACAACACAGTCAAATACAACAGTCATAATACGGGTCCAGAAAACAAAAAAAATTAAGAGTTCCTGCCTTGTAGGAAATTTTCTTAAATATTGTTTCCAGAACTACCTCGCTAACCCTTTTTTGTTGTCGTAGTTGTTATTGTTGTTATTTTTGTTGTTGTATAAGAGATTAATATAATATATCAAAATGTTCTAACATTAGATGCAAACAAGTTAATTAAAAACTAAGATAGTTTACTTAACCCCTTCAATCAGATGACGATGTCTTAATTGTATTAACACTACTTCCAGATTATTCTACTCAGCGTAGGAAGAACCTCTCGGATGCAAAGAGTTAATGGCTATCTTAATGTACAGTCGTGGTCATGAATATCCAGACAATTTGTAGAGCCACACAAATGATACACTGGCGAGCTATTTTGATAAACTGCTTGAGCCACACATATCAAGGTACGAAGATTCTCTAGTCTATGTTCACCCTCTTATTTTTGTCATTAGGAGGTGTTTAGATATTCCTGATCACGACTTTACCTCTCAAGTTTAATATACTTGTCTGGTAGTAGTTAGAATTATACGAAAATTGACGTCAACTGTATTATAAGGGTTAACTGGTTTGCCGAGGGGTCTGTTTCTTGAGCATCATAGACTGGTGAGCTGGGCCTGTCAACTTGACTAAGTTCATATTCATAAACATGTTGGAAGGTGTTGTCTATACCATATCGAATACAAACTAAGGAATTGAATGGTGATTAGTACATAATTATGAACTTGATATATTTACTTCTTTCGTGCTTCAGGAATCATTACAATAAGGTTTATGAGTATGGCCGTTAGATGGTCTGGCCCATCAGGACAGTTCTGTGCAAATCATAGCGAGGGAAGCAGGTTAAAGAGGCCTCACTCCTAAACGTCCACATCTAAAATAGCCTAAAGGCTAGATTAGGTTAGCTTTACATAAACTATGTTATGTTTGTTAAGACTAGATTTGCTGAGGTTAGGCTTGGTTAATATAGGTTAGATTTGGAGTAATTTTGGTTGTGACTGTCCTGACTGTGGCTATTTTGGAATGTAACAATCATGACTTGCAACCATAAGAAGAATAGGGCAATTCCCCTGGGATCCCTGCACGCTGAAGTGTGCTAGGACCTCCAGCTCAAATTCTAATTATGGGAGTATTCACAACAGGGAAGACATCACTGCACCCTCCTGGGCTTAATCTTCCGAGGTGTTTCTGGGACGGGACTTGGAACATCTGAACCCTCTTAACCCCTTTAGTACCATGATGTAATGTCCATCATATTCTGGTTACCATTAGATGATTTTCTTTACCTTATAATCAACCTCTAGGACTAAATTGGGTAAATACTATTACAATAAACCTTCGGAATAACAATGGGCCTTCTTAAACTGCATAATATCGTCTAATTTTAGCCAGAATCAAAGGTAACAAACAATATGTCATCGTGCTGATGGGGATAAATGATGATCGATTGTCCTGGCTGTCTGAAAAACTTTGAAGGCTAAGGGTTGATATGGCTATCTTCAAAGTGAAGTGACCTGGCAATCACGAAATCAGCTGTGATGGTTGCACATAATTCTGCTCTGGCTATAGCACTGGTGTCTGTTATAGGAGGGTTGGTGTGGTGATGTCCTCCCTGCCTCTGGCCTGGCTGCATCATTCGTGGAGGTTACACCAGTTATTGATGTTTATGCTTCTACTGACAAGTAGAATTTAGAGAGAAAATAACTTGTTTACATCAAACTGGACTCTAGTGTGAACTAGGGTCAGTCGTTGTTCTGGAGGACTTCAATGCAGATACATGCACTGATGGGGCTAGCTATGAGAGTTGTGTTGGTCCTAATGGAATGTCAATAGTACTTTCCTCCACAATTTTGCTAAGTCTAGAAAGCTAAGGATTGCTGAATCTAGGTTCTTCAATGACCAGACCATTACCGCTGGAATTGGCCTTATCTTGCTGGTAAATACCTGTCAGAGAATCCTTCCAGAATTACAGGGTCTTTAGGGATGCTGAGTTCCTTGCTTCTGACAACAAGCTATTTGTTGCTACTGTAAGGCAACACTTCAATACTAGGAAAGTTCTAGCGGTTTAATCTTGAGAGGCTCCACCATGGTGAGTGTGCAAGGAAATATGTAAATCGTTTCGAGGTGCTTGATTCCCTGGGACACTGTGGAACAACTTCAAGTGTGAGGCTCTTGCTGAAATCATTCGAACTAAATTAAGGTCAGGGAGTTTTTTTTTCTAAAGAAATGTTGTGCATTGTAGAAGAATGGAGTGCTGCCAGAGTAACTGGAGAAAGGATTCAGGAAAGAGCTCTGTCTCTCAGAGCATTAGCTCTCTTGTTGAGTGACAACAAGAGCTACAATATACAGGAACCATTACCCGAGATACTGATCGACTTTTCTTAACTTAGATTTGTTGAAGGAAAGAAAATGTTACTTACCCGAGCCGGAGACCTAGGTTCCATTACTCGTAAGTGTCCATCGAGAACGTTGTCCGGCGAGCCTGGAGGGTTCTTGTATCGGGGGGGGTGCATGGGGGCTGAGTCATAACCAATGGCTAATTGCTCAGCTAAGTGGTGAGTACTGATTGCCTATATGCAACGTTATCCCTGATTCTGGGGAATTTTGTGTTTTGAAAGTTAGCAACTGTAAACAATTCCCATACTGTGGGCATTTAGGTATCTCTCGATCATGGCCGCCGGGCCCAATTGATCTATACAAAAACTTGTCCAATCCGCACCAGGATCTATGCCCCCCGGGCATTGCTGGGAATTCCAGAGGCAAACTTAGATGCAGCCTGTCGTAATCTTGGAGTGCAAGTAATTAAAATGTCAAGACGCAAAAGATCTGGGGGTTCCGTGTGGGGGCAAAAGTAAAAATTTTGACTACCCACTGATCCCCCCCCCCCCCTTGTTTTCTCCCTGCCATGCTGATCTGGAAAGAATTTCCAGGAATCAATGCTCATAAGGATAATCTGAGAGGAGTTAATAACATGCTAGTACAAGTCCGCCGGAAAGTTAGAAAAACAGTCACTATTAGAGTATTAGTCTAACCTTCGACTGGACCTGAGTCTATCCAATATTGGAATTATTTGGTGTAGAAAGTGCCTACCTGTGACTAGCGTCAATGGCCCAAAAACCGTATAGATTATAGCATATAATCTGACCTTCGTAACTGGATCCCCGCAGGGCGATGAAGCCGGAGGTCCCGGGTATATAGACTCCCTCACCCTGACGGACTCGCTGAGCGATTAGCCGTGTTATATGACCCGAAGTTACCCGTGAACGGGCTCGTGTCGTATGTCAGAAAAGGTAAGTCTTATTGCTCGGCTACCAATCAGGGCAAGTTCCCGTGGTGGGCCGAGTACAGGGGCCTTGTAATAAGTAACACTTCCCGTAGGGAGGCATGTAGGAAAGCCCACACGCCGGGACATTCGGAGGGTTTAACTATTTGTAAAATAGAAACCGGCGGCCCTGCTAAGTAAACAAAACCGCCGGAAAAAACCATCCAAAATTGTCCAGAGGCATCAACTTAACACAGATGCCAATCTATGACCTAAGTCATCGTTGTTTAGGCTAGTTGGCGGCGGATATCTGCGTGCAATTTAGAAAAAAGTGCTAGCAGGCGCCGGTACGTGTACACACCTAGCCGCCGGAAAAGACGGGGTAAACACAACAAAGGGCCGTTCACACAGAAGACGGAGTGCCATCCTATGACTAGTCATTGTTTAGGCCAGTTGGCGGCGGGTATCTGCACGCTTTTTATGAAAACAAAAAAAATGCTAGCAGGCGCCGGTACGTTTACTCTAGCCGCCGTGAAAGACGGGGTAAACACAACAATGGGCTGGGCGGTACGCCAAAATCTTTATCCTTGCCGGACATCTCTCCCTCCGCCGGCCCTCCCAGGTCGTCGGAAGAAGGGAAACCACAAAGATCCCAAGACAGGGGGGAAAGAGGAACACAACCACGCGCCGGTACTGAACGGACTCAGAACAGAGGCCGGCGAGGCCAGAGAGGAGTTCACTCGGTGAAAAGCACAACAACGAGAGAAAACCACCCTTACCCTCAAAACAACCCTGACGTAAGGACGTCTCCTTGGACTCCCAGGAAGTGTGCAACACTAACCCACAGGGAGCGCAAGAAAAGGGGACATAAATTAATTCACACATAGAGAAAAATTAAATAGATCCCCCCCAAAAGCGAACCTAAAGGCTTAATCATGAGAAAATAACTTTCAGAATGAAAAAACACGAAAGAGCAGCGAAAGCAGAGCAAAACGCTCAGAGAAAGCCCCCAAATGGGACTTCTCGGCAAACACGGACGCCGGAAGGTCCCACAACCACGTGTGACAACCGAAACCCGGCGCGGTCTGCTAAAAGACAAAGACGGGGTCCCAAGACCCAAAGCTGAACTAAGGAACAGTTAGCGAAGAATAAAAGCCTCCTAACTAAAGGGAAAGCAAAAGAACTAACAAAGGCGCAGCGAAAGCCCCAAACGGGGCTTCCCGGCAGACACGGAACGCCAGAAGGTTCCACAACCACGTGTGACAACCTTAACCCAGCATGTATGCTAAAAAGACAAAGACGGGGTCCCAAGACCCACAGCTGGACAAAGGAACTGCTATCGAAGAATAAAAGAGCCTCCTAACTATAGGAATAGCAAAAACTAAGGCGCATAGCAACAATGAAAACCACGCGCGTGGTAACAAGAATGAACACAACAAGTAAGCGCCTGAAAGTACCCTAATTTTAACATTACCTGCGGGCCAACAATACACAACCCGTGCTAGCTAATCTAAACCCTTGCTCACTAACCCCCAGATATATATAATATTATTTTTATTAATCTTACCACCACACTCCCAATGAAATTAATTACAGTATATATGATCCACCGGGATTCGAACCCGGGTTATCACACACATATTTTTGCCACCTTAACCATTACACCACCAGGACGGTTAAAGGTTTATGCACACGCCTACGACTTATTATCCATTCTCGAATACTGGATATTAATCTAATCATGTTCATATTCCCAACCGCACTATGGTAGCCTACTGTTTAAGTGAGAGGAAAGAATATTCATGGGGCACAGATCATATAGACCGGCCTCTCGAAGAAATATCCCTAAACCTACTAATAATATTATTTTATTAATCTCACCACCACACTCCCAATGAAATTAATTAAAGTATATATGATCCACCGGGATTCGAACCCGGGTTATCACACACATATTTTTGCCACCTTAACCATTACACCACCAGGACGGTTAAAGGTTTATGCACACGCCTACGACTTATTATCCATTCTCGAATACTGGATATTAATCTAATCATGTTCATATTCCCAACCGCACTATGGTAGCCTACTGTTTAAGTGAGAGGAAAGAATATTCATGGGGCACAGATCATATAGACCGACCTCTCGAAGAAATATCCCTAAACCTACTAATATTATTTTTATTAATCTCACCACCACACTCCCAATGAAATTAATTAAAGTATATATGATCCACCGGGATTCGAACCCGGGTTATCACACACATATTTTTGCCACCTTAACCATTACACCACCAGGACGGTTAAAGGTTTATGCACACGCCTACGACTTATTATCCATTCTCGAATACTGGATATTAATCTAATCATGTTCATATTCCCAACCGCACTATGGTAGCCTACTGTTTAAGTGAGAGGAAAGAATATTCATGGGGCACAGATCATATAGACCGGCCTCTCGAAGAAATATCCCTAAACCTACTAATAATATTATTTTTATTAATCTCACCACCACACTCCCAATGAAATTAATTAAAGTATATATGATCCACCGGGATTCGAACCCGGGTTATCACACACATATTTTTGCCACCTTAACCATTACACCACCAGGACGGTTAAAGGTTTATGCACACGCCGACGACTTATTATCCATTCTCGAATACTGGATATTAATCTAATCATGTTCATATTCCCAACCGCACTATGGTAGCCTACTGTTTAAGTGAGAGGAAAGAATATTCATGGGGCACAGATCATATAGACCGGCCTCTCGAAGAAATATCCCTAAACCTACTAATAATATTATTTTTATTAATCTCACCACCACACTCCCAATGAAATTAATTAAAGTATATATGATCCACCGGGATTCGAACCCGGGTTATCACACACATATTTTTGCCACCTTAACCATTACACCACCAGGACGGTTAAAGAATGAGTAAGGACTCATGAGAGGAGAGCGAACGTCGAATGAAGCCGGAGCTCGGGGGCGCTAGTGTTGTCGGTTGGCCCACGAGGAAAAGAAGGACGAATCATTGCGCTTGGTGAGAGGCGGTAAGAAGCCACAACGCAAGAAAATCCACCGAATGTGGGAAGCTTGTGAATAACAGTGTTAAAGTGGAAATTCTTTTTCCTTTTTTGTTCTCTTATTTTTTACGAAGTTTTTTCGTAGTGGGTACCCGATCAACATGACGATTCCATAAGAGAAGTAGCGTTGCACTTATGAAGATTAATCTCTTTCTTCCTCGCGGGCGGTTGATTCAAACGACTGACGTGGGTGTTGAATGGAGACTATTATATTAATAGGCAACATCGTCAATGATGGAGGGGCCACTATTAAATACTCATTTTGAGAATACAATTATACAGTATATTGTATTTATAAATTCCTAATAAATGTTAAATGTTGGCCATTGTAAGCATGTGCAATGATGGTTTAACAATAATTTGTAATACATGAGAACAATCGTCGCTAAACACTAACTGCCAGCTAGAGAAGGAAGGTGGGAGAGTTGGGGATAGTTTGGGGGTGGAAAGTGGGGATAGACTTGGACCCGACTCCCCCCTTCCACCTGCCCAGGGTGGAGTAGGTAACATAACATTTTAAGACTGAGTGTTCCACACATAAGAGCAGTTTCAGTCTCTTGTCCTAATGGCGACGTTCCAGGCAACCCTGTTAAGGGCTGCTTCACTTGTCAAGTTCTTGGATTTGAGATCGGCGCGTATAGTTCGATCCCAGGTCTTCCTCGGTCCACCCCTTGGTGCAGCTCCCTCCACAATCACAGACCTGCATTTTTTCACCCAATTTTGTTCATCCATTCTCTCCACATGTCCATACCATCCCAGTCTACTTGTACGCATCACCTCGCTAATACTCTTTATACCTAAACGTCTCCTCAGCTCAACATTTGTTATTCTATCCTGTAGCCTGGCCCCACACATCCATCTCACCATTCTCATCTCATTACGCTCCATTCTGTTGACATCCTCTACTTTAACGGCCCATGTTTCTGAGGCATACGTCATTGCACTTCTAACACATGAGGCATACACCTTTCCCTTCAGGGGGAGAGACATTCTTTTCATGGTCAGGATTGGCATCAATTCTCTGAACTTCCCCCAACCACACCTAATTCTAGCAACAGTGGCAGCCTCGCCCCCACCACCGGCAGAGGTGGTATCTCCTAGGTAACAAAACTTGTTCACCAGCTCCAAAGACTCATTTCCAAAATTCACAGCCACAGGATCATCACTTAACACAAGCTCGCCTTTGCACACTACGCACTCAAATTTCTCTATTTCTGACTTATCCTTCGGCAGGGGTCCCTTTAATCTACTACAGCACTTACTCCCATGGTGTACCCAACATCGACAGATGTTACATTGAATTGAGTTAACGCCCACTCCCTTTCCACACACTGCACATGGGTATGCACCGCTCTTTTCCACATTGCCTCGTCTCAATCTACAATGCATAACCTTGGTTTTGTTAATATTGACTCTTAAACCCTTGCTCGCCATGCCCTCTCCACTCTCTGAATTTGGCCTCAGCATCTTGCATACTGTCAGCTATTAGGACTATATCGTCTGCATAAAACAGTTCCAACGGGAGTCCACCTCTAAAAACTCTAGACAGTGCCTCCAAGACCATAATAAAGAGGAGGGGGCTTAACACTGAACCCTGATGGACTCCAACACGGACTGCGAACTCATCACTCAGTACATCCTTCACCCTCACCGCACTTTGTGAATCCTCATACATCTTCATTATCACACGCATTCATTAATTTATTAAAGTACATTGGGTGTTCCTGATATCTATTGCACTCAGCACTGGTTATAATGTAAAACTTGCAAAATAAACAAACCAAAACTAGGACGACACAAGATAAATGCAAAAGAACTAATCAAAATCGCTATGTGGAAATAACAAAAACTAGATTCCTTTGCCCCTCAACTTTTCCTTCATAATTGCTGAGGGGCACAGGGCCTTGGGTGCCCCGGGGCTTTGGTTTCCCGGGCGTTTTCCCACCCTCCTCAGCTCCCCGCCTTGGAATGGCTTCGATCGCCCGGGCTTTATTAGTGGTAAGCAGGGAGGGTTTTGTGCGGGCGCTCGTTTATGGCCTTGGCCTTGCTCGGGACCTTGGGGTTGTTCGGTCAGACAGCCTGGGGAATAGCAACAACAACAACAACTAGATTAAAGGTGAATTAATTTAGGCGGCAGCATTATTAAAAGGTTTACCCAACAAGTTTCCAGGCCAGTGCTGACGACAAATGTTTAAGGCAAAAGTGCTTGTGTAATTGTAATTGTAATTATCATTATTATTATTATTATTATTATTAAGGTAAAAAGGCCGCCAGCCAATCAACGCGCTCCCTTTAAACCAGCTGAGTTTGACATTCCGGGCTCGAGAGGTAAACAAGCCACGCCTTCCCGGCCGACCAATCAGAAGCCTCCGATTTCGGAGCTGACGGCTACGTGTACCGCCTCACATTTAAACTCGCTCTCGCTCTCTTCACAGGCCGTTTCCTCTGGTTGCAATGGGTCTAATGCATTAGTGCCAGCCCTATACTCCCGTAAGCCACTAAAAGACATTAGCAACCAGCTTCCAGGAACGTATTATGGAGAGAGAAGAGTGGAGGCGAAGGGAAGGAATATTCAAGTCGCGCAATCACAGCGCCGGAGAGCGGGAGGCGGGACTATATCAAGGGGGTGGGGGAGGCTGCTGGGGTCATTCACCTCTCGGACTCCACTGGGCTAACTTCTTGCATCCCACATTCTCTCTCTCGCTTGGGCACTCAGGGAAACTCGGATCCACTTATTCCAGCCTCCCAGCCCTCACCAATTCTTCCAGTATAGTCCACCTCGGGCCTAGCATCGCTCTCCCCTACTAGGCGGATACACCTTCAGTATCCGGCCGCCTGTCGTCACATCGCTGGCTTGCATACCTACAGCCAAGCGGTTCAAGAGGAACGACAGATAGTAGATGGGAGCGAAGATTTCCAGTTGAGCTATTGGCCAGCTCTGAGGTGGTGAAATTGTTCCAGTAAACACCTAGTAGTACTGCATAGTTTTTTAAAGGACCCATATTGGGCCCGAACCAGATTTAAAGAAAGAGAGAAAATGCTTGACTAACCCAATGGTTCCATAAATAATAATTGATGTGTTCTTATAGGACAAACTAAAGAGAAAGATACTAGACTTATGTACATAAATAAAATGATGATGTGTTAATAATAATAATAATAATAAGCATGTTACTTATTTCTCATAAGCGCCAATTTTTCCGAAGAATTCACTAGCGCTCGGAAAGAGAAAGAAAAAAGAACAAAATCAATGCATCAAAAGAAGGCTTATATACAACACACATTTAACAATCACTAGCAGTGGCAAAATAGCCTAAACTCTATAGCCATCTGTCATGACACCTCTCTCAAGATCATAGCTTCTCTCAAAGAGAAAAGTCTTAAGTTGTCTCTTGAAGCATTCAACAGAACTCAGTTGTCTCATGGACAGCGGCAACCTGTTATACAACCTCGGAGCCATGTAGGAGAATGACCTCTCAAAGAAAGAAGACTGCTGGAAAGCCCTTGGTTCATCAAGACGAAAAGGGTCATTGTCATGACGCACAACTACACCATGGTGTGCCGGTGGGCGCCTGAGCAGCTCCGCAAGGTACCTAGGCTCACCAAATTTGAGAACCTTAAAAGTCACCAAACACAACTTAAATTCTATTCTTGCTCTTACTGGCAGCCAGTGCAGTTCTATGTGAAGAGATGTAGTAGGAGTTCTAGGTGGAACACCAAAAATTAGTCTTGCGGCCCTGTTAAGAACAGACTGAACTTTCTTTAAAATATAATTTGGAAGACCCACCAACAGGGCATTGCAATAATCAACACGAGAGAAGACCAATGAGTGAACCAACGTCAGGAGGCAACATCTGGTTATAAACGGCTTCACCAAATAGAGATTTCTGATGTGCAAGTAACAACTTTTAACTATCTGGTTTACATTCTTTGAAATCTAATCGGGAGTTCACATATACACCCAGATTTCGAACAGAGTTGGCCGGTCGCAGCTGAGATCCACCCACATTGATGGAGAGGGCACCTACTATATCATCAGCTCTTCTATTTCCTCGGATGATGAGAATATCAGTTTTACCATCATTTAGTTTAAGTTTTCTCGCTCTCATCCACTTCTTGATATCCGACATCAACAAATCCATTTTACTCCGTATATCAACTATATTTGTGATTCTCACATAAATCTGGGTGTCATCTGCATAAAAGTGAAAGGTGACGTTATGTGCACAAAGCAGAAGAGACAAACTGCTGATATAAATTATAAATAGGATAGGACCTAAAACTGATCCCTGCGGAACACCTTACTGCAGGGGTGTCGAGTCCGAGACCATTTGATTTACCATCACACTCTGGGATCTACCTGACAAGTACGAACCAAGAAGCAAGAGAGCGGAGTCACGCACACCACAATCATAAAGATCACTCAATAACAACTCGTGATCCACTGTGTCAAAGGCCGCAGAGAGATCAAGCAAGACCAATAGTGAGGCCACACCATTGCAAATGTTCTCAACTAGATCATTATGTACTCTAGTCAATGCTGTTTCAGTTGAATGATGCTGTCGGTAAGCAGACTGAAAAATTGGGATAGTTTCATTCTGCTGAAGTAGTGGTTGTAATTGGTCAAGTATTGCACGCTCTAATATCTTTGATATGAAGGACAGGTTGGAGATAGGACGATAGTTCAACATGTTCTCAACATCAAGTCCAGGTTTCTTTAGAGTAGGTCGGAGTAGTGCAGGCTTTTCAGAATGTGGGAAGCTACCTTCAGAGAAGCACTTATTAATTATTTTGGAAATAAACTCAACTGTGTGATCATAGACTCTTGGTAGCTTGGAAACATTTATGGGATCCAACGGGCAAAATGTTTTATTGAGGTTTCTTATGTAGGACGAGATCATGTCCACCTCTACTGAGTGAAAGGATGAGAGGACATTATTAGGAATGTGTCGGGGTTGGAGTACAACTGAAAGTTCTTCACCAACAGAAGCATCATCCAGTTCCTGTCTTATGCGAGTTATCTTGCCAGCAAAAAATGCCACAAAGTTGGCAGCCAACTCGGCATCGGGTACAGAAGGTCTTAAGCTGACTCTTGTTTTTCCAAGTAAACTGTTTACAATTGAAGCCAACCTCCTCTGTTCGTTACCACATGAGTCAACTTTTCCCTGATAATACACTTTCTTTTCATCTTTGATTGTGTGGACCACGGCTCTTCTGGCTGACAGATATTGCAACCATGTAGAGTCTGTTTTATTTTTCCGCCATTCACGTTCAGCTCTTCTACGCGCTCTTCTAAGAAATTTAACTTGAGTGCTATACCAGGGTGAATCATCTCATACTATGATTTTCTTCTCTACTTCTGGACAGTGATGATCGAACACTAATTTAAGTGCATTTCCATGTACCTCCACCAGCTCATCTGAAGTAAGGTTGGAAGTATCAATACTTCCCAAGTATTACTTCACTGCTAGCCAAATTTTGGTCTGTATTTTTATAATTTCTAAATCTGATTACTTTTTCATGTGTGAGTGGCTTAGGGAAATCAAAGCTGAAAGTAATCAAAGCATGATCAGAGGTATTAGGGTCAGCATTCTCAACATCAACATCCAGAACACCACCACAACCCACAGGAGAGAAAACCAAGTCAAGGGTGTGTCCTAAGATATGAGTTGGGTGGGACACATGGTTTACAAAATTGTTCTGATCAGTCAACTCAAGGAACTCAGGAGAGAATGGCTTCAGATGAGGGCTGTCAACCCAGTAATTAAAATCTCCACATATCAAAAGTCTTCCGGTTTTAGCAGAAAATTCCTCGAGAAACTGCCCAAACTCTTCCATAAAACCCCTATCTGTGCCACGATGGCCAGGCCTATAGACAACTGCCATTCTTAGAATTTGTTGATAGAGTTTTATTTCCACTTCCAACAGTTCATAATAAAGAGGGGCTGGGTTATGGCTTAGGATAATAGGATAATAGTTATTCTTGATAGAGAAGGCTCCATGCCGATTAGCTATCAATAGTATAGGATCTGGTACGACAGCAAATAGATATTAAAATTAAAGTAAGAAGGGGATAATTCTTAAATAGATAAGCAACTATAAGGCTCAGGGGAAATAAAGAATAGTTGCAATTAGATCAGCTTTAGTTTGAAAAATAGGTAGGGACACAAGTCCGTATGATCTACGAAATCTTTTGTTATAAAGAAAACATTATCAATTATATTGTTTGAAGGAATATTCGGTCAGTTTCGTTGTAAGCGTTACGAGCATTAAGTCCAGGATAATAATGTAATCATAGAATCTATGTAGAGGATTAAAGCGGTGAATCTTGTTCTTGTAGGGGTTTTGAGGTACTGATCATATTAAGCCATTTACTGAGTTTTATTATTGAATAGGTGGTATATGTGACATATGACTTATTGGTAACAGGGTTAAGAGAACATATAATCTAGGAGTGCTCTAGATAGGGAAATCGAGGTCGAGTGTAGTAACGCCCTGGTCTTGTGAGTAAATATATTGTATAGGGTTAAGACAACATTTTAATCCAAGAGTGTTATAGATAGGGCAATCGAGGTCAAGTGTAGTAACGCCCTGATCTTTTGAGTAAATATATTGTATAGGGTTAAGAGAATATATAATCTAAAAGTGTCAGAAGTAGTAACACCCTGGCCTCTGAGTAAACACGGTAGGGCCCGGTAAAGTTATCTTATATTGGAGTTTAGTTAAGAATAAATCCCTTGTTCTATATAGGGAAATAAAGGTCAGATTTATTAATGCCCTGGTCTCGGGAGTAGACACAGCAGGGCCCGGTAAAACTATATTATTTTAGAGACTAGTAACGTGACGTTGGATCGAAGTCGAAGTGAGTCAATACCTGAATAGCGGGAATCCAAATAGGTGGTAACGGGAGCTCTAAAGTTCCAATGTACAACCTATGGTGGGTCGACGAAATTTTCAATCTGTGTTTTGAACTCATTTCGGCCCGAACAGAGAAATAGTTATTAGGTTAGTAGGAAGTTTTGTTAAATAAAGTATACAAATTTCTAAATGACTGTCGAATTATTCCCCACCTTAGTAGTATATTTGGAATAAGAAAATAAGTACTACAATTATTATTATTATTTTTGTTTTGTTAACATCGTTCTTAACACCAATAACACCCCAAATGAAATTAATGAAAGCATGTGATTCTCCCAGGATTCGAACACAGGATATCACATACAGAACTCACAGACAGTTATAAGTACAAACGTAATTTTAATTTCACCATAAAAGTACTGTAGTTTCTTCAGTACAATAATATATTTTGTTTCAATAGCATTATGGTTCTAACATTAATAAATTGTCTAGTTATTTATCTTATAAATTATTCAGATCTATTACACTTATATGATCCTAAAACATTTTTCAAAGCTTCTATCTGCCAAACAGTTCAAGAGTATTTTTGTACTGAACCAAATGAAATGTAAAAATTGCAAAACTTACAAACCAAAACAGGAACCACACAATATAAAGATAATAATAATAATAATAATAATAAACATGTTACTTATTTCTGACAAGCGCCAATTTTTCCACAGAATTCATTGGCGCTCGAAAACAAAAAAACACAAATCGCTTAAATCAATGCAACACAAAACCTATACGCATCACCCAGCCACCAGCAGCGGCAAATAGCTTACACCCTATAGCCCTCCATGATAAAAAGAACTTATGAAAATCACTATGTGGAAATAGCGCATTGAAGATTTAGCAAAACAATATTAATATGTAAAAACTTGCAAACTAAACAAAAACCTATCAAAATCGCTATGTGGAAACAGCTTACTAAAATAAAAATAAAAATAAAAACAACACAGGGAAACATAATTTGAGTTAATGAAGATGGGACACAACTTTAGTGTATGGGTGTACAGTAAAGCATTATCAAACAATTTAAGAGGAGATGGGTCGTTTTTCTAGATCCCCTTCTCCCTCATGTTTAGCCCCCTAAGTTTTGAGATTTTAAGATGTTTGCCCCATTAGTTTGAAGATTTTAAGACCTTCGGCCTCATTTCTTTGTCAATATTAAGATCCTTTGTGCTATTTAGGGGTCAATTTTTTTCCTGGTGAATGATAGTGAGCCTGTAATTTTGGAAGAATTTTTCTATTGATAAATGTACAAATTAATCTAGAAGGGGGTTCTAATGGATGTTTTTAAAGTTTGATCGAGGTCTAGGGAGGAAGCTAGAAAAATAATAAAAAAAATGCATAAATGAGCGAATAAATATCCCCCCTCCCCCCCTCAAGGGCAACATAAAATCCCTGATTACTAGCTTGATAGGCTTCAAACTTATGCTAGATCTACCTACCTATCTATCTATTGCCTGACGCCGTGATCCCCGAAGGGGTGGCCACGAACGAACCGCCCCCATGCACTTCTGTCCCCAGTCAGTTGACGCCCCTCCCCCCAACCAGCACCGCCTTCGTTCATATACTTCCTCACTCCATCCTTCCACCTCTCCTTTGGTCTACCTCTCCTCTGTCCCTCCACCTCACTCTCGTACACCCTCTTAGTCATTCTCTCGCTTTGCATACGTTCCATATGGCCGAACCATCTCAAGTTGTTCCTTTTCACACTTTCCAGCATATCTACCTCCACACCACACCTCCTTACTTCTTCATTAGTCTGTCTATCCATGTAACTCCGCACACACTTCTTAACCCTTTCGCTGCGGGTGACGTTCTGGAACGTCCTGGCAATTTACAGCAATTTCCAGGCTTTAAAAGCCTGTAAAAACCGTAGAAATCGAGTGTCAGTGGGCGGGAGCGTGAGGGGCCCACCTCTGACCCTCAGAGCAGCCAGAGGCTCACTGAGGTAGAGTGTGTCTCGCGCGGGTCTCTCATTACCTCTCACAACAGTGTTGCCGAGCGAGCGAGTGCTAATAAATAGCGGGTTTCCCGCATTTCTATGGCACCGCTGCGGGTGAACCAGGCCACCTACGAGGCCCGTTCTGGTCTCATTTTGAAGCTATTTTCGCCTAGTTTTCGGCAGAATACAGTTAATTTAATGCAGATGCTTGATTTATCATTCAGGAGTGCCTGAATATGCCCTAAATAGCCCAAAACACCCCACAGAGAAAGGGTTAAGTAATTCATTTCCACTGCTCTCACTCTTGGTCTGAGTCTCTCAACCAACGTCCATGCTTCGCTTCCGTAAGTCAGTGTCGGGATTACCACACTGTCATGCAAGGACTTCTTCACTTCCATACTGACCACCCTATTTCTTGTTACTGCTTTCAGCGTTCCTACAACCCTCTTCCCCTGTTGTACCCTCTCCCGCACTTCTTCATCCATAGTCCCATCATTACTCAACACACTGCCCAGATACTTAAAAGAGTTGACGATCTCCATAGCCTGACCGTTCAGCTTCACCTCACACTCTGTGACTTCACCCCTTTCGAAGACCATAACCTTGCTCTTCCCCGCATTTACCTTCAAATTCCGTTTTTCGCACACTGTTCCAAACTCATTTACCAGACCCTGCAACTCATATTCATTATCACTCATCAGAACTGTATCATCCGCAAACAGCAATATAGGTAGCTTCCACTCATTTCCCTCCCTTTTCAGCGATACACCAACATCCAGTGCTCTTGATAGTATTTCTTTCATGACTCCATCCATATATACAGTAAACAACCACGGGAACATCACACACCCCTAGATACCCAATTAATATAAAAGTAAGTAATGTGATGTGAAACGTTCAGAAACTCTGGCATTCATTCATTTATAATTATGGAATATACGTAACATTCACCTACTAGACGAGACAGAGAAAGGGGGTGGGGAACGCGAAAGTGGTTCCGGACCCTAAGAATTGGACCTTTAAGTGTTGTTTCTGTTCGGGCTCTGTCTCGAGTTACCCACCTCCAGCTATGAGATACCGGTATGTGCCTGAGTATGTACATACAGTAAACCCTCGCCATCTCGGACCTCTAGAAGTCGGAAACCCGGACTAGTCGGACTGGCATCGGCCTCTCGGACATTCACTTCCGTATTTCGGACATTTCCGGCATCGTTCCGACCGTCTCTGACGTTGTCGGACTTTATATAAGTATTCGGAATATGTCCGTCATAACCGTCCTCTGATATCTCGAATATTTCCGAAATGTGTCGTAGCGGTGTCCGACAAAGGATGACGTGTCGGACGACCCCTCATGTAACCGGACAATAAGGGTGAATATCCGAGAAACAGAAGGGAGGTCCGACGCCATCTTACATCCGGGGCCCAAGCGTGGGAGGCTGGGAGCGTAAGTCCGCACCAAGCTCTGTTGTGTTACACATCGACGCGTGCCATTATTTAGTTCACCATGCCTCCCAAGGATAAGCCTAAGCGTAAGGTGACTTCTGTATCACTTGAAACAAAGCTACAGATGTTAAAGGATTTGGACAGTGGGATGAAAGCCAAGAAAGCTTCAGGAGAAGTATAGCTTAGGCAGATCAACAATCTACGACTTCATCCGAGACAAGGAGAAAGTCCGGCATCATGGCGCAGCTGTGCTTCATGGTCCTTCTACCGCCAAGATTTTTCGCAAGGCCAAGCTAGCCTATCAAGACATCGACGACGCAGTGCTGAAGTGGTACCAACAACTTCGTGCTGAGGGAGTACCAGTGAGAGGTATCGAGATCCAGCATGCAGCAGAATGCTTCGGACAGCATCTTCATCACCCAGACTTCAAGGCTAGCAAGGGGTGGTTGTGGAGGTTCCGAAACCGCGATGGCCTCTCAAGCAGGAGTATTTGTGGTGAAATCTTAAGCGCCGATACTTCGGCCATAGAACCCTTCACTGATCGCTTCCACGCCCTTATAACCGAGGAACACCTTCAACATTGGCAGCTCTATAACGGTGACGAGACTCGCTTATATTGGCGTTCTCTACCCTCCAACACACAGGCCCACCGAGAAATCACGTCCACACCTGGCCACAAAACTGTGAAGGAGCGCATTTCAGTGCTTTGCTGCGCTAATGCCGACGCAAGCCACCGTGTGACCCCTACAATCGTCGGCAAATCTCAGAAGCCGAGAGTAATTAAGGATCTCATCATTACCAAGCAACTCCCAGTCGACTATTATTGGTTTAACCAGGTCATCACCGAGGATTTCTTTCACAAGAGATTTGTACCCGACGTTCGCTCGTTCCAGAATCGAGTGTATGGTGTACCCAATGACGAAGCTGTTGCCATCTTGTTGCTCGACAACGCACCTGCCCACCCTTGTACCACGAAACTGGAGAGTGCAAACGGCAAAATTAAGACCATGTTCCTGCCTCCTAATACCACAAGTGTTATTCAGCCTATGGATCAAGGAATAATTGAAGCTTGCAAAAGGCGATACAAGAGGAAGTTCCTGGAACAATGCCTTGTCATCATAGAAGATGGGATGGACGAAGGTTATGTGGATACACGCGGAAAGAAATCTCTACAAAAACTGAAGCAGTATACCCTGAAAGACTGCATCTACAATTGGGCAGAGGCGTGGCGCGAAGTTTCTTTCAACACACTGAGGAATGGTTGGACCAAGGTCTTAAATATCCCGAAGGTGCAAGATCCGGGTTTTGAAGGGTTTGGGGCAGCTGACTTCAGGAACCTCTTGAACCAGGGTAACCAGGGTGACCTCCCCGAAGAAGAAGTTGACGACTGGCTGCAAGAGGACAGAGACCTACCTGGACACGAGCATAAGACTGACGAACAAATTGCAGCCGAGGTGTTGGGGGTAGCCCAGGAAGAGACCCAGGATGAGTCGGACGAAGAGACAGAGGGGGGGCCCAAGATATCAGTCTCACATGCCCTGGACTCCTTTGACACCATTCTTCAGTATCTGACTCAAGTAGATGACCCAAAGTTGCAGTCCCTATACGAACCACTGCATAATGGTCGATTCCATATTCAGAGGGCACACCTTGATCGGAAAAACCAACAGAAAATCAGCTCCTTTTTTGTACCCTCTGCTCCTCCCAGACCTCGTACTTCGTCTTCTACCAGTGGTGTGTCGCTTGCTAGCACCACCTCCCTCCCAAGTGTTTCCTCAGTTGCTAGCACCTCGTGGAGCACTGTAGACACTGTGGCACTCTCAGACTTAGACATGGATGAATTAATGAGTAGCACGCCTGTGCCCATGGATATACCTGAACCTGACATTGTTTGTGAGGTGGAGAAGGACAGTGTGGGTAAGGGTAAAGGTAAGGGTTCCATGACAGGCAAGGGATATGGTCCTAAGAGTGGGGGTGTGAAGAACAGTGAGGTGGAGAAGAACAGTGCGATGGACATTGAGGTGGAGAAGAACAGTGAGGTGAAGAAGGACAGTGAGAAAGGGAGTGAGGTGGTCATGGACAGTGAGATGGAGAAGAACAGTGAGGTGGAGAAGGACAGTGAGGTGGAGAAGGACAGTGGGGTGAAGAAGGACAGTGAGGTGGAGAAGGACAGTGGGGTGGAGAAGGACAGTGGGGTCGAGAAGGACAGTGAGGTGGAGAAGGACAGTGAGGTGGAGAAGGACAGTGAGGTGGAGAAGGACAGTGAGGTGGAGAAGGACAGTGAGGTGGAGAAGGACAGTGGGGTGGAGAAGGACAGTGAGGTGGAGAAGGACAGTGAGGTGGAGAAGGACAGTGAGGTGGAGAAGGACAGTGGGGTGGAGAAGGACAGTGGGGTGGAGAAGGACAGTGAGATGGAGGTGGGGGGTGAAAAGGGGATGCTGCAGTAATTAATGCAGTGTTGGGGAGGGGGGAGGGAGGACATAAAGACTACAGACAAGAGCTATGAAGGGGTAAGTGTAATATAGCCTACTGTACAATACATATTGTAAAACTAAAATACATGTACTGTGTTTGCTATTACAGATTATAGGGTTCGAATAGGGTTGTCTTCGTATTCTAGGTTGACGCGGACATCTCTCTTGAGGTCGGATTTTTTCCGTAGTCTCCCATTTCATTGTTGTCTCGGACGGACATTGGTTAGGTCGGATTTTTTCCGTAGTCTCCGATTTCATTGTTGTCTCGGACGGACATTGGTTAGGTCGGATTTTATCCTCTCTTAAGTCAGACATAAGTCGGACCCCGGACATCTCGGATTTTCGGTCATCTCGGACTGGGTCTCCCCCCAATTAGTTCGAGATAGCGAGGGTTTACTGTACATACATTTTAACCCTGAACTCAATTATAAACATTTATACATCCTTCTTGCATAATACACTAACAATGGCTATACAGTAAACCCTCGCTATCTCGGACTAATTGGGGGGTGACCACTTCCGAGAAGCCCGATTTTCCGAGATGTCCGAAGTCCGACTTAAGAGAGGGAAAATTCCGAATTAGAAGAGAAAAGTCCGCGTCACCAGAGAAAATTGAGATCACCCTTTTTTTTTCTTTTTTTACATGTGAAATTCATCAAATTAACCCTCCAGCCCCGGGGGCTATAGCTTACGACTGTGCTCCGGTACCGGGTGTTTTGACGATCTTTGGCCTATGTTAACTACTCTGTAAGTCAATGAATATGTCATGTAATGTTGTGAATAAAAAATAATAATGTTCCACAAACCTTCCTCTGTCGAATGGCGTTGAGTAGAGGTCTCTAGCCCCTCTGGTTGCATAATGGTGAGCGCGGGAAGACGAGTGCTTTTCGGCGGCAAATTCTTCCCGCGTTCGGACGCGTCGCCCCGGCCATGGCTACGACGCACCTAGCCGCTCGTCGCGCCAAAGTATTTATCTCCCTTAGACGATTTTAGTGTTTGATATTGAGAATGTGATGTTTATTTGATATTTTCTAGTTATTTTGAGGCCAATTATATAAAATATGTTATTAGGGTATCACTGTCACTGATATTGCTAATTTTCACTCGATACCGTACATTTTATTAGTAATTGAGGTAGCTTATTGTTGTATTAGGCACTGATTATTCGTTATCACAGGTGTTTATTATACTTTGGCCATCATATATTAGGTCTTGTGTCACTTTCACTTTGACAAATATGCTTTAGAGTGTCACTGTCACTGATAATGCTCATTTTTACTCGATACCGTACATTTTATTAGTAATTGAGGTAGGTTATTGTTGTATTAGGCACTGATTATTCGTTATCACAGGTGTTTATTATACTTTGGCCATCAAATATTAGGTCTTGTGTCACTTTCACTTTGACAAATATGCTTTAGAGAGTGTCACTGTCACTGATAATGCTCATTTTCACTCGATACCGTACATTTTATTAGTAATTGAGGTAGGTTATTGTTGTATTAGGCACTGATTATTCGTTATCACAGGTGTTTATTATACTTTGGCCATCAAATATTAGGTCTTGTGTCACTTTCACTTTGACAAATATGCTTTAGAGAGTGTCACTGTCACTGATAATGCTCATTTTCACTCGATACCGTACATTTTATTAGTAATTGAGGTAGGTTATTGTTGTATTAGGCACTGATTATTCGTTATCACAGGTGTTTATTATACTTTGGCCATCAAATATTAGGTCTTGTGTCACTTTCACTTTGACAAATATGCTTTAGAGAGTGTCACTGTCACTGATAATGCTCATTTTCACTCGATACCGTACATTTTATTAGTAATTGAGGTAGGTTATTGTTGTATTAGGCACTGATTATTCGTTATCACAGGTATTTATTATACTTTGGCCATCAAATATTAGGTCTTGTGTCACTTTCACTTAGTTATATGATTTGTAAATGTTTTATATACAATTTATTGTGTCTTTTTTCACTGATTTATATATTTCTATAGGTTCTAATCATATGAATGTCACTTGGTATATACATATGTGTCACTTTCACATATTATTATGGTGTAATTGTATTTGTATCAATGTTCTCATAATACATGACTTTTGTATTACAATACATTGGTTTTCTTCCACTTTTTGCCTATATATAATTATAGTGTACATATTGTCATTTTATTTGGCAATTTCAGTATGATTATTAGAACTCCAGCTTGGAGTGGTAATCAAAGAAGCACTCTAAAGCACAGAGTGCCGCCTTGCACTCCACACACTCCAGGGTTGACTTTTTACCTGACCTCGGCTTCACCCTGCTGTTGTAGCAGACATGGCACCGCTTCTGCTGTGTTCTTCCGGATTCATTCTGAGGCAGGGAACCAAGCCTGTGCCTAATCAAGTATTGAGCACACTGCAAGCGGTCAATAATGGCGGGCCCAGGATGTGCCACTGCCCTCTGTGGCATAGCATACTTCTCCAGGAGCTCCGTCAACACCTGCTTTTGGAACCTCCGCAGGCTATTGAACTTCATGGGTGTGTTCACATTCCGAAGCTTGTATATGTTGTAGGCATTCAGAACTGACATGTCCACCATATGCAGAAAGAACTTTTTGTACCATCTGCACGAGGTACGCAGGCAGTCAATGAAGCCTATCTGCATGTCGGACTTGTCCACCAGCCTCATGTTGATGTTGTAGTCCAGGACAGCATCGGGCTTGGTCACCCTGGCCTGGGTGCGGCGATCCACCTTGCCAGTCTCCACCATTTCCCCCTTGTGGATGGTGGTCAGGAGGTTGACCTTCCGCTGGTCGTGCCAGTGGATAGCCAGAATGGGCCCCGACTTCTTCTTGAACACATCACCTTTTTTGGTCTTTGGAGGGACAGGTGGCATGCCCTTCCTTTTCCCTCGTACTGTGCCTACAGTCCCCGTCTTGTGCTCATGCAGGTACTGTGAGAGAGTGGGGGACGTGTAATAATTGTCCGTGTAGAGGACGTGATTCTTGTGAAAGTAGCGGTCCATCATGGCTTGCACCACTGCTCCGCCAAAGCCAATGAGGGGGTCCACAAGCAAGTCCCCTTCCTTCCCGCTGTAGACCAGGAAGTCCAGGACATAGCCAGTTTGGCAGTCGCACAGCACAAAGAATTTTATGCCAAAGCGATGTCTTTTTGAGGGGATGTACTGCCGGAAGCTGAGTTTTCCCCGGAACAGCACAAGAGACTCGTCAATGACGACCTTGCGGAAGGGCTTGAAGTAGGAGGTGAAGTGTTCTCGCATCATCTCATACAACGTCCTAATCTTCCACAGCTTGTCTGGGAGGTGGACGTCAAGGTTGGTGACAAGATGGAGCGCTGCAAGGATATCAAGGTACCGGTCGCGAGACATATATTTCCCGAAGGCAGGGGTGGATATCAGATCATTGGTGATCCAATAGTCAGGCAACCTATGCTTCTTGACATGAGGCATTAGCATGGTGAGTGCCAGGAACACCATGAACTCTTTATGAGTCACTGGGGTCCACTGCCTCATGTGGCCCTTGGTCACCTTTCCCAAAAAGTGGACCTGGAATTGGTGCTGCTTATTTGTCTCTTTGACAACATAGCCTACCACCTCCTCATCAAAGAAGGCCTCAAACAGTTCGTGTGGTGGAGCATTGGGGCCTGCAGGAAAATTGGGGGTAACGCCTGAACCCTCCAGTACCTCATCAAAAGCTGGCACATCAGGGTTGTATCCATCCTCATCAACTACGTCTTGCCACTGAAAAACGTAGAATGGGTCTTGTCTACGCTGACGAGGAGCTCCAGCTGGTGGCCCAGCACGCCCACGGCCAACTCGGGAGGCGCGCCCTAGGGCGGCGAGGGCGGCGGCCAGGGCGGTGGACAGCACGACGGGCAGCACGACGCCGGGCCAAGCAGATGGGTCGAGGGTCGTCGATGTCCATATAGTCATCGTCAGAGTGGTCATCTTGCCCTGACGGTGGACCTATGTAATCATGGCCAGAGTCTTGAGAGAGGTGCCCTTCATCATCAGTGGCCCCCACATTATCTGGCGGGGAACCAGTGATGCGTGGGCGGCGTGCGGGTGGGCGAGGTGGGGAAGGAGTGGCAGGTGAGGCTGTGTCCCCCCGAGGTCCCGGGCTCCTTGGCCTGCGACGAGTGACAGAAAGCAATGTTTCACTGTCACTAGGCCCAGGTATTGGTGATGCGAGCTCAAAGACTTCTTCAGGAAGACATGTTGAAGGCGGGAGAGGTGGGGAGGACCGTGGGGAAAGTTGCGGGGACGTATGGCTGGGGCCGGCCGGGGTGGACGCCGCGGGAGCCTCGAACAAAACTCTCTTACTTTTCTTAATTTTCTTGGTATATTTCCTACCTTTCCCCTTTTCGGCAGCAGTACGTCTCCTGTCGGGGGACCTAGGAGGCAAATAGGCCGAAAGTGTGGGGTCCTCAACCCTTGGCAATGGTGGGGGTGGTGGGGAAGAATGCGGGGCATCCGGGTCATCTTGGGTGGCGTGGGTAGATAAGGGAGACAATGGCGGACGAGAAGGGTCACCACGCTGACCCTCACTCACAGCCTCATCCTCACCAAGTAGTTTTGCTTGTTCCCTAGCTGCCGCGGCCGCCTTCTCAAGTATTTTCTGCTTATACAAATGTAGCTTGAAAGGCGATTTACCTGGGGAAGGGCTTGGCGTCGTGTCACTTAAGCGAAATTTGGTGAGTGACCTTGAACTCTCCCACTCGCTCACTCTCTCAAGTTCACTGTCTTTAGGTAAACCAGCTTCCTCAACAACTGGTACATCACCTTCATCACTCTCATCACTGTCATGTTCTCTCGCAAATCCCAGGAATTGCTCTTCTTTGTCACTCTCATGGCCATAATCACTCGACTTATAATTACTGGAGTCGTCACTGACTTCATCATCAACATTATGCTTGGCATCAGCTCGCTCATAAAGTCTCAATGTCGTCTCAATACCTCCGGGAGATAACACATTTAGGCGATGGCGTCGGGGTAAGGCGCGACGAACAAGCAAGGGCGTCGTAGGAAGCACGGTATCGGACACAGCGGAATCACTATTTGGCGTACTGTCCATGATGGCGTCGGGGTAGATACTGTTGCTGTGGCGTAGTTTACGCCTGGTGGCGCCACCTACCGTCCCACGATACCGAAAATGTACGCGCGGCATTCGAAAGCACGCATGCAAGCAATGGGCGTTCAAGAGCCCTTCCGGGTTGCGCGGGCCGAGGTTGTTATGGGCGTTCAAGAGCCCATCCGGGTTGGAGGGGTTAATGACAAATACGACCCTTATTATGTTTTCAGGGACAGTACAGTACATAGTAATTAATATTAACACAATAATTAAAAGGCACAGGCTTCAATTCATCCTAAAATCACTTAAAACCGAGTGAGAGAACATTGTAAACCGGACACAAATCCCATCCAACTTGGAAATTTCCGAGATATACAGGGACATTTCCGAGAGGCCGGTGCCATTCCGAGAAGTGCGGGTTTCCGAATAAAAAGAGTCCGAAATATCGGGGGTTTACTGTACACAAACCTTGTGCTGCGTAAATGAAGTACAGTACTCTGCTCATTCCATTTCGTCTGGTATGCTATAGACACATGCAAACTGTCCTTATATAAACATTTGTGCAACCTACTTGACCAATACAATGACAATTATTAAATAAATCTCAACTGTGGACAACCTTCATGTTTTGTTACTGAAATACTACTCTCACTCCACTATGTTTGGATTACTACAGATGTATTTGACCCATCCTTTATCATCACTATCCGGCAGTCATTCCGCTCCTCCTTGTGGTGCCCTCTGAGGAGTCCCCACACCCACCGGTAGAGTCGGGCGGAGGTGGGGTTCAGAAGCCTTTGGTCTAGGTCCTCCGGGCGTAGTGGGTCTAACCAAGGCAGAAATAACTACATTAGTGCAAGACTAGTTATAATGTAATGTGACTGCCATTAAATCCGCTTATCGGGAGAACTAGCACTTATACCGGTAACAATAATTGATAATAATAGCTATTTTTATGACTACAGTATTGAATAAATAACTGATGCAATTCATAAGAATGGTGCATAAGTATTTAAATGCGAGCTAAACTACGATCCTAGTGTATAAAGATATCCATACAGGTTAATTTTATAATAATCAATTATATATTTTTCAAAGGCTTAAGGTAAATGCATGCAAGACAATCATGCACACTCATGTAATCGATGATCAACCAAAGATGGCTATGGATACAGAAAATATAATCCCCAACTACAACATAGCAGTGGTAGTTGCCCAACACATCCACAGATACCAAGAAATATTAAAACAACACCCAGCACATGCTATCACACACAAATACTATCTTCTCTCTCTCCCTGCCCACCCCAAACCAGCTTCCATAAGCACATCCATACTCATATCTCTCGCCGTTCCATTCACTCACTCATAGACAACACGCAGCTGCAGGAACGACCTCCCGAAATCCATCCTTCTGAGTCCTCCCTTCCTCGCGAGGACAGAGTCCACCTGGCCAGGCTGAGATGCGGACACCAACCAGCCCTTCTGAGCTATCAGAAGAGACTGGATGACTCCATCATCGACACCTAGCCTACATAACATCATCATAGCCTACTTCTGCATATTTTATACTTTTTTGTTTTTGGTTATTTTTGTTTTAGGTTAGTCTAGGCTATCATCCCTGGTGGCCTATTTCTGCGTACAGTACTTCAATTTTTAAATTTTCAGTTAGGCTATCACCGCTGGTGGCCTATTTCTGCGTACCGGTATTTCATAATTTTTGTTTTCGGTTAGTCTAGGCTATCATCCCTGGTGGCCTATTTCTGCGTACTTCAATTTTTAAATTTTCAGTTAGGCTATCACCGCTGGTGGCCTATTTCTGCGTACCAGTATTTCATAATTTTTTTTTTCGGTTATTTTTGTTTTCGGTTAGTCTAGGCTATCACCGCTGGTGGCCTATTTCTGCGTACCGGTATTTCATAATTTTTGTTTTCGGTTATTTTTGTTTTCGGTTAGTCTAGGCTATCATCCCTGGTGGCCTATTTCTGCGTACTTCAATTTTTAAATTTTCAGTTAAGCTATCACCGCTGGTGGCCTATTTCTGCGTACCGGTAGTTCATAATTTTTGTTTTCGGTTAGGATAGGCTATAACCCCTGGTGGCCTATTTCTGTTTAAATAAACATAAAATTGTTTTCGGTTCGGCTATCACTGCGTATTCAAATTTAATTTTGTTTTGTTTTAATTTTTGGTTAGGCTATCACCGCTGATAACCTATTTGTGTGTATTTCAACATTTTTGTTTTCGGTTAGGCCTATTTAAGTAAGTGAAGCGACCTGAAGGGAGTGAAGTGTTTTTAAAGTGAGTTTAGTGTTTTTAAAGTGAGTTAAGTGTTTTTAAGTGAGTGAAGTGAACTGAAGAAAGTGATCGTCACCATGCCTCGTGCCTGTACGAACTGCGCCGGTAGGTTTGGTGCTTCCATGTTTGCTCCTGCCGATCCACAAGTCTGCCGACTCTGCCAGCAACGAGAGGATTTGACAGCAAAATTGGATGAAGCCCTCAACAAGATCAACGCCCTCACCAGGAAGCTGGAATCACTCCAAGAGTTTGTAACACTCAACATTGGAGTATCACTAACTCAAATTGTTTCAACTCCAGCATCCACCACCGCCCCAACGTCATCTGCCAACAATCCAACACCTGCAGTAGACACTGCAGCAGATGCTTCTGACGAACCTGAGCCGACATCAAACCAGGACAGCCGCCCTGTTCACCTTAGTCTCTCCCCCACTCCTCGTGCAAGAAGCCTGCTAGCACGAACAGTACCAACCCCTCGCCCCCGTTCTAACCACTCCTCTCCCCGACCTGTACGTAGAGTCCCGCCACCACAGGTTTCCGGATTTACACCAGTGAGGAACGGTGCACGGCCAACGCAGAAAAGGTCTCATCTACCAGTCACAATGTCAAACAGATTTGAGATATTGGTAGAGATGGAAGACGAACCAGAAGAGACCAGGCTCGTTGGGGATTCCATCCTACGAGGACAGGTCGAAGAGTTCTGCGACAGAGTCCCAAATCAACGAAAAAGATTTTGCATCCCAGGAGCTGGACTGGACGACATTGTGGAAGCCTTCGAAGATACCACAAAGGATGCAAATGAAAATACCCTTTTTGTGATCCATGCTGGTTCAAATGACGTCATGCGCACCAGATCCGAAGAGTTGATGGAGAAATATCGCAAGATGATCCAGCACTACAAAAACAAGTCAAGGAATATCATCATCTCAGGCATTCTCCCCAAGATCGACGCACCTGACAAATTCTACGACAAGGCCTTCAGCACAAATAGCCGCCTAAAACATTTGTGTCTGAGGGAAGAAGTTGAATTCATCAACCTCTGGGACAACTTCTACAACCAGCCTACTCTGTTCCGCAAGGATGGCACTCATCTAAACCCTGTGGGTTCAGGACGCATGGGTCGTCTCCTACACGAAGCAGTCCGCAGCCATGGATCAAAAAACGCCATCCGAGAAGAAGCAGCAGTGACATAAATCATCCAACGCCAAGAAAAAAACAGAGGCAACCGAGGACCACCAGCGATAAGGACCGGAGACAGCGAGGACCGAGGACAGCCATGAACATAAATGTAGATCCGACAAGAACCAAAAATATTATTAAAGCGCGTTCCGTGAGTTCTAAAATAACAAATTTAAAGGTTTTCTATGCAAACGCTCGTAGCATACGCAATAAATTTTCAGATTTAGAGGAGCTAGTGTTTACAGAAAATTATGATGTGATTGGCATAACAGAATCTTGGCTCAATACAGAAGATAGAGACTTTTTAGCAGAGTATTCACTTCCTGGTTATGTAATGTTTGAGAAAAGCCGAATAAATCGAAATGGAGGTGGCGTTTTACTTTATATCAAAGAAAGTCTTAACCCTACCCTCTTGTCAAAACCTCAAATTGTGAACGTCGACACATCTTTTGTGCTAATAAAGAATAATAAAGGTACCAAAATAATACTTGCATTAATATACAGACCTCCAGCTCAATCAGTGCAAACTGACCGAGAAATTTACGAACAAATTGCAGATGTAAGTAACTCACAAGATACCGTAATTTTTGGTGACTTTAATTTACCTGTGACCAAGTGGGGCGATACTCTTACTTCACACTCCGGACATGACTTGTATACGAACTTGCAAGAGAGTTCGCTTTATCAATTTGTTGGAACGCCGACCCGTGGTAATAACGTTCTTGACATTGTACTTGCAACAAAAGAAGAATTAATAGAGAATTTGAATGTTGGTGATGAATTCAGTAACAGCGACCATCATACGATAACTTTCACTTTAAAGTTTACTAGTAACGAACCAAATAGTAGCATCGAAAAAGTCCCTAATTTCAAGAAAGCAAACTTCCATAAACTTAGAGCTATGTTTAAAGAAACTGACTGGAGCTTTTTAATTCACAATAACGACATAAATACATCTTGGAAGTTATTCGAAGCCACTTACCTAAAAGCAGTGCAAGACTGCATACCATCGAAAACTCGGCGTCCAGGCCATAATATAAGCCCAAATGGTGGAATAAAGATATTTCAAACTGCCTGCTTGCTAAAAAATTTGCTAATGATAGATTAAAATCCTCACAAAATGACGAAGAACGGCTGAAATTTGTAGAGCTACGACGCAAAGCCAAAAAATTAATTAAGCAAAGTAAAAAGACCTTAGAGTTACATATTGCGAATCAAAGTAAAACAAACCCGAAAGAATTCTATAGTTATATCAGAAAGAAAAAAAGTAGTTACTTCAACTGTTGGACCGTTAGTCGATGAAAATGGAGAATACACCAAAGACGAAGAACAAATGAGTAATGCCCTCAATATCTTCTTTGCATCAGTTTTTACAACAGAAGACCTCAGTGATATCCCTACACCATCGACGATTCAGATTGATAATTCAGATGTTTTAAGCAATATCACCATTACAGAGAGAGAAGTATTGAATTGTTTAGATAAACTCAAGGTAAATAAAACGCCTGGACCTGATACAATCTCGCCTAGAGTTCTAAAGGAAGCTAAGGATGAGCTCTCTAAACCACTGACATTACTATTCAATAAATCCTTGCAGTCTGGAACTATGCCCGATCAGTGGAAGCTAGCCAACGTAACACCGATATTCAAAAAAGGCAGCAAATCCCTATCCAGTAACTATCGTCCAATTAGCTTAACCTCAGTTGTATGTAAAATGCTAGAAACGGTCATACGAGACAGACTCGTAAATCACTTAGAGGAAAATAACATACTTAAAGATACTCAACACGGCTTTCGTAAAAAACGTTCCTGTTTAACAAACCTCTTAGACTTCTTCCACGATATCCTCAACCTCTACGATGAGAGTAAAGCTGTAGATATTATATACCTTGATTTTCAAAAGGCCTTTGACAAAGTTCCCCACAAACGTTTACTGCTAAAACTAAAAGCGCATGGAATACAAGACGGTGTGTTGAAATGGATAGAAAATTGGCTCAGCGACAGAAAGCAAAGAGTAGTCATAAACGGTAAGGCATCAAAATGGACCAATGTAAGTAGCGGGGTACCCCAGGGATCGGTACTAGGACCAATTCTCTTTCTAATTTACATCAACGACATAGATGAGGGTCTCACCTGTACAATCTCAAAATTTGCTGACGATACAAAATTGCAAATAGCGTACCCTCAAAAGAACAAGTTGACGATATGCAACACAATCTAGATAAATTGTCATGTTGGGCCCAAATTTGGCAAATGAGTTTCAATGCGGATAAATGTAAAGTACTACATATCGGATACCTAAATGAGAAAGCAAACTATTCGATGAATGGCACTCAGCTTAAGAATGTAAACAGAGAAACCGATCTGGGAGTAACAATATCGAGTAACCTAAAACCGAGTCAACAATGTTCAGAAGTTGTTAAGAAGGCAAACAAAATAATTGGCTTTATAGGCAGGTCATTTGAGCATAAATCCAAAGAAGTTATCCTAACCCTTTACAATTCCTTAGTCCGCCCTCTTCTGGAATACTGCGTTCAATCCTGGTGCCCTTATTACCAAAAAGATATAAACAAGCTAGAACGAGTTCAACGTAGAGTTACCAAAATGATACCTAGCCTAAAGAACAAACCATACGAAGAGCGTCTTAGAGAATTAAATCCTTTAACCCAGCGCAGATTAAGAGGCGACTTAATTCAAGTGTTCAAAATCATCAAAGGCATCGACAATATGAACTGTAGTAAGTACTTCACTATCGACCAATCTAATTACACGCGGGGAAACGGTTGCAAAATTATTGGTAAATCTTTTAACTCGCATGAATCTAAGAATTTCTTCTTCAATCGAGTTGTCAACTTGTGGAATGGGCTTCCCCGAAACGTTATAGACTGCATCACCGTTGATTCATTTAAACTCCGCCTAGACAAATATCTCGCATTAAACCCGCGACTGACTGCGTTTGTAAATGAATAACTTTATTTTATCCCCCCCTCAGTTACTAACCCATCTGTCCCCTACTAACTTCCTAATCCTGCCACGGACATTAGTTCCAGGGCAGTAATTCCCTTTCCAATGTTCCCTTACCCACTCTAAACCACTGTTTGGACACTTGATCCTCAGTGTTTTGGAGGACAAGCAACCTAGAAGGGTCACTAGATCTGTTGTTGCTTGATTTCCTTTGTACTCCTTTGTACCTTCCCGGGTTGTAACACAGCACCCCATACCATTAAACACATTATAGAAGACTGCATTTCACACAACCACTTACTCCAACAACACAATCTACACTCCTTGAGAGCTCTGTGGGAGAGCCCGACCGTGGCCGTGGCCTTCCTTAGGGAATCGGGGCTGTTCGGCCAGGCAGCTTGGGGAACAACAACAACAGCATAGCAGTTATGAGGGAGCCCATAGCCTATAGCACCCCCACCTCCTGCAGCCATAAGACAGTGTTGGGAGTATTACACTTCTCCCAACTATAGGGCTATATATCCTTACTGATGCCCTGGCTTATATTATCAACCACTTTGATGTGATGCCTGAGAGTGTAACTGGTTAACTGATCTTACACTCTTTCCAGCAAAGATGCAGTCTCTGACAAAAACATTGGCCACAGAATGTGGGTGGTGGGCATCCCCACCTACCTACAAGTAGGAAATGTGTGCATGAACAACCTTAGATTGAAGAAAATCTGACATTTGTGTATGTAAATACCCTTACAAATTAATAATACTAATACCCAGGTACCCCTTGAACGCCTTAAGATGGTTCAGCCATGTGGAATGTATGGGAAGCAAGAGAATGACTAAGAGAGTGTATGGGCGAGAGAGGTTGAAGGACAGAGAGTTAGAGGGAGATCAAGAGAGAGGTGGAAGGATGGAGTTGAGAAGTACATGCGTGAAAGCAGTGTTGGATGGGAGGAAGGGCTCGGCTAACGGGGGACAGGTGCATGGGGGCGATTCATTCACCCCTTCGGGGATCACATGGCGTCTGGCAATAGATAGATAGATGTATGCATATTCTATTTGCATTCGGTCCAAAAGCAAACTAAAGGCCCCTTATCTCCTATTCAGGGAGCAAGACTCAAGCCAAAATGCAAACTCGTAAATATACAGTACTGTATATGTTACGTGCATTAAACAAACCGTAAATAGATTCTTCACGTACTATGTTTATGTATAGAAATATGACACTACACATCAATCAAGACTAGTGTTACAGCTTATGTATTTTTTTTACATCGTTCTTAACACCACTAACCCCCAAATGAAAGTGAAAGCATGTGATCCTCCCAGGATTCTAACCCAGGATATACATACATACATACATACAAATTTAAAGACTGTTTTGTCCACAGAGAGTGTGGTTACAGTCTCACATCCTAAATGGCGGCATTCCAGGCGGGTCAAGAGCTGCCTCTGTTGTCAAGTTTGTTATTTTGAGATCGGACCAGAGTACCGTACCTGATTTCATACAGAACTTACATGCTCTAACCATTACACCATCAAGACAATTATAAGTCCAGCTATGACCATGGTCAATATCCATTTATCGAATACTGGATATTAGTCTAATCATGTACTAGACCCAGCTGCACTATGAATAGCCTAATGCTTAAGCGAGAGGAAAGAACATTTTATGGGGTACAGATCATATAGGATTAACCTTGCTACAAAATATTCTTGAAACTAGATTTTTGGGACCATTTCTTACATCATTATATGCATATATTGTACAAACATACAAAAAAACACACACTTACTTGTGATGAGTGAGACAATGCTGCTGACCACCACTGTGATGATGATACCAATGAAGCCATTGTAACAGTAAGAGATGTCGTACACGGTATGTTCTTGTTCGGATATCCTGAGGAACAAACCATATATTTGTTAGTAGTCTTGGCAAATCCAACGTCAAGGCTATTAACCTAATTGCAATGACGACTTGTCTATTTTGACTGCTATGTCGTCATTCCAACCGCGGTTAAAAAGAAAACGTCTAGAGTCTACTCCTTATCTTGCTCTAGGAGACGTTGTACATTAACCAAAACTACCACCGAAGGTGAAAAAAGCATAGAAGAGAAGAAAAAGGGGTTTACCTTAGTTACCGCTTAAGGCCCATCCTGTGTTCCGTCATGTGCAGATCCCTGTCGAACGTGCGCATGAGCGACCCTCTCTTGTTATCATTTTTTCACGCGCTCCATTGAATGCAGTCGCTTTTGTTGTGCTCCTTTAATTCACCCTGTTTAGGTTCGTTTCGGCTTATCTGGCCTTCTTTTTTGTTAGACAGATGTTACGTGATCTAGGGCACACGTAAATGGGCTCCTCAGTGTGTTTAATGGAGACGCGTGTGGAAATAGCTACCGAAGGTACGGGGGCGCCTGGCGTTCCTCGTGTGTGTTTTTCATTCCTTTCTCTTTTCATATTCTTTTTTCCTGTTAGTCTGGGCATAGTTTAGCTTTTAGCTTATTTTAGCCTAGCTTGTTTCTCATTCAGGAATTGCTATGCCCCTATGAGTTTTCATATTTTCATAGCCTAGGTGTACAGTTGGTTCACGATCTGAGATTTCGTGGTGGCGGTGCTGTTTGTAGGGTTTGTGTCGGCCGCATTATTAGCGTTATTCCCGAGTCCCCCCTTTCGAGCCTTCACTGTGTCTCAAGGGCCTGGGCGCTTGGTGGTTCGTGTTATCCTGGGGTACCCCACGGGGGCCCCTCCCTCACACCACAGGGTTTTCGCCCCTGACACATTCTCTCCTCACGGCTAGGCCACCCTTTTTCTCGCCAGTTTCATTTACTGGTTTTTGTGTTCCCTTACTGTTTTCACCTCCATCCTTTCATACCCTTTTGCCCAATCCTGGGGTACCCTACGGGGGCCCCTGTTTGTGCCAAACCACCCTTCCTGCCACTTCTCCTCATGGGCTTTGCTCTATCTCTGTGGGTTGGGTGGTTCCTAGGGGATGTGCCTCCTCTCCCCTGGTGTGTCTTCCTTGCCTCTCCCTTGACCGGTTGAGTCAGGATATTATCAAGGAAGACACTGCTCAGCTTGATGGCCATCGTCGCTTGGAGTTCATAAGGAGATGACGCTTTTTTCTGGGCCTCTTTGGTATTTCCTAGACGCTCCTCTCGCTTTTTCGGCGCCGGACCATCTCGGCCGGTCCCGCAAATTTGCGGGGTGCTCGATTCGGTCCTCTGGGCCATTTCGGTTCCCCGCAAATTTGCGGAGATCGTTGGGGGGTCCCGCGAAATTGCAGGAGGGTGGTGGTGGCGGTACGGTTATGCCTCCATTGGCACGCAAATTTGCGGTAATAGTTGGCTTTCACTATTGACTTTTGTTATGTCATCTTGTTGCCTGATACTATATTGGTGTATGCACTTTACTGGTGTTATAGGCCCTGCATGTAAGATGTTGAGTGGTGGTTAACACTTTCTCCATCTTTGCAGGTTCTGCTAGTGCTCTTCCGCCTCGGCCGCCCTCCTCACCTACCTCTGTGCTCCCAGTTTAGGGTGAGTACGGATACCTGTTTGCATGTGTGTTCCTGTTTCCCCATGCTCCTTCCCTGGTTCTTCTTGGACATTCTCTCCACTTACTCCTTCGACGTGCTGATTATGGTGTGTGTTCTTCTAGTGCAGGTAGGCTGCCTTGCTTTCGCCTTGGTTGTCGCTCCCCGTGCTTGGAGAGCCACAAGTCATGCTTGCGCCACTCGCTCTGTGTGTCCTCTACGGCCTACCTCCCTGCTCTGTGTGGCACGTGTCTGGACCTGGTGGTTGTGCTGCTCCATGGCCCTGGTTCCTCGGCGGCGGCTGTGGCCTCCTGCTTCCCTTCCGTCGGTGTGGACGATGGTCTCCCGCCACATTAGGACTGTGGGCCACCGTTCCCCGGCCTTTGTTGGCGACCGGATCCGCGTCGCCCTGGGTATCCCTGACCCGACTGACGGCCATTTACCTGGCCCTCTCCCTGCTCGGGCCCTCTCCCCTGGGTCCCGCAGCCGGTCGTCCCATCGTCGGGGGGTTCCCCGGCTCCGTCCACGCTCTCGCTCGCCTTGTCGTCCTCCTGATCGCCTTGACGACGCCCATCGCCCTCGTCATGGTTCTCGCCCTGAGGCCGGAGTTAGCGGCTCTGCCCCTGTGCGCCCTCCCCTGGCCTCTACGGATAGGGGCTCTACTCCCTTCCGCCCGCTTCCCCAGCCCAGACGACTTCCTCTTACGTTGTCCTCTCCGCGCGCGGTTGTTCATGCTGTGGCTGGCCCTCTGCTCCCTCCTCCTACACTGTCCAGGAGGGTCCGCCTGGATGTCGTTGCTTCTCCTACTTCACCTGCTTCAGTGCCTATTCTTACTTCACGGTCTCGTCCCACGGTGGTGGTCCCTCCCTCCTCCGCCTCGGTGTCGGGCCGCCCTGTTATCTCAGCCCCGGGGATCCTTGCTCTGTTTCCCCCCGCGGTTCCTGGCCTCCTTTCACCCGGCCAGCCTTCCCACTCCCGTCGTCCTGCTCCTCCTCATTCTTCTCTTCCTGACCTTCCCTTACCGTCTCGCCAGGGGGGTACCCCTCCTCTTGCCTCGGTGGGGTTTCGCAAGGTTTCGGGGTCCCCTTTCTCAGGAGCTGATGTGTCGCTGGAAGAAGGGAATGGTGCTGTTTCCCCCTCGGCCGTTCGTGATCGGGGACGAGTCCCTCAACGGCGACACAACCGTCGTCGCTCGCCTTCCTTGGGCCGCGACGCTGCTGGTTCGTGTCGTGGGTCTCGCTCCCGCTCACGCTCGCCCCTGCGGGCCGACCAATCTGGGGGGGGGGGGGGGGGGTAGCCTCTCTCGGATCAATTGTCGGCTATGCAGGGCTGGGTTGTGTCACGCTTCGACGGGCGCTTGGAGTCGATGGAAGACTCCCTCTTCTCGCCCTTCTTGGCGGTGCCTCACCCTCAGCACCTCACCCTACCTACCCCTGCTATGGTCCCCCTCCCTTCTGCAGGCCTACGCTCTGGTCAGGCTTCAGCCGCACTGACATCCTTCCGGCTGTTCAGTCCCTGGCTGTGTTGACGGGTCTGTCCTCCTATGGGACAGGTTTGTGCGACGCCGGTACGCCTGGCTTAGCCGTCATGCTCGGTCACCCTCTCCCATTGGAGGCCTGGTTTGCTGAGGCCTTCGACTTCACACACCGATCCGTCGACGGCTCTCCTTCCGTCCCTCCCCCGGAGTCGTCCCTGATTTTGCCTCCTCTTGTGTCTGTCGGCGGGTTGGACGGCGCGTTCTGGTCCTGGATGAAGCGCGCCCGTTCTTGAACTTTGTTCTATTGCTACCCCGTTCTTCTCTCACCCGGATCAGCCCTCTGTCGCCAAGGTTTTTCCCTTGCGACGGAGGATGACGGACCTATTGTCTTGTCTTTAGGTTCCCTCCAGACGTCTGTTCACCACCTGCGGCTTTTCGAGGCGTCTGCGCCAGGCGATCTTCGCGAGGGTTTGGACCGCGTTGAGCGGGTCCACCTTCGGCTCGCGGTGTCTTTGGTTCCCGAGCTGAAGGCGGTTTTGTGCGCGGCAACTCGGCACCGCACGACGGTACGGTCTTCGTTCTGCCGGCCGGCCCCCTTGGTTATTCGTCAGGGTTTGTTGTACTCTGCGCTATATACGTCGGGGTTTTTTACGCAGGATGCTTGGGAATGCTCCGCTTCTCTGTCGGCGGCCCCTGCTTCCGCCACACGACGCCGTGCTGTGTCGTTACGGACCCTGCTTACGTCACGCACCGACGCGCTGTGCCGCGCGCGGGGTTTTCTCAGTCCCGTCCTTCTGCCGGTCCTCTTCGGGGTGCTGCTGCAAGTGCTGCCGCCTTGCCCGGGCGCAAGACTGGGACGTTGCTGGCCAGTGCTTCGGTTCCGCCTCGCACTTCTGTTCTTGCCCCTTTCATCCCCTCTGTGTCGGGGCTGGCCGGCCTTCCACTTCCGGCCGCCTTTCGTAGGGGTCAGCCCCGCGCCGGCCTTGGGTTGGGGTGGCCCGCCCTTTTGGAGGGGGTGGGGGGGGGGCGGGGGTAGAGGAGGTCAACGTGGCGCTCATGCCCGCACGGCCCGTACCGGGGGTACCTCCACGTCAACACAATGTGTAGTTCCTCTGGGTCGGCCTCCTTGTTCTCCTTCTCGCCTGGGTGTAACGGGTCCCTCCCCCCCCCCCGGGTGCTCCCCCGGGTTGTTTTCGCCCTTGCGCCCCTCGGTAGCCGCGAGGGACGTTGGGGGCGGCGGGTTGCGCGGAGGGTTCTCACCTGGAGGTGGACGTCCGGACCCCCACTCCGCTCTTGTCACCGGACAACGGCCCATCTCTTCAGAGGTGGCCCACGTGTTCACTTCCATGCCCGTGCTGGGTAGCGTCGAGGGATGTTGACCGCCGGTCACCCGGTTTTCCTCTCCCGTGTCTTTCTGGTTCCGTCGCCGACCTGCGACGCGATGCAACCGGTGGTGGATCTGTTGGCCCTCAACGGGCACATCGTGCACACACGGTTTCGGATGCTGCCGGTACCCCTGGTACGCCTGGCCCTGTTGCCCTCTGTCGTGGCGGTAGTGTCGCTGGCACTCCAGGATGTGTCTTGGCTCGTTCCTCTCCATCCTCGCTTCCAGCGATTCTTGGCCGTTCGGACTTCCGATCGTGTGTTCCTGTTCGACGGCCTTCCCTTCGGTCTCCACATCGCCCCCCAGATCTTCTCCGCACTGGTGGGCCAGGCTCTGGGTCCTCTCCTCAGGAGCGGGCTCCAGCTCCTGTTTTCCTTGGCCGTTTGGTTGGTAGTTTCCGACGCCCTAGGCCTGTGCATTGGCGACGCCCTCACAATCGTTCGCGACATCGCACGGTTAGGGTTCCCCTTCGATGTTCCCAAGTCACGCTTGACCCCGTCGCGTGTCGTGCCATGGGTCGGTCTCGCATGGGTTTTGTCCGGCGCTCCGGTGACCCGGGGTCTGCCGGCCGCGGTGCACCTTCGGTGGACGGTCCCTCGCCGTGTTGCACACTCGGTCTCCCTCCCGGGGTGGCTCTGGGACTCGTTCGTGGGTTCGCTGCATTGGGCCGCTCTGCCCCTTCCATTAGGGAGCCTCTGGCTACGCCGCCTCCTCCTCATGGGCACCGCGGTGTTTCCGTTGCCCTATGGATCGGCTCCTGCCGCTCCCGCGTACCGTTCGCCGGCGCTTCGGTCGCTGGGTTGCTCGGGGCTAGCTCTTTGCGGCTGTGCCCTGGACCGACCCCCCCGCCGACGGTCTGGGTAACCACAGATACGTTCGAGCGAGGTTGGGTGAGGTTCCCAATCGAACCTGGGACGTTCCACTTCCCGGCAGATGGGTGGGTCTCCCTCCTCTTACCTGTCTATGCCCTCGGATTGTTGGTTCCTTTGTTCTTTCCTGCGGGTCCCCGCGCTGGCCCTTCGGGGTGAGTCCGGTGGCCTTCGGGTTGGACACTCAGACAAGCTGTCCCCTGTTTCCTTATGCGGGGGTCCTCCAGGTCGTTGACTCTATTAGGGGTCTCGGTGGAGTTTTTCTTCCTCGCGGACCGACACCCCTTCTCCTTGCATGCCTCCTCCCTGCCCGGGCCTGCCACCCTTTGGGCGGCCGCCCTGTCGAGAGGGCAGGGCGTTCTTGTAGAATGGGCGATTGAAACGGACTGTGTTCGCCGACCTCGCGGCTTCCTGAGGTGTTCCGGAGGTCGCCTTGTTCGCATCGGGGGTGCCGCGCCAGTGCCTCTGGACCTCTCCCTCCGGCCTCGCGCTCCGGGGGGGGTTCGGACGCTTTCATGGTCGCATGGTAATGGTGGCCCCCCCGGTCGATATCCATTTTTTCCGCCACCAGACTCGCTGTTGATGTTGCTCACAGGTTCCATCGCGAAGATCAGTAGCTGCGGCTGTACCACGGCTGCGTCTGGCTACTCAGCGCCTTCTGTGGCACGGCAAAGGACCTTGGTTCCGACACGGTTGCCGCGGTGTTGGTGGGTCGCCCGGGAGTCCGGTCCCTCTACCTGTCTCCGGACTTCCACTTGGGCTTTTTTTAAAAGGTTGGGCGTTACTTGCGGGACCTCTGTGGCCTTCGGCATCGTGCTTGTTCATGAGGCACTGGGCTGGCTCCACGGTCCCCGGCACGAGGCCCCCCCTGACTGACCTTCCTGCAGAGTGCTGTTCCTGGCCGTCTTCTCCTTGGGGGGCCTTTTACTGGGTTCTCCGCTGGAATGGTTTTTTACTGGGTGGGTAAATGGGGGGGGGGGGGGGGGGGGGGGGGGGGGGGGGGGTGCCCCTCCCCCCCAAAAACTGTCGCCTGCCTAGTTGGCTCTCCTTCCCTCGTCCTACGCTCCCTTGTTTCACCTCTTCCGTACACGTCGCTTTCAGTCGACGCTATACGTACCCACTTGTCTGCCGTCCGGGGGGTTCTTTGGGTCCGTCGCTGGGCTGGTCGTTCCGCCACAGGTGCTGGATTCCTTCCTGACGGCTGCCTTCCGGGATCGACCGCCTCCGCGCCAGTCCCCTCCGCTGTGGGATCTGGGGCGGGCTCTGGTCCTTCTGGCTTCCCCCACGTATACAAGGGCCGCTACGCCGGTTCCGTTGCTCGGGCGTCCACTCTTCCTTGTCGCTCTGGCCACTGGGGATCGGGTGTCTGCACTAGCGGCATTGTCACGGCCCCGGGACTGCGTGCGATTTCTCCCCGTCCTTGCATGGGTCTCGTTCGCCTCCTCCCCTCCGTTTGTTACCACTCATGGGAGGGCGTCCAGCGTTTTCCAGCCTTTGGCCGGCCAGGCTGTACGGCGTGGGCATCCTCGCCATGGGGTGTGCCCGGTTGTCAGCCTTGCACTCCTCTGTTGCGTCTGTGGCGCCGCCTTCGGGTACTGCTGTGTGGGTGTCCTCCTCGGACAGGTGGGAGGCTCTTGCAGGTGCAGATGGGCCGCCATGTTTGTCGGACCGTTCGTGGCCGTCACCCTGATTGTAGGGGTTCTGCGCGCGATGTCAGATGCTTTGCTGCCTCCTTCCGGTTCCTGCCACGACGATCCTTCCCTGCCTTCGCCTCCGCGGTTTTGTGGTCTTCTATCAATTCCTTCATCTCCTCCTACCTCTCCGTGTCCAGTGTTCGACCCCCTCGGCCGGTGATTGCTCTCGGGGGTCGTGTTTCCTGGTGCTCTGGCGAAGATCCCTGGTCTCCCCCCCTTTTCCCTCTTTTTTTTCTTTTTTTTTTTTTGACAAGGGGGGGGGGGGGGGTGTATGGGTTTGCAACACTGGATTGCAAGTTTGGGATTATGTATTGTTCCAGTACATAAGTGTTTTGCCACATTGAAAATTGTGTTTT